>OX419728.1:32226500-32757600 GCA_948477245.1 Thumatha senex | reverse complement strand
TGAGATACGCAGGAAAGGAGCACACAACAAGAACAAGAAAGGGCTGCGTCCAGGGCTCTATCGGCGGCCCAATACTTTGGAATCTCTTGCTGGATCCATTGTTGCATGGTTTAGAGACGAGGGGCGAGTATGTACAGGCATTCGCGGATGACGTCGTCCTGGTCTTCTGCGGAGACACGGGTGGGGAAATCGAGGGGCGTGCCAATGCTGCCCTCGGGTATGTTAAGGCGTGGGGTGACAAAAACAAGTTAAAGTTTGCACCACACAAGACGAAGGCTATGGTTATTACCCGAAAACTGGTGTATGACACACCACGACTTAGCATGGGTGGGGTCAGCATTGGTACGTCAAACGAGATAAAAATCTTAGGACTAATAATCGACCGAAAGCTGACCTTCAACTCACACGTTGAGAGCATTTGCAGGAGGGTTACCAACCTCCACAAGCAGTTGACCAGGGCGGCAAAGGCGAGCTGGGGTCTGCACCCCGAGATAATACACACCATCTACACAGCGACCGTGGAGCCAATAGTTTTGTACGCGGCTAGCGCGTGGGCACCGGCGGTTGAGAAGCTGGGCATTAAGAAGAGACTGAATTTTATTCAGCGAGGCTTCGCGCAAAAGATCTGCAAGGCATATCGCACGGTCTCCCTCAATTCGGCCTTGGTGTTGGCAGGTATACTTCCGCTTGACTTAAGAGTCAAGGAAGCAGCGCTCCTCTACAGGGTTAGGAAAGGAGAGACAATACCAGGCTTGGCCGGGAGGGAGATCGAGCGAATGTCCTCTGCAGCGGAAAGTCCTCACCCCGCCGAACATATGAGCTTGGAGTTCATAAGCCTGGAAAATAACGAACAGGTGGACCAATTAGGACACCTCGAAGTCAAAATCTACACCGATGGCAGCAAAATCGCCGATAGAGTCGGAGCTGCATTTTCCTTATGGAAAGACGGGGCCGAAGTAAAGGCTCGTAAATTTGGTCTGTCATCTTATTGCACGGTGTACCAGGCGGAACTCCTGGCCATATGCGAAGCAACGAGGACGATATTAAAACACAGCGCGACAACTTTCGGCGTGTTCAGCGACTCAACCGCGGCCCTCCAGACGGTCGTGAATCCCGGTTCATTCCATCCCCTAGCAGTTGAGGCCAGGAAAAATATTAAAAATGGTATTTTGTCAGGCAAAAGTATATTTTTGCACTGGGTAAGGGCGCACGTGGGATTGGAAGGGAACGAGAGGGCCGACCAGCTGGCGAAGGAGGCAGCTTTGGGATCGAGGCGGGCGCCAGACTACGACCTGTGTCCGGTCTCATTCGTCAAGCGTAATATCCGTATGGATACGCTTGGTGAATGGAACCGGAGGTACGAGGCTGGTGAGACCGCGTCCATCACAAAGCTCTTCTTTCCTAGCGCGGTGGACGCGTACAGAATTATTAGGAAGTTTACACCAACCAGACACACCACACAGGTCCTGACGGGGCATGGTGGGTTCTCCGGGTACTTGACTCGATTCAAGTGCAAGGAGAGCCCATCATGCACCTGTGACTCCGACACAGAGGAATCTGTTCCTCATTTACTGACGGAGTGCCCGGTGTTCTCGAGACGAAGATGCAGCGTGGAACAGGAGATAGGAATTCAAATCACGGTGGCAAATTTAAGGGAAATAATATCAGGCAAGGATAGAAGCAGTTTCTTAAATTACTGTATTGAAATATGTAAGGTTGTAAATAACAGAAATAAAGCAGATTAAAAAAGAAATTACGACAACATAATATAAAGATTATGTTGCCAGTATATTAAACTATAGTAATAAGTTAATGCATGCAAAATATGTAGTAGAATAAGAAAAGGAAAATGTTAAAGTATAAATAATTGTATGGGGCAAACCCACATCCCATTTGGGAAGAAATAAATAGATAATAAGATAGACAATTAAATGTAAAAAAAAAAAAAAAAAAAAAGGTCTGGAATGTATGAACATGCAGTAAAACACATGTTAGAAATAAGAAAATAGTTTTAAATAGTGATTAAGTCAAAGGAAATGTAAGCCCACAACCCACTCTAGTGTAATAGTAGATAAAAAGATTAGAAATAAGATAAACAAATAGTAAATAAGGTACAGAAAAATATGTAAATGTAAAATAAGATAGAAATAAGCAAAGATGTATGATGGAAAAAGAGAAAAGGGGAATGGAGTAATTATTTAAAAACCCAGTATAATAAATAAGAAATAAAGAATTTAATAGCAAGAATAGCAGGAATCCCACCTGGAAAATGAGTAAAAGGTTGAATGAAAGAAAGATACGGTATGCGGAAAGTAAGGTGAAAATTAGCGAGAACTGGTATGAGAAAGAGGTATAGTAGGAAAGTCTCCGAATTATTAATATCGGGGGTATAGCTAGGACAAAAAAAAAAAAAAAAAAAAAAAAAAAACCTAACCTAACCTAACCTAACCTAACCTAACCTAACCTAGGGTGCTAGGCGGCCATGAAGAGGGCAGGGTCTGTCAAGTCGCGGCGGCGAGTGTACTGGTGGAATGAAGAGCTGGCTGGGCTGCGAACCTCAAGTCACGCAGCCCAGCGCAGGTACACTCGCCAACGCGCCCGAAGAAGCAGTGACCCTGCCCGAGAAGAAGAACTACTCGCCGCATACCGGGCTGCCCGAGCTGCCCTCAGCTCGGCGATCAAGGCCGCCAAGGAGGCGGCCTGGAAGGAGTGGCTCGAGACCCTAAACGAAGATCCGTGGGGGCGCCCGTACAAAGCCGTGAGCGACAAACTCCGGCCCTGGGCGCCTCCCCTCACAAAGTCTCTCGAGCCCTCATTCGTCGGCCACGTTGTCAGTTCCCTCTTCCCTGCGCGGGAAGAGTGGGTCCCACCGCGGATGGCACCAAGCCAGACGCCGGCAGACACAGAGGCGATGATTCCGCCCGTGTCGGATGCCGAGCTCGGGGCGGCGGTCCTTAAACTCAAAACGAGGAACCGCGCCCCCGGTCCGGATGGCATTCCTGGGCGCGTCATCGCCCTGGTTATGCCGGCGTTCGAGGAGGAGACGCTGTCTTTGTTGTCGGAGTGTTTGGCGTCGGGTAAGGTCCCGCGACAGTGGAAAACCGGGCGGCTCGTGCTGTTGAAGAAGCACGGGCGCCCGGCCGAGTCGCCGTCGGCCTACCGCCCCATCGTCTTGCTCGACGAGATGAGCAAGCTGCTCGAGCGGGTGCTCGCGGCGCGTCTCGTCGGGCACCTGGAGGGGGCGGGGCCCAATCTCAATGACGGCCAGTACGGTTTTCGTCGCGGGAGGTCGACCCTGGACGCCATTTCCCGGCTCAGGGACAGCGTCGAGGAGGCGGTCGGTCGGGGGGAGGTGTTGCTGGCGGTGTCGCTCGACATCGCGAACGCCTTCAACACCATCCCCTGGCAGACCATCGCCGAGGCGCTGAGGTACCACAATGTCCCGTGGTACCTCAGGCGCATTCTTGCGGACTACTTTGTCGACCGGGCCATCTCCTATCCGGCCCGGTCGGGAGTAGTCCGCACAAATATGTCGTGTGGTGTTCCACAGGGGTCGGTTCTGGGTCCGCTCCTGTGGAACATCGGATATGATTGGGTCCTGCGCGGTGCTACTCTTCGGGGAGTCGGCGTCCTCTGTTACGCCGACGATACCCTAGTTACCGCGCGGGGCCCAGATTTTCGCGAGGCGAAAGTCCTGGCCACCGCGGGCGTTGCCCAGGTGGTCAGCCGCATCAGGGCGCTAGGACTCCAGGTGGCCCTTGAAAAGTCCGAGGCCGTTTTCTTTCACGGGCCTCGGCGAGGGCCACCTCGAGATTGTCAGATTGTGGTGAGCGGCACCCCCATCGCGGTCGGGTCGAGTATTAAGTATCTTGGTTTGGTACTCGACAGCCGATGGGGCTTCGTCGAGCACTTCCGGCGTCTGTCGCCAAAGTTGTTGTCGTACGCCGGAAGGCTGGCGAGGCTGCTCCCCAATCGGGGAGGCCCAAATAGTGCATGCCGTCGCCTCTACGACGGTGTAGTGCGCTCAAAGGCGTTGTATGGAGCGCCCATCTGGGCGCACGCCCTCTGCGCCAAGACAATCCCGCTGCTGCGGCGTCCGCAGCGGTCGATTGCGCAGAGGGCGGCACGAGCGTACTGCACCGTCTCCTACGAGGCGGCGTGCCTAATTGCAGGAAGCCTCCCTTGGGATCTCGAGGCTGGAGTCCTCAAGAAGGTGTATGAAGAGAGCGCCCTGGTGCGAAGTAACGGTGGACGGCCCCTTCCGGACGAGATCGACCGCTGGAGACAGTCGGCTCGCGACGATCTCTTCCGAAAGTGGGCCGAGAGGTTGGTAGGCCCCTCAGTTAGCCCCCGGCTCGTGGGGGCTGTCCGACCCGTCCTACGTGCTTGGGTGGAGAGGGCACACGGAGCGCCGACATTTCACCTCAGTCAGCTCCTCACAGGGCATGGCGTATTCGCCAAGTACCTGTGGGAGGTGGCTGGGGTGGAGCCGGACCCCGTGTGTCGCCACTGCTCAGGTGGCGTCGTGGACACGGCGGAGCACACACTCGCCGTGTGCGCGGCGTGGGGCGGGCCGCGTATCGCCCTCACGGGCATTATTGGTGTCGACTTGTCGCTGCCGGCCGTGGTGCGAGCCATGGTCGGCAGCCAACAGTGCTGGGCCGCCGTCGCCTCGTTTGCTTCCGAGGTGATGGCGGCAAAACGCGAGGAGTTGCGGGTGCGGGAGCGTACGGGACAGACGCTCCCGCCCCGCCGTCCGGTTCGGGGGCGTCGACGTGCTCAATACATGCGCGCCCCCGAATAGTGTCTGGCCGTGGGCGGAAGGTCGGGGGACCCCGCCCAACTGGCCACTTGGCGGCGGGCACCCTTTCTGTGTTCCAGGGGGTGCCCAATTCTCGCGCAC
Organism: Thumatha senex; assembly: GCA_948477245.1. Classification (NCBI taxonomy): domain Eukaryota; kingdom Metazoa; phylum Arthropoda; class Insecta; order Lepidoptera; family Erebidae; genus Thumatha; species Thumatha senex. The sequence continues at coordinate 32,752,697 of OX419728.1, read as the reverse complement.
GCCCGTACCGGCCGTTCTCACCTCCTCTGCTTACAGAGGAGCGCTCGAGAGCGGTGGAGGTGCGGGCCAGTTCTTCAGCTCCTTAGGGAGCTCCGGGGTGGTCGCTTATCTACCGCCCCGAGACGGACCCCTCCGTTCTGGGGTGCCCCTTGCCGGCTCGCAGTGATTTAACCTCAGGCCTACCCTGCGAGTCGGTTTTAAGGTGAGGCGGAACACCGCGGGGTTTAGTGGGTAGGACGGCCCTCTCTCACGGGCCGGGAGCCCCACACACCGTCCCTGCTGCCCCCGCAGCAGGGATGACGGTGCGTAAATGCATTCCCCGCGAAAACAAAAAAAAAAAAAAAAAAAAAAAAAAACCTAGGGTGCTAGGTCGGGGAACCTCCACGTTGGCGGTTCAGTTTCCTATCCCCCCCGGGGACCGCCCGGGTGGGAGTGGAAACTGAGCTTTGCTGGTGCACCCTGGAGCATCGGCTAATGGGCGCAGTCTTCAGTTACTGTGTGTGTTAACCAATGTACCAATATCCCGACAGTCGACCCCATGTCGTGGGGGTCGCAGTGTGGCAGGCCTGCAAGGCCTGCGTACTGGTGAAAGCTCCCGGCCTGGCCGGTAGTAGCGCTTCGTTTTCGTCCTTCGTTCTCGTTGTCGTTACTCCCGGCTTCGGCCGGTTGCAGCTCTGTGTTGCCGTTGTGTGGACGTGCAGTTGACCACATTGCACGAGGGGGTCGTTGTATGGTGGGCCTGCAAGGCCCACGGTCTTTTCGACAGCTCCTGGCCTGGCCGGTTGTAGCGTTGCGTCGTTTGTGTCGCTCCCGGTCACGGCCGGTAGTAGCGAAGTCTTTGTGGTGTGGACGCGTAGGCCTACTGCTCGCGCAGGGGCCTACAGGCACTCGTGCCAACGTCGGAGTTGGGGAGGGCCAGCCCTCCTTCCCGCGTTTCGTAACCCCTGAGGCCTCCGCAACGACCCAACTGGTGGCACCAGTTGGTACGCGGTGGTCCTGGGGGCCGAAGGGCTTGCCTTTATTGGCCGGCCCGCGACAGGGAAAAGTCTTTAAAACCCGACAGCGAAGTCGTTAAAACCTGTGGGGCACCTGGAGCACCCCACAGTATCCATCCCGCTCCCTGGAATGAGCGTCACCCAGGGAGTCGTTTTGTATCGTCTCATGCTCGTGGGATTAATATGGCAAATAATATGAATAAAATAAACCGATCGATCTTCTCCCCTTGTGGGGGACAAACTAATGACAATGGCGCGAAAATGGATTCTGTCTTGCAAAACGTTGAGGCTGTCGAAGAGGTGAGGCCCGGAACTCCGGTTCCAGGCCTCAAGGAACTGCGGGTGTCGGTGTCGCGGTGCGACACACCGCCGCGCAGCGTGAGGGAAGAGCTGCAGCTGTCGGATACCGACAGCAGCGTTTGCTCATTGATGGATGTGGCCTCGGGTCTTCCTTCCCCTCTGAGTTCCCGGCTGTGGCGTAAACGCCGGAACTCAGGGTCGGAAGGGGATAGTGAGGAGTCGGCTGGCACCGGTTCTGCCCGGGGCCAGCCCGGTAAGCGAGGCCGCGGTCGCCCCCCAACAACGGGGCAATATGTTGGCCTCGCTAAGGCGAAGGCCGAATTGAACGCGGCCAAGGCCCCGGAGGAGGAGCTGGCCGAGGAGCTCCGAAGGAGGGAGGAGAGGCGACTCTCCTTCCTTCGCCAGTCCCCCGCTCCAGCAGATACAACACCGGTGGCTGCTTCGGACCTTAGGGCCGAGCAGCTCGAGAAGGCGGTCGAGGAGGCGGTGGAGGCGATCCGCTCCATTGCCCACAAGTCCTCCCGTCTTAAGGGGCAGAGCGTGCAGGGCCTGAGGTCCGCCGCTGCGTCAATTGTGGAATACGTGCGGGAATTGCGTGCCCGCACGGTATCTGAAGAAAATGCCCGTCTGCAGCGTGAGCTAGCTGCTATGCGGGCGGAAATTGAAATGCTGAAGAAGCAAGCGAGCGCCCCGCCGTCGATGTCGCGCGAGGAGGTTCTGTTCCTCCTAGATGCGCGCTTCGACGGCATAGGAGATCGCCTGCTCCCGGAGCCGCGACTGCGCCCGCCGCTGCAGGCGGATGCTCGCAATGCCGCCCGTGCCACCGAAAGCTCCACCGTCGGTGCTCGCAAAGCACCCTCCCAACTGTCCGGCACTTCTGGCGTTGTCGCTGGTGCCGCCCGCTTTCAGACCGCTGGCGCCGCTGCCGCCGCGCGTCCCTCTGTCCCCGTCTCCAGCCCTTCGTTGGAGGAGACGGGGGCTCCTTCAGCCGCTTCACCGGCTCCCTCCCCCTCTTCAGGAAAAAAGAAGAAAGCCGGCAAGCGCAAGAAGAAGAGCGCTGCAGCCATAGAGGCTGAGGCGGCGCGCCAGGAGTGCCTGCCACCGCCGCCCACCCCTCGGCCATTAACCGAGGCCTGGAACGTGGTGGCTGGGCGACCAAAGAAGGCGCCGGCGGCTAAGCCGCCAGCGACGAAGTCTGCACCGGCGCCCGCCAACGTGCCTGCCGTGGGGAAGCGCGCCCCTAAACTCCGCGCCCCGCGAACCGCTGCAGTGGTGATAACGCTGCAGCAGGACGCGGTAAAGAGGGGCGTTACATACGCCTCCAAGCTAGCCGAGGCGGAGCAAAAGGTTGACATCAAGAGCCTCGGCATTGGGGGCCTTCGTTTCCGCACGGCGGCCACCGGAGGTCGCATCCTTGAAGTGGCGGGCGCAGAAAGGTGCCAAAAGGCTGACACCCTCGCCGAACATCTGAGGGTGGCCCTCGGCGACGATGTCCGTGTCGCCAGGCCGGAGAAGTGCGCGGAGCTGCGCATCTCCGGTCTAGGCGACGCGGCCACAAAGGAAGTAGTTGCGCGGGTGGTGGCGGACGTAGGAGGGTGCGCCACCACCAGTGTTGTCGTTGGCGACGTTGTTCGCCAGGCAGGCAGGGAGGGCACGGCTTGGGTCAAGTGCCCGATCGCGGCGGCCAAAAAACTAACAGATGGCCGCCCTCTCACGATCGGTTGGTCCCGCGTCCGTGCGGTTCTTTTGGAGGCCAGGCCGCAGCGGTGTTTCCGCTGTCTGGAGGTGGGGCACGTAGGGGCCCGGTGCGCTGCGGGTGTAGATCGCAGCGCACTGTGTTTTCGTTGTGGGCAGCCCGGCCACAAGGCGGCCGGCTGCTCTATGGCGTTTAACTGCCCCATCTGCGCGGCGGCGGGAACTGCCGCTGCGCATCGCCTGGGCGCAAAAGCCTGCCTGGCGGCGTCCATGAAGAGGAGGCGTCGGGGTGGTGCTGGACGTACGCGTCAGCCCACCCACAACACAGAGGAGGTGATGGACATCGCCCAAAACTAAATGGCTCCCATCTCGGTACTGCAGGCCAACGTCGGTAACTGTGCGGCGGCCCAAGATCTGCTGCTTCAGTCTGTCGCACAGTTACAGGCGACTGTGGCTATAGTCGCCGAACCGTACGCGGTTCGCGCCCGCGATAACTGGGCTGGCAGCCGCGACGAGTTGGTGGCTATCGTCTCCCAGCGGGGTGCTTTTGATAGTGTGCTCCAGGGACGCGGTTGCGTTCTCGCGCTGCTGGGAGACGTTGCAGTAGTCGGGGTGTACTTCTCGCCCAACAGAAGCCTCGCTGAGTATGAGCGTTGGTTGATTGAGGTCGGGGCTCTGTTGGCAGAAGCGCACCCCACCCCGGTGGTGGTAGCTGGAGATTTCAACGCACACTCACGGGCGTGGGGATCTCCAGAAACCGATAGCCGGGGTGAGATGGTCGAGGAATGGGCGGTGTCCAATGGCTTGGTGCTGCTCAACCGAGGGTCGGTCCACACGTTCGTGCGGCGAACGGGGACGGGTCGTAGTATAATCGACCTGTCCTTTGCCAGTTCTGGCCTGGCTAGCCGCACACGTGGTTGGAGGGTGATCGAGGGGGTGGAGACGATGTCGGATCATCGCTACATATGGTTCGACATCGTCAACGCCGGCTCGGAGACCCCGGCGGTCGGGGACCGCCGTTCGGTTGAGGAAGGTCCGCGGTGGCGTCTGCGGACGCTGGACCGGGAACTGGCGAAGGAGGCGGCCATCGTCGAGCGATGGGCCGCAGGTGACGACGTTAGCCCGGACGTGGACGCGAGGGCTGGGCGGCTTTCCGGCGCCCTGACTCGCGTCTGCGATGCGGCGATGAAGAGGGCGGGGCCTGTTCGGCCGCGAAAGCGAGTGTATTGGTGGAATGATGAGTTGGCAGGGCTGCGTACTTCATGCCACGCAGCCCAGCGTAGGTACACTCGCTGTCGCGGTCGAGGAAACAGTGATCCTGCCCAAGAAGAAGAGCTGCTCGCCGCATACCGGGCTGCCCGAGCTGCCCTCAGCTCGGCGATCAAGGCCGCCAAGGAGGCGGCCTGGAAGGAGTGGCTCGAGAGCCTAAATGAAGATCCGTGGGGGCGCCCGTACAAAGCCGTGAGCGACAAACTCCGGCCCTGGGCGCCTCCCCTCACAAAGTCTCTCGAGCCCTCATTCGTCGGCCACGTTGTCAGTTCCCTCTTCCCTGCGCGGGAAGAGTGGGTCCCACCGCGGATGGCACCAAGCCAGACGCCGGCAGACACAGAGGCGATGATTCCGCCCGTGTCGGATGCCGAGCTCGGGGCGGCGGTCCTTAAACTCAAAATGAGGAACCGCGCCCCCGGTCCGGATGGCATTCCTGGGCGCGTCATCGCTCTGGTTATGCCGGCGTTCGAGGAGAAGACGCTGTCTTTGTTGTCGGAGTGTGTGGCGTCGGGTAAGGTCCCGCGACAGTGGAAAACCGGGCGTCTCGTGCTGTTGAAGAAGCACGGGCGCCCGGCCGAGTCGCCGTCGGCCTACCGCCCCATCGTATTGCTCGACGAGATGAGCAAGCTGCTCGAGCGGGTGCTCGCGGCGCGTCTCGTCGGGCACCTGGAGGGGGCGGGGCCCAATCTCAATGACGGCCAGTACGGTTTTCGTCGCGGGAGGTCGACCCTGGACGCCATTTCCCGGCTCAGGGACAGCGTCGAGGAGGCGGTCGGTCGGGGGGAGGTGTTGCTGGCGGTGTCGCTCGACATCGCGAACGCCTTCAACACCATCCCCTGGCAGACCATCGCCGAGGCGCTGAGGTACCACAATGTCCCGTGGTACCTCAGGCGCATTCTTGCGGACTACTTTGTCGACCGGGCCATCTCCTATCCGGCCCGGTCGGGAGTAGTCCGCACAAATATGTCGTGCGGTGTTCCACAGGGGTCGGTTCTGGGTCCGCTCCTGTGGAACATCGGATATGATTGGGTCCTGCGCGGTGCTACTCTTCGGGGAGTCGGCGTCCTCTGTTACGCCGACGATACCCTAGTTACCGCGCGGGGCCCAGATTTTCGCGAGGCGAAAGTCCTGGCCACCGCGGGCGTTGCCCAGGTGGTCAGCCGCATCAGGGCGCTAGGACTCCAGGTGGCCCTCGAAAAGTCCGAGGCCGTTTTCTTTCACGGGCCTCGGCGAGGGCCACCTCGAGATTGTCAGATTGTGGTGAGCGGCACCCCCATCGCTGTCGGGTCGAGTATTAAGTATCTTGGTTTGGTACTCGACAGCCGATGGGGCTTCGTCGAGCACTTCCGGCGTCTGTCGCCAAAGTTATTGTCGTACGCCGGAAGGCTGGCGAGGCTGCTCCCCAATCGGGGAGGCCCAAATAGTGCATGCCGTCGCCTCTACGACGGTGTAGTGCGCTCAAAGGCGTTGTATGGAGCGCCCATCTGGGCGCACGCCCTCTGCGCCAAGACAATTCCGCTGCTGCGGCGTCCGCAGCGGTCGATTGCGCAGATGGCGGCACGAGCGTACTGCACCGTCTCCTACGAGGCGGCGTGCCTAATTGCAGGAAGCCTCCCTTGGGATCTCGAGGCTGGAGTCCTCAAAAGTGTTTATGAGGAAAGCGCCCTGGTGCGTAGAAATGGTGGACGGCCCCTTCCGGACGAGATCGACCGCTGGAGACAGTCGGCTCGCGACGATCTCTTCCGGAAGTGGGCCGAGAGGTTGGTAGGCCCCTCAGTTAGCCCCCGGCTCGTGGGGGCTGTCCGGCCCGTCCTGCGGGCTTGGGTGGAGAGGGCACACGGAGCGCCGACATTTCACCTCAGTCAGCTCCTCACAGGGCATGGCGTATTCGCCAAGTACCTGTGGGAGGTGGCTGGGGTGGAGCCGGACCCCGTGTGTCGCCACTGCTCAAGTGGCGTCGTGGACACGGCGGAGCACACACTCGCCGTGTGCCCGGCGTGGGACGGGCCGCGTATCGCCCTTACGGGCCTTGTCGGATTTGATTTGTCGCTGCCGGCTGTGGTGCATGCCATGGTCGGCAGCCAACATTGTTGGGCCGCCGTCGCCTCGTTTGCTAGCGAGGTGATGGCGGCGAAACGTGAGGAGTTGCGGGTGAGGGAGCGTACGGGACAGACGCTCCCGCCCCGCCGTCCGGTTCCGGGGCGTCGTCGTGCTCATTACATGCGCGCCCCCGAATAGTGTCTGGCCGTGGGCGGAAGGTCGGGGGACCCCGCCCAACTGGCCACTCGGCGACGGGCACCCTTTCTGTGTTCCAGGGGGTGCCCACTCTTTGCGCACGCCCGTACCGGCCGCTCTCACCTCCTCTGCTTACAGAGGAGCGCTCGAGAGCGGTGGAGGTGCGGGCTAGTTCTTCAGCTCCTTAGGGAGCTCCGGGGTGGTCGCTTATCGACCGCCCCGAGACGGACCCCTCCGTTCTGGGGTGCCCCTTGCCGGCTCGCAGTGATTTAACCTCAGGCCTACCCTGCGAGTCGGTTTTAAGGTGAGGCGGAACACCGCGGGGTTTAGTGGGTAGGACGGCCCTCTCTCTCGGGCCGGGAGCCCCACACACCGTCCCTGCTGCCCCCGCAGCAGGGATGACGGTGCGTAAATGCATTCCCCGCGAAAACAAAAAAAAAAAAAAAAACCTAACCTAACCTAACCTAACCTAACCTTCGCCGGGGTGCTAGGTCGGGGAACCTCCACGTTGGCGGTTCAGTTTCCTATCCCCCCCGGGGACCGCCCGGGTGGGAGTGGAAACTGGGCTTTGCTGGTGCACCCTGGAGCATCGGCTAATGGGCGCAGTCTTCAGTACTGTGTGTGTTAACCAATGTACCAATATCCCGACAGTCGACCCCATGTCGTGGGGGTCGCAGTGTGGCAGGCCTGCAAGGCCTGCGTACTGGTGAAAGCTCCCGGCCTGGCCGGTAGTAGCGCTTCGTTTTCGTCCTTCGTTCTCGTTGTCGTTACTCCCGGCTTCGGCCGGTTGCAGCTCTGTGTTACCGTTGTGTGGACGTGCAGTTGACCCCATTGCACGAGGGGGTCGTGGTATGATGGGCCTGCAAGGCCCACGGTCTTTTCGACAGCTCCTGGCCTGGCCGGTTGTAGCGTTGCGTCGTTTGTATCGCTCCCGGTCATGGCCGGTAGTAGCGAACTCTTTGTGGTGTGGACGCGTAGGCCCACTGCTCGCGCAGGGGCCTACAGGCGTTTGTGCCAGCGTCGGAGTTGGGGAGGGCTAGCCCTCCTTCCCGCGTTTCGTAACCCCTGAGGCCTCTGCAACGACGCAACTGGTGGCACCAGTTGGTACGCGGTGGTCCTGGGGGCCGAAGGGCTTGCCTTCATTGGTCGGCTCGCGACAGGGAAAAGTCTTTAAAACCCGACAGCGAAGTCGTTAAAACCTGTGGGGCACTTGGAGCACCCCACAGTATCCATCCCGCTCCCTGGAATGAGCGTCACCCAGGGAGTCGTTTTGTATCGTCTCATTCTCGTGGGAATAGTATGGCTCTCAATAATTCAAACAACACAAATACGATCGATAACTTATTTTTTAACAACAACTTTGGCTTACTCTTAACGGACGCTGATCTGCCCGACGATAGGGCTAACGAAATGGATGGAAAGACTAGACCTGGCACTCCAGTGCCTAGTCTTATGAGAGAAGCGCGAGTGTCACTCTCGCGCTGCGACGCCTCTCCGCGTCGGCTGTCGGGAGACCTGCTGCTGTCGGATTCCGACAGCAGTGTGGTCTCGATGATCGAGGTTTCCCCTGGTCCCTCCCCCTCCCCGCTTTCCCGGCTGTGGCGCAAACGCCGGAACTCGGGGTCGGAGGGAGACAGTGAGGAGTCGGCTGGCACCGGTTCTGCCCGGGGCCAGCCCGGTAAGCGGGGCCGTGGTCGCCCCCCAACAACGGGGCAATATGTTGGCCTCGCCAAGGCGAAGGCCGATTTGAACGCGGCCAAGGAGCGGGAGCTAGAGCTCCAAGCGGAGGAGGAGCTCGCCGAAGAGCTCCGAAGGAGGGAGGAGAGGCGACTCTCCTTCCTTCGCAAGTCCCCCGCTCCAGTGGAGTCATCGACTGTTTCTGCTTCGGACCTCAGGGCCGAGCAATTGGAAAAGGCGGTCGAGGAGGCGGTGGAGGCGATCCGATCCATCGCCCACAAGTCCTCACGTCTAAAGGGTCAAAGTGTTCAGGGCCTGAGGTCCGCTGCTGGGTCCATAATGGAGCACGTGCGGGAGTTGCGGGCCCGCACGGAAACTGAAGAGAATGCCCGCCTGCAGCGCGAGTTAGCTGCCCTGCGGGCGGAGGTTGAAATCTTGAAGAAGCAGGCGAGTGCCCCGCCGTCGATGTCGCGCGAGGAGGTTCTCTTCCTCCTGGATGCGCGCTTCGACGGCATCGGAGATCGCCTGCTCCCGGAGCCGCGATTGCGCCCGCCGCTGCAGGCGGATATTCGCAACGCCGCCCGCGCCAAAGAAAGCTCCACCGTCGGTGCTCGCAAAGCACCCTCCCGACTGTCCGGCACATCTGGCGCTGTCGCTGGTGCCGCCCGCCTTCAGACCGCTGGCGCCGCTGCCGCCGCGCGTCCCTCTGTCCACGTCTCCGGCACTTCGTTGGAGGGGACGGAGGCTCCATCAGCCGCTTCGCCGGCTCCCTCTCCCTCTTCGGGAAAAAAGAAGAAGGCCGGCAAGCGGAAAAAGAAGAGCGCTGCGGCCCGAGAGGCTGAGGCGGCGCGCCAGGAGCGTCTGCAGCCTGCACTCACGCCTCAACCTCTAACTGAGGCGTGGAATGTGGTGGCTGGGCGCCCAAAGAAGGCGCCGGCGGCCAAACCGCCAGCGACGAAGTCGGCACCGGCGCCCGCTAAAGCGCCTGCCGTGGGGAAGCGCGCCCCTAAACTCCGAGCCCCGCGTACCGCTGCAGTGGTGATAACGCTGCAGCAGGACGCGGTAAAGAGGGGCGTTACATACGCCTCCAAGTTAGCCGAGGCGGAGCAAAAGATTGACATCAAGAGCCTCGGCATTGGAGGCCTTCGTTTCCGCACGGCGGCCACCGGTGGTCGCATCCTTGAAGTGGCGGGCGCCGAAAGGTGCCAAAAGGCTGACACCCTCGCCGAACATCTGAGGGTGGCCCTCGGCGACGATGTCCGTGTCGCCAGGCCAGAGAAGTGTGCGGAGCTGCGCATCTCCGGTCTAGGAGATGCGGCTACAAAGGAGTCTGTTGCGCGAGTGGTGGCGGACGTAGGAGGTTGCGCCACCACCAGTGTCGTTGTTGGCGAAGTGGTTCGCCAGGCGGGCAGGGAGGGCACGGCGTGGGTCAAGTGCCCGATCGCGGTGGCCAAAATAGTCGCAGATGGCCGCCCTCTCACGATCGGCTGGTCCCGCGTCCGTGCGGTTCTTTTAGAAGTCAGGCCGCAGCGATGCTTCCGCTGCTTGGAGGTGGGGCACGTGGGAGCCCGGTGCGCTGCGGGAGTGGACCGCAGCGCACTCTGTTTCCGGTGTGGGCAGCCCGGTCATAAGGCGGCTGACTGCTCTGCGGCGTTTAACTGCCCCATCTGCGCGGCAGCGGGAACTGCTGCTGCGCATCGCCTGGGCGCAAAAGCCTGCCTGGCGGAGTCCAAGAAGAGGAGGCGTCGGGGTGGTGCTGGACGTACGCGTCAGCCCATCCAGAACACAGAGGAGGTGATGGACATCGCACAAAATTAAATGGCTCCCATCTCGGTACTGCAGGCCAACGTCGGTAACTGTGCGGCGGCCCAAGATCTGCTGCTTCAGTCTGTCGCACAGTTACAGGCGACTGTGGCTATAGTCGCCGAACCGTACGCGGTTCGCGCCCGCGACAACTGGGCTGGCAGCCGCGACGAGTTGGTGGCTATCGTCTCCCAGCGGGGTGCTTTTGATAGGGTACTCCAGGGACGCGGTTGCGTCCTCGCGCTGCTGGGAGACGTTGCAGTAGTCGGGGTGTACTTCTCGCCCAACAGAAGCCTCGCTGAGTATGAGCGTTGGTTGATTGAGGTCGGGGCTCTGTTGGCAGAAGCGCACCCCACCCCGGTGGTGGTAGCTGGAGATTTCAACGCACACTCACAGGCGTGGGGATCTCCAGAAACCGATAGCCGGGGTGAGATGGTCGAGGAATGGGCGGTGTCCAACGGCTTGGTGCTGCTCAACCGAGGGTCGGTCCACACGTTCGTGCGGCGAACGGGGACGGGTCGTAGTATAATCGACCTGTCCTTTGCCAGTTCTGGCCTGGCTAGCCGCACACGTGGTTGGAGGGTGATCGAGGGGGTGGAGACGATGTCGGATCATCGCTACATATGGTTCGACATCGTCAACGCCGGCTCGGAGACCCCGGCGGTCGGGGACCGCCGTTCGGTTGAGGAAGGTCCGCGGTGGCGTCTGCGGACGCTGGACCGGGAACTGGCAAAGGAGGCGGCCATCGTCGAGCGATGGGCCGCAGGTGACGACGTTAGCCCGGACGTGGACGCGAGGGCTGGGCGGCTTTCCGGCGCCCTGACTCGCGTCTGCGATGCGGCCATGAAGAGGGCAGGGTCTGTCAAGCCGCGGCGGCGAGTGTACTGGTGGAATGAAGAGCTGGCTGGGCTGCGAACCTCAAGTCACGCAGCCCAGCGCAGGTACACTCGCCAACGCGCCCGAAGAAGCAGTGACCCTGCCCGAGAAGAAGAACTACTCGCCGCATACCGGGCTGCCCGAGCTGCCCTCAGCTCGGCGATCAAGGCCGCCAAGGAGGCGGCCTGGAAGGAGTGGCTCGAGACCCTAAACGAAGATCCGTGGGGGCGCCCGTACAAAGCCGTGAGCGACAAACTCCGGCCCTGGGCGCCTCCCCTCACAAAGTCTCTCGAGCCCTCATTCGTCGGCCACGTTGTCAGTTCCCTCTTCCCTGAGCGGGACGAGTGGGTCCCACCGCGGATGGCACCAAGCCAGACGCCGGCAGACACAGAGGCGATGATTCCGCCCGTGTCGGATGCCGAGCTCGGGGCGGCGGTCCTTAAACTCAAAACGAGGAACCGCGCCCCCGGTCCGGATGGCATTCCTGGGCGCGTCATCGCCCTGGTTATGCCGGCGTTCGAGGAGGAGACGCTGTCCTTGTTGTCGGAGTGTTTGGCGTCGGGTAAGGTCCCGCGACAGTGGAAAACCGGGCGGCTCGTGCTGTTGAAGAAGCACGGGCGCCCGGCCGAGTCGCCGTCGGCCTACCGCCCCATCGTCTTGCTCGACGAGATGAGCAAGCTGCTCGAGCGGGTGCTCGCGACGCGTCTCGTCGGGCACCTGGAGGGGGCGGGGCCCAATCTTAGTGACGGCCAATACGGATTTCGTCGCGGGAGGTCGACCCTGGACGCCATTTCCCGGCTCAGGGATAGCGTCGAGGAGGCGGTCGGTCGGGGGGAGGTGTTGCTGGCGGTGTCGCTCGACATCGCGAACGCCTTCAACACCATCCCCTGGCAGACCATCGCCGAGGCGCTGAGGTACCACAGTGTCCCGTGGTACCTCAGGCGCATTCTTGCGGACTACTTTGTCGAACGGGCCATCTCCTATCCGGCCCGGTCGGGGGTAGTCCGCACAAATATGTCGTGCGGTGTTCCACAGGGGTCGGTTCTGGGTCCGCTCCTGTGGAACATCGGGTATGATTGGGTCCTGCGCGGTGCTACTCTTCGGGGAGTCGGCGTCCTCTGCTACGCCGACGATACCCTAGTCACCGCGCGGGGCCCAGATTTTCGCGAGGCGAAAGTCCTGGCCACCGCGGGCGTTGCCCAGGTGGTCAGCCGCATCAGGGCGCTAGGACTCCAGGTGGCCCTTGAAAAGTCCGAGGCCGTTTTCTTTCACGGGCCTCGGCGAGGGCCACCTCGAGATTGTCAGATTGTGGTGAGCGGCACCCCCATCGCTGTCGGGTCGAGTATTAAGTATCTTGGTTTGGTACTCGACAGCCGATGGGGCTTCGTCGAGCACTTCCGGCGTCTGTCGCCAAAGTTATTGTCGTACGCCGGAGGGCTGGCGAGGCTGCTCCCCAATCGGGGAGGCCCAAATAGTGCATGCCGTCACCTCTACGACGGTGTAGTGCGCTCAAAGGCGTTGTATGGAGCGCCCATCTGGGCGCACGCCCTCTGCGCCAAGACAATTCCGCTGCTGCGGCGTCCGCAGCGGTCGATTGCGCAGAGGGCGGCACGAGCGTACTGCACCGTCTCCTACGAGGCGGCGTGCCTAATTGCAGGAAGTCTCCCCTGGGATCTCGAGGCTGGAGTCCTCAAAAGTGTTTATGAGGAAAGCGCCCTGGTGCGTAGAAATGGTGGACGGCCCCTTCCGGACGAGATCGACCGCTGGAGACAGTCGGCTCGCGACGATCTCTTCCGGAAGTGGGCCGAGAGGTTGGTAGGCCCCTCAGTTAGCCCCCGGCTCGTGGGGGCTGTCCGGCCCGTCCGGCGGGCTTGGGTGGAGAGGGCACACGGAGCGCCGACATTTCACCTCAGTCAGCTCTTCACAGGGCATGGCGTATTCGCCAAGTACCTGTGGGAGGTGGCTGGGGTGGAGCCGGACCCCGTGTGTCGCCACTGCTCAAGTGGCGTCGTGGACACGGCGGAGCACACACTCGCCGTGTGCCCGGCGTGGGACGGGCCGCGTATCGCCCTTACGGGCCTTGTCGGACTTGATTTGTCGCTGCCGGCTGTGGTGCAAGCCATGGTCGGCAGCCAACAGTGTTGGGCCGCCGTCGCCTCGTTTGCTAGCGAGGTGATGGCGGCGAAACGTGAGGAGTTGCGGGTGCGGGAGCGTACGGGACAGACGCTCCCGCCCCGCCGTCCGGTTCGGGGGCGTCGTCGTGCTCATTACATGCGCGCCCCCGAATAGTGTCTGGCCGTGGGCGGAAGGTCGGGGGACCCCGCCCAACTGGCCACTCGGCGACGGGCACCCTTTCTGTGTTCCAGGGGGTGCCCACACTTTGCGCACGCCCATACCGGCCGCTCTCACCTCCTCTGCTTACAGAGGAGCGCTCGAGAGCGGTGGAGGTGCGGGCTAGGTCTTCAGCTCCTTAGGGAGCTCCGGGGTGGTCGCTTATCGACCGCCCCGAGACGGACCCCTCCGTTCTGGGGTGCCCCTTGCCGGCTCGCAGTGATTTAACCTCAGGCCTACCCTGCGAGTCGGTTTTAAGGTGAGGCGGAACACCGCGGGGTTTAGTGGGTAGGACGGCCCTCTCTCTCGGGCCGGGAGCCCCACACACCGTCCCTGCTGCCCCCGCAGCAGGGATGACGGTGCGTAAATGCATTCCCCGCGAAAACAAAAAAAAAAAAAAAAACCTAACCTAACCTAACCTAACCTAACCTAACCTAACCTAACCTAACCTGTCACCAACGTATGCAGAAAGGCGATCGGCATCTATCGGAAGCTGGCGAGGATGGCCCGGATCAGCTGGGGATTACTTGGCACGCATCGGCGGAGAAGCTTGGTGTCCGAAAGCAGCTAAACGTGGTACAGCGCGGTTTCGCCCAAAAGCTGTGCAAGGCCTACCGTACGGTCTCTCTGAACTCGGCGCTGGTCCTGGCTGGTTTGCTCCCTCTGGACCTCAGAGTTCGAGAGGTGGCCTCATTATATGAGGCCAAGAGAGGAGTGAGCCAGCCATGGCTGGGAGACTGGGAGGTCGAACGAATGGCCCCGGCGATAGAGTCTCCTCACCCCGCGGAGCATGCGGTCCTGGGGTTCACCAGCCTGGTAGACGAGGGGCAACTGGAGGATGCAAACCACTTTGAGGTGCGCATCTTCACGGATGGGAGCAAGATTGAGGGCCGAGTCGGTGCCGCGCTATCGTTTTGGAATAGCCGGACCGAAACTAAGGCCCTCAAACTTGCTCTCGCGCCTCATTGCACCGTCTACCAGGCCGAGCTCCTGGCGCTATGCAAAGCGGCCAGTGAGGTCCTCAGGCGTGGCGCGTCTACGTTTGGTATCTTCAGCGACAGCAGAGCCGCTCTCTTGACGGTAATCAACCGTCATGCCCTCCATCCCTTGGCAGTGGAAGCCAGGGCCGCACTTCAGCGCGGATTGGCCCAGGGTAAGGAAATTTCCTTATTCTGGGTCAAGGCCCACGCAGGGCTGGAGGGTAACGAACGAGCCGATGAGCTCGCGAAGGAAGCGGCTCTGACGTTGAAGAGAGCACCGGACTACGGTCTGTATCCTGTCTCATTCGTGAAGCGTGCCCTTAGGCGGGGCACGCTTGACGAGTGGAACAAGAGATACAGAGAGGGCGGGACGGCCTCCGTAACGAAGCTTTTTCTCCCATGCGCAGTGGCGGCGTATAGTATCGTCCGCAAGATGACGATCGCCGGCACCACGACCCAGTTGCTGACGGGGCACGGTGGGTTCTCCGGATACTTGGCACGCTTCAAGTGTAAGGTGGACCCATCGTGCGCCTGCGAACCGGGCGTCGAGGAGACAGTTGTCCACCTCCTGCTGGACTGCCCCATTCACGCGATGGACCGAATTGATTTGGAGATGGAAGCAGGCATTAGAATTGTACAGGAAAACCTGCCACTGTTAATTAAAGAGCACAAAGACTTATTTGTAAAATATGCGAACAAAATAATTACAATTGTAAATAAGAGAAATGGCAAAACCACTATTGTGTAACTATATTATAGTTAATATATGTTTACAGCAATAAATAAAATGTTAACAATAATAAGTCCAGATAGTATTAAGTTAAGTAAATATAATGTAAACTAGATAAAGGCAGTAAAATAAGAAAACTATAAATAAATTAAAAGCCACAATAATTGTTATTTTTAGATATTAATAGATATATAAAAATTCTGGTAAATTAAATTAAGGAAAAGTAATTTTAAGCAAACTTAATTAAAAGAAAGCATAGTATATGTTAATGTTATAAAATAGAAAGTAAAACTGTAAATAGAAATGAAGAAGAATAAATAAAACAAAAATAAAAATCCAACCTATCCCCTTCCCACATAAGGATGACTCCTCCCCATCCCATAAGCGTGAAAGGCCGGTATGAAAGTGCGAGAGGCATACGAGCGAGACGAGTATGGTACTAGAGGACTGGAATAAAAGATGATATATACTTAAGATTTAGATAATTAGTTAATAAGTGTGAAAGGTCGGTAATGTATGAAAGTGCGAGAGGCATAAATGATAGAAGTAGAATGAATTAGAGATAAAGAACGAAAGAGTAGAATAGCTTAGGTTCGAGATGATGGAAGCCCCGAGCTCTTCGGGGGGACTGTGGTGGGAAGGGAGGAGTGATGAGACGGCCCTCCTATCACTGTCTGTTACCGGTGCTCGGGGCTCCCACCATCTCTTGCAGTAGTTAAGAACAGCCCCGCGGGGCTATGGCTTACAATATATATTTAGACTAGAGATCAAATTGTTAATTAGGCTCCGTCCCAGGCAGAGATGTTAGAAAAAAAAAAAAAAAAAAAAAAAAAAAAAACCTAACCTAACCTAACCTAACCTAACCTAACCTAACCTAACCTGGCGGGGGTGCTAGGTCGGGGAACCTCCACGTTGGCGGTTCAGTTTCCTATCCCCCCCGGGGACCGCCCGGGTGGGAGTGGAAACTGAGCTTTGCTGGTGCACCCTGGAGCATCGGCTAATGGGCGCAGTCTTCAGTACTGTGTGTGTTAACCAATGTACCAATATCCCGACAGTCGACCCCATGTCGTGGGGGTCGCAGTGTGGCAGGCCTGCAAGGCCTGCGTACTGGTGAAAGCTCCCGGCCTGGCCGGTAGTAGCGCTTCGTTTTCGTCCTTCGTTCTCGTTGTCGTTACTCCCGGCTTCGGCCGGTTGCAGCTCTGTGTTGCCGTTGTGTGGACGTGCAGTTGACCCCATTGCACGAGGGGGTCGTTGTATGGTGGGCCTGCAAGGCCCACGGTCTTTTCGACAGCTCCTGGCCTGGCCGGTTGTAGCATTGCGTCGTTTGTGTCGCTCCCGGTCACGGCCGGTAGTAGCGAAGTCTTTGTGGTGTGGACGCGTAGGCCTACTGCTCGCGCAGGGGCCTACAGGCACTCGTGCCAGCGTCGGAGTTGGGGAGGGCCAGCCCTCCTTCCCGCGTTTCGTAACCCCTGAGGCCTCCGCAACGACCCAACTGGTGGCACCAGTTGGTACGCGGTGGTCCTGGGGGCCGAAGGGCTTGCCTTTATTGGCCGGCCCGCGACAGGGAAAAGTCTTTAAAACCCGACAGCGAAGTCGTTAAAACCTGTGGGGCACCTGGAGCACCCAACAGTATCCATCCCGCTCCCTGGAATGAGCGTCACCCAGGGAGTCGTTTTGTATCGTCTCATGCTCGTGGGAATAATATGGCAAATAATATGAATAAAATAAACCGATCGATCTTCTCCCCTTGTGGGGGACAAACTAATGACAATGGCGCGAAAATGGATTCTGTCTTGCAAAACGTTGAGGCTGTCGAAGAGGTGAGGCCCGGAACTCCGGTTCCAGGCCTCAAGGAACTGCGGGTGTCGGTGTCGCGGTGCGACACACCGCCGCGCAGCGTGAGGGAAGAGCTGCAGCTGTCGGATACCGACAGCAGCGTTTGCTCATTGATGGATGTGGCCTCGGGTCTTCCTTCCCCTCTGAGTTCCCGGCTGTGGCGTAAACGCCGGAACTCAGGGTCGGAAGGGGATAGTGAGGAGTCGGCTGGCACCGGTTCTGCCCGGGGCCAGCCCGGTAAGCGAGGCCGCGGTCGCCCCCCAACAACGGGGCAATATGTTGGCCTCGCTAAGGCGAAGGCCGAATTGAACGCGGCCAAGGAGCGGGAGCTAGAGCTCCAAGCGGAGGAGGAGCTGGCCGAGGAGCTCCGAAGGAGGGAGGAGAGGCGACTCTCCTTCCTTCGCCAGTCCCCCGCTCCAGCAGATACAACACCGGTGGCTGCTTCGGACCTTAGGGCCGAGCAGCTCGAGAAGGCGGTCGAGGAGGCGGTGGAGGCGATCCGCTTCATTGCCCACAAGTCCTCTCGTCTTAAGGGGCAGAGCGTGCAGGGCCTGAGGTCCGCCGCTGCGTCAATTGTGGAATACGTGCGGGAATTGCGTGCCCGCACGGTATCTGAAGAAAATGCCCGTTTGCAGCGTGAGCTAGCTGCTATGCGGGCGGAAATTGAAATGCTGAAGAAGCAAGCGAGCGCCCCGCCGTCGATGTCGCGCGAGGAGGTTCTGTTCCTCCTAGATGCGCGCTTCGACGGCATAGGAGATCGCCTGCTCCCGGAGCCGCGACTGCGCCCGCCGCTGCAGGCGGATGCTCGCAATGCCGCCCGTGCCACCGAAAGCTCCACCGTCGGTGCTCGCAAAGCACCCTCCCAACTGTCCGGCACTTCTAGCGTTGTCGCTGGTGCCGCCCGCTTTCAGACCGCTGGCGCCGCTGCCGCCGCGCGTCCCTCTGTCCCCGTCTCCAGCCCTTCGTTGGAGGAGACGGGGGCTCCTTCAGCCGCTTCACCGGCTCCCTCCCCCTCTTCAGGAAAAAAGAAGAAAGCCGGCAAGCGCAAGAAGAAGAGCGCTGCAGCCAGAGAGGCTGAGGCGGCGCGCCAGGAGTGCCTGCCACCGCCGCCCACCCCTCGGCCATTAACCGAGGCCTGGAACGTGGTGGCTGGGCGACCAAAGAAGGCGCCGGCGGCAAAGCCGCCAGCGACGAAGTCTGCACCGGCGCCCGCCAACGTGCCTGCCGTGGGGAAGCGCGCCCCTAAACTCCGCGCCCCGCGAACCGCTGCAGTGGTGATAACGCTGCAGCAGGACGCGGTAAAGAGGGGCGTTACATACGCCTCCAAGCTAGCCGAGGCGGAGCAAAAGGTTGACATCAAGAGCCTTGGCATTGGGGGCCTTCGTTTCCGCACGGCGGCCACCGGAGGTCGCATCCTTGAAGTGGCGGGCGCAGAAAGGTGCCAAAAGGCTGACACCCTCGCCGAACATCTGAGGGTGGCCCTCGGCGACGATGTCCGTGTCGCCAGGCCGGAGAAGTGCGCGGAGCTGCGCATCTCCGGTCTAGGCGACGCGGCCACAAAGGAAGTAGTTGCGCGGGTGGTGGCGGACGTAGGAGGGTGCGCCACCACCAGTGTTGTCGTTGGCGACGTTGTTCGCCAGGCAGGCAGGGAGGGCACGGCTTGGGTCAAGTGCCCGATCGCGGCGGCCAAAAAACTAACAGATGGCCGCCCTCTCACGATCGGTTGGTCCCGCGTCCGTGCGGTTCTTTTGGAGGCCAGGCCGCAGCGGTGTTTCCGCTGTCTGGAGGTGGGGCACGTAGGGGCCCGGTGCGCTGCGGGTGTAGATCGCAGCGCACTGTGTTTTCGTTGTGGGCAGCCCGGCCACAAGGCGACCGGCTGCTCTATGGCGTTTAGCTGCCCCATCTGCGCGGCGGCGGGAACTGCCGCTGCGCATCGCCTGGGCGCAAAAGCCTGCCTGGCGGCGTCCATGAAGAGGAGGCGTCGGGGTGGTGCTGGACGTACGCGTCAGCCCACCCACAACACAGAGGAGGTGATGGACATCGCCCAAAACTAAATGGCTCCCATCTCGGTACTGCAGGCCAACGTCGGTAACTGTGCGGCGGCCCAAGATCTGCTGCTTCAGTCTGTCGCACAGTTACAGGCGACTGTGGCTATAGTCGCCGAACCGTACGCGGTTCGCGCCCGCGATAACTGGGCTGGCAGCCGCGACGAGTTGGTGGCTATCGTCTCCCAGCGGGGTGCTTTTGATAGTGTGCTCCAGGGACGCGGTTGCGTTCTCGCGCTGCTGGGAGACGTTGCAGTAGTCGGGGTGTACTTCTCGCCCAACAGAAGCCTCGCTGAGTATGAGCGTTGGTTGATTGAGGTCGGGGCTCTGTTGGCAGAAGCGCACCCCACCCCGGTGGTGGTAGCTGGAGATTTCAACGCACACTCACGGGCGTGGGGATCTCCAGAAACCGATAGCCGGGGTGAGATGGTCGAGGAATGGGCGGTGTCCAATGGCTTGGTGCTGCTCAACCGAGGGTCGGTCCACACGTTCGTGCGGCGAACGGGGACGGGTCGTAGTATAATCGACCTGTCCTTTGCCAGTTCTGGCCTGGCTAGCCGCACACGTGGTTGGAGGGTGATCGAGGGGGTGGAGACGATGTCGGATCATCGCTACATATTTTACGAGTTTTCGTCGCGGGAGGTCGACCCTGGACGCCATTTCCCGGCTCAGGGACAGCGTCGAGGAGGCGGTCGGTCGGGGGGAGGTGTTGCTGGCGGTGTCGCTCGACATCGCGAACGCCTTCAACACCATCCCCTGGCAGACCATCGCCGAGGCGCTGAGGTACCACAATGTCCCGTGGTACCTCAGGCGCATTCTTGCGGACTACTTTGTCGACCGGGCCATCTCCTATCCGGCCCGGTCGGGAGTAGTCCGCACAAATATGTTGTGCGGTGTTCCACAGGGGTCGGTTCTGGGTCCGCTCCTGTGGAACATCGGATATGATTGGGTCCTGCGCGGTGCTACTCTTCGGGGAGTCGGCGTCCTCTGTTACGCCGACGATACCCTAGTTACCGCGCGGGGCCCAGATTTTCGCGAGGCGAAAGTCCTGGCCACTGCGGGCGTTGCCCAGGTGGTCAGCCGCATCAGGGCGCTAGGACTCCAGGTGGCCCTCGAAAAGTCCGAGGCCGTTTTCTTTCACGGGCCTCGGCGAGGGCCACCTCGAGATTGTCAGATTGTGGTGAGCGGCACCCCCATCGCTGTCGGGTCGAGTATTAAGTATCTTGGTTTGGTACTCGACAGCCGATGGGGCTTCGTCGAGCACTTCCGGCGTCTGTCGCCAAAGTTATTGTCGTACGCCGGAAGGCTGGCGAGGCTGCTCCCCAATCGGGGAGGCCCAAATAGTGTATGCCGTCGCCTCTACGACGGTGTAGTGCGCTCAAAGGCGTTGTATGGAGCGCCCATCTGGGCGCACGCCCTCTGCGCCAAGACAATTCCGCTGCTGCGGCGTCCGCAGCGGTCGATTGCGCAGAGGGCGGCACGAGCGTACTGCACCGTCTCCTACGGGGCGGCGTGCCTAATTGCAGGAAGCCTCCCTTGGGATCTCGAGGCTGGAGTCCTCAAAAGTGTTTATGAGGAAAGCGCCCTGGTGCGTAGAAATGGTGGACGGCCCCTTCCGGACGAGATCGACCGCTGGAGACAGTCTTTCTGTGTTCCAGGGGGTGCCCACACTTTGCGCAGAAAAGAACGCCATGAAACTCCGCGCCCCCCGCACTGCAGCTGTAGTGATTACACTGCAGAAGGACGCGTTTGATAAGGGCGTAACCTATGCCGCCAAACTGGCCGAGGCGGAACAAAAAGTCGACCTACAGAGCCTCGGCATCGGAGGCCTCCGGTTCCGTACGGCGGCCACCGGAGGCCGCATCCTTGAAGTGGCGGGCGCAGAGAGATGCCAGAAAGCCGATGCTCTAGCAGAGCATCTCAAAGCGGCTCTGGGAGAAGATGTCCGCATCGCACGACCGGAGAAGTGCGCGGAACTGCGCATCTCGGGTCTTGGCGATGCGGCCACTAAGGAGGCCATAGCGAAGGTGGTGGCGGACGTAGGAGGGTGCGCCACCACCAGCATCACTGTCGGAGAAATCATTCGCCAAGCAGGTCGCGAGGGCACGGCGTGGGTAAAATGCCCGATCGCGGCGGCCAAGATTATAACTGATGGCCGCCCAGTTGCGATCGGATGGTCCCGCGTCCGTGTCGCTCTCTTGGAGGCTCGCCCGCAGCGGTGTTTCCGTTGCCTGGAAGTGGGGCACGTTGGGGCCCGGTGCGCTGCGGGTGTTGACCGCAGCGCACTCTGTTTCCGCTGCGAGCAGCCCGGCCATAAGGCTGCTGGTTGTTCTGAAGAGCCAAATTGCCCTATCTGCGCGGCGGCGGGAACTCCTGCTGCGCACCGTTTAGGCGTTAAGGCCTGCATGGCGGCGTCCAAAAAAAGGACACGTCGTGGTGGTGCCGGGCGCAAGCGCTCGCCCACTCAAACCAACACGGAGGAGAGAATGGACATCGCCCAGAACTAAATGGCGCCAATCTCGATCCTGCAGGCCAATGTCCGCCACTGTGCGGCGGCCCAAGACCTGCTGATCCAGTCCGCCGTACAGTGGCGGGCGTCTATGGCAGTAGTCGCCGAACCGTACGCGGTTCGTGCCCGTGATGACTGGGCTGGCAGCCGCGACGAGTCGGTGGCTATCGTCTCCCAGCAGGGCGCGTTCAAAAGACAGGACGCGGCTGCGTCCTCGCGCTGCTGGGAGACGTTGCAGTGATCGGGGTGTACTTCTCGCCAAACAGAAGCCTCGCCGAGTTTGAACAATGGTTAATAGAGGTCGGGGCTCTGGTGGCAGAAGCACACCCCACCCCGGTGGTGGTGGCTGGAGACTTCAACGCACACTCACAGGCGTGGGGATCTCCAGCCACCGATAGCCGGGGTGAGTTGGTAGAGGAATGGGCGGTGTCGAATGGCTTGGTGCTGCTCAACCGAGGGTCGATCCACACGTTCGTGCGGCCAACGGGGACAGGTTGTTCCATCGTTGACCTGTCCTTCGCCAGTTCTGGCCTGGCGAGCCGTACGCGTGGTTGGAAAGTGGTCGAGGGGGTGGAGACGCTGTCGGACCATCGCTACATATGGTTCGACATCGTCGACACCGGCTCCGGGACCCCGGCGGTCGGGGACCGCCGTTCGGTTGAGGAAGGTCCGCGGTGGCGTCTGCGGACGCTGGACCGGGAACTGGCAAAGGAAGCGGCCATCGTCGAGCGATGGGCCGCGGGCGACGTTAGCCCGGACGTGGACGCGAGGGCTGGGCGGCTTTCCGGCGCCATGAAGAGGGCAGGGTCTGTCAAGCCGCGGCGGCGAGTGTACTGGTGGAATGAAGAGCTGGCTGGGCTGCGAACCTCAAGTCACGCAGCCCAGCGCAGGTACACTCGCCAACGCGCCCGAAGAAACAGTGACCCTGCCCGAGAAGAAGAACTACTCGCCGCATACCGGGCTGCCCGAGCTGCCCTCAGCTCGGCGATCAAGGCCGCCAAGGAGGCGGCCTGGAAGGAATGGCTCGAGAGCCTCAATCAAGATCCGTGGGGGCGCCCGTACAAAGCCGTGAGTGACAAACTCCGGCCCTGGGCGCCCCCCCTCACAAAGTCTCTCGAGCCCTCATTCGTCGGCCACGTTGTCAGTTCCCTCTTCCCTGAGCGGGAAGAGTGGGTCCCACCGCGGATGGCACCAAGCCAGACGCCGGCAGACACAGAGGCGATGATTCCGCCCGTGTCGGATGCCGAGCTCGGGGCGGCGGTCCTTAAACTCAAAACGAGGAACCGCGCCCCCGGTCCGGATGGCATTCCTGGGCGCGTCATCGCCCTGGTTATGCCGGCGTTCGAGGAGGAGACGCTGTCTTTGTTGTCGGAGTGTGTGGCGTCGGGTAAGGTCCCGCGACAGTGGAAAACCGGGCGTCTCGTGCTGTTGAAGAAGCACGGGCGCCCGGCCGAGTCGCCGTCGGCCTACCGCCCCATCGTATTGCTCGACGAGATGAGCAAGCTGCTCGAGCGGGTGCTCGCGGCGCGTCTCGTCGGGCACCTGGAGGGGGCGGGGCCCAATCTCAATGACGGCCAGTACGGTTTTCGTCGCGGGAGGTCGACCCTGGACGCCATTTCCCGGCTCAGGGACAGCGTCGAGGAGGCGGTCGGTCGGGGGGAGGTGTTGCTGGCGGTGTCGCTCGACATCGCGAACGCCTTCAACACCATCCCCTGGCAGACCATCGCCGAGGCGCTGCGGTACCACAATGTCCCGTGGTACCTCAGGCGCATTCTTGCGGACTACTTTGTCGACCGGGCCATCTCCTATCCGGCCCGGTCGGGAGTAGTCCGCACAAATATGTCGTGCGGTGTTCCACAGGGGTCGGTTCTGGGTCCGCTCCTGTGGAACATCGGATATGATTGGGTCCTGCGCGGTGCTACTCTTCGGGGAGTCGGCGTCCTCTGTTACGCCGACGATACACTAGTTACCGCGCGGGGCCCAGATTTTCGCGAGGCGAAAGTCCTGGCCACCGCGGGCGTTGCCCAGGTGGTCAGCCGCATCAGGGCGCTAGGACTCCAGGTGGCCCTCGAAAAGTCCGAGGCCGTTTTCTTTCACGGGCCTCGGCGAGGGCCACCTCGAGATTGTCAGATTGTGGTGAGCGGCACCCCCATCGCTGTCGGGTCGAGTATTAAGTATCTTGGTTTGGTACTCGACAGCCGATGGGGCTTCGTCGAGCACTTCCGGCGTCTGTCGCCAAAGTTATTGTCGTACGCCGGAAGGCTGGCGAGGCTGCTCCCCAATCGGGGAGGCCCAAATAGTGCATGCCGTCGCCTCTACGACGGTGTAGTGCGCTCAAAGGCGTTGTATGGAGCGCCCATCTGGGCGCACGCCCTCTGCGCCAAGACAATTCCGCTGCTGCGGCGTCCGCAGCGGTCGATTGCGCAGAGGGCGGCACGAGCGTACTGCACCGTCTCCTACGAGGCGGCGTGCCTAATTGCAGGAAGCCTCCCTTGGGATCTCGAGGCTGGAGTCCTCAAAAGTGTTTATGAGGAAAGCGCCCTGGTGCGTAGAAATGGTGGACGGCCCCTTCCGGACGAGATCGACCGCTGGAGACATTCGGCTCGCGACGATCTCTTCCGGAAGTGGGCCGAGAGGTTGGTAGGCCCCTCAGGTAGCCCCCGGCTCGTGGGGGCTGTCCGGCCCGTCCTGCGGGCTTGGGTGGAGAGGGCACACGGAGCGCCGACATTTCACCTCAGTCAGCTCCTCACAGGGCATGGCGTATTCGCCAAGTACCTGTGGGAGGTGGCTGGGGTGGAGCCGGACCCCGTGTGTCGTCACTGCTCAAGTGGCGTCGTGGACACGGCGGAGCACACACTCGCCGTGTGCCCGGCGTGGGACGGGCCGCGTATCGCCCTTACGGGCCTTGTCGGTGTAAATTTGTCGCTGCCGGCTGTGGTGCAAGCCATGGTCGGCAGCCAACAGTGTTGGGCCGCCGTCGCCTCGTTTGCTAGCGAGGTGATGGCGGCGAAACGAGAGGAGTTGCGGGTGCGGGAGCGTACGGGACAGACACTCCCGCCCCGCCGTCCTGTTCGGGGGCGTCGACGTGCTTCGTTCTCGTTGTCGTTACTCCCGGCTTCGGCCGGTTGCAGCTCTGTGTTGCCGTTGTGTGGACGTGCAGTTGACCCCATTGCACGAGGGGGTCGTTGTATGGTGGGCCTGCAAGGCCCACGGTCTTTTTTGACAGCTCCTGGCCTGGCCGGTTGTAGCGTTGCGTCGTTTGTGTCGCTCCCGGTCACGGCCGGTAGTAGCGAAGTCTTTGTGGTGTGGACGCGTAGGCCTACTGCTCGCGCAGGGGCCTACAGGCACTCGTGCCAGCGTCGGAGTTGGGGAGGGCCAGCCCTCCTTCCCGCGTTTCGTAACCCCTGAGGCCACCGCAACGACCCAACTGGTGGCACCAGTTGGTACGCGGTGGTCCTGGGGGCCGAAGGGCTTGCCTTTATTGGCCGGCCCGCGACAGGGAAAAGTCTTTAAAACCCGACAGCGAAGTCGTTAAAACCTGTGGGGCACCTGGAGCACCCCACAGTATCCATCCCGCTCCCTGGAATGAGCGTCACCCAGGGAGTCGTTTTGTATCGTCTCATGCTCGTGGGAATAATATGGCAAATAATAATATGAATAAAATAAACCGATCGATCTTCTCCCCTTGTGGGGGACAAACTAACAATACTGGCTTGAATATGGACTTTGACTTAACAAACGATGAGGCTGTCGAAGAGGTGAGGCCCGGAACTCCGGTTCCAGGCCTCAAGGAACTGCGGGTGTCGGTGTCGCGGTGCGACACACCGCCGCGCAGCGTGAGGGAAGAGCTGCTGCTGTCGGATACCGACAGCAGCGTTTGCTCATTGATGGATGTGGCCTCGGGTCTTCCTTCCCCTCTGAGTTCCCGGCTGTGGCGTAAACGCCGGAACTCAGGGTCGGAAGGGGATAGTGAGGAGTCGGCTGGCACCGGTTCTGCCCGGGGCCAGCCCGGTAAGCGAGGCCGCGGTCGCCCCCCAACAACGGGGCAATATGTTGGCCTCGCTAAGGCGAAGGCCGAATTGAACGCGGCCAAGGAGCGGGAGCTAGAGCTCCAAGCGGAGGAGGAGCTGGCCGAGGAGCTCCGAAGGAGGGAGGAGAGGCGACTCTCCTTCCTTCGCCAGTCCCCCGCTCCAGCAGATACAACACCGGTGGCTGCTTCGGACCTTAGGGCCATCGACATCGTCAACGCCGGCTCGGAGACCCCGGCGATCGGGGACCGCCGTTCGGTTGAGGAAGGTCCGCGGTGGCGTCTGCGGACGCTGGACCGGGAACTGGCAAAGGAGGCGGCCATCGTCGAGCGATGGGCCGCAGGTGACGACGTTAGCCCGGACGTGGACGCGAGGGCTGGGCGGCTTTCCGGCGCCCTGACTCGCGTCTGCGATGCGGCCATGAAGAGGGCAGGGTCTGTCAAGCCGCGGCGGTGTGTACTGGTGGAATGAAGAGCTGGCTGGGCTGCGAACCTCAAGTCACGCAGCCCAGCGCAGGTACACTCGCCAACGCGCCCGAAGAAGCAGTGACCCTGCCCGAGAAGAAGAACTACTCGCCGCATACCGGGCTGCCCGAGCTGCCCTCAGCTCGGCGATCAAGGCCGCCAAGGAGGCGGCCTGGAAGGAGTGGCTCGAGAGCCTAAACGAAGATCCGTGGGGGCGCCCGTACAAAGCCGTGAGCGACAAACTCCGGCCCTGGGCGCCTCCCCTCACAAAGTCTCTCGAGCCCTCATTCGTCGGCCACGTTGTCAGTTCCCTCTTCCCTGAGCGGGAAGAGTGGGTCCCACCGCGGATGGCACCAAGCCAGACGCCGGCAGACACAGAGGCGATGATTCCGCCCGTGTCGGATGCCGAGCTCGGGGCGGCGGTCCTTAAACTCAAAACGAGGAACCGCGCCCCCGGTCCGGATGGCATTCCTGGGCGCGTCATCGCCCTGGTTATGCCGGCGTTCGAGGAGGAGACGCTGTCTTTGTTGTCGGAGTGTTTGGCGTCGGGTAAGGTCCCGCGACAGTGGAAAACTGGGCGGCTCGTGCTGTTGAAGAAGCACGGGCGCCCGGCCGAGTCGCCGTCGGCCTACCGCCCCATCGTCTTGCTCGACGAGATGAGCAAGCTGCTCGAGCGGGTGCTCGCGGCGCGTCTCGTCGGGCACCTGGAGGGGGCGGGGCCCAATCTCAATGACGGCCAGTTCGGATTTCGTCGCGGGAGGTCGACCCTGGACACCATTTCCCGGCTCAGGGACAGCGTCGAAGAGGCGGTCGGTCGGGGGGAGGTGTTGCTGGCGGTGTCGCTTGACATCGCGAACGCCTTCAACACCATCCCCTGGCAGACCATCGCTGAGGCGCTGAGGTACCACAATGTCCCGTGGTACCTCAGGCGCATTCTCGCGGACTACTTTGTCGACCGGGCCATCTCCTATCCGACCCGGTCGGGAGTAGTCCGCTCCGGTATGTCTTGTGGTGTTCCACAGGGGTCGGTTCTGGGTCCGCTCCTGTGGAACATCGGATATGATTGGGTCCTGCGCGGTGCTACTCTTCGGGGAGTCGGCGTCCTCTGCTACGCCGACGATACCCTAGTCACCGCGCGGGGCCCAGATTTTCGCGAGGCGAATGTCCTGGCCACCGCGGGCGTTGCCCAGGTGGTCAGCCGCATCAGGGCGCTAGGACTCCAGGTGGCTCTCGAAAAGTCCGAGGCCGTTTTCTTCCACGGGCCTCGGCGAGGGCCACCTCGAGATTGTCAGATTGTGGTGAGCGGCACCCCCATCGCTGTCGGGTCGAGTATAAAGTATTTGGGTTTGGTACTCGACAGTCGATGGGGCTTCGTCGAGCACTTCCGGCGTCTTTCACCTAAATTGTTGTCGTACGCCGGAAGGCTGGCGAGGCTGCTCCCCAATCGGGGAGGCCCAAATAGTGCGTGCCGTCGCCTCTACGACGGTGTAGTGCGCTCAAAGGCGTTGTATGGAGCGCCCATCTGGGCGCACGCCCTCTGCGCCAAGACAATCCCGCTGCTGCGGCGTCCGCAGCGGTCGATTGCGCAGAGGGCGGCACGAGCGTACTGCACCGTCTCCTACGAGGCGGCGTGCCTAATTGCAGGAAGTCTCCCCTGGGATCTCGAGGCTGGAGTCCTAAAGCAGGTGTATGAAGAGAGCGCCCTGGTGCGAAGTAACGGTGGACGGCCCCTCCCGGACGAGATCGACCGCTGGAGACAGTCGGCTCGCGACGATCTCTTCCGGAAGTGGGCCGAGAGGTTGGTAGGCCCCTCAGTTAGCCCCCGGCTCGTGGGGGCTGTCCGGCCCGTCCTGCGGGCTTGGGTGGAGAGGGCACACGGAGCGCCGACATTTCACCTCAGTCAGCTCCTCACAGGGCATGGCGTGTTCGCCAAGTACCTGTGGGAGGTGGCTGGGGTGGAGCCGGACCCCGTGTGTCACCACTGCTCAAGTGGCGTCGTGGACACGGCGGAGCACACACTCGCCGTGTGCCCGGCGTGGGACGGGCCGCGTATCGCCCTTACGGGCCTTGTCGGTGTAAATTTGTCGCTGCCGGCTGTGGTGCAAGCCATGGTCGGCAGCCAACAGTGTTGGGCCGCCGTCGCCTCGTTTGCTAGCGAGGTGATGGCGGCGAAACGAGAGGAGTTGCGGGTGCGGGAGCGTACGGGACAGACGCTCCCGCCCCGCCGTCCTGTTCGGGGGCGTCGACGTGCTCAATACATGCGCGCCCCCGAATAGTGTCTGGCCGAGGGCGGAAGGTCGAGGGACCCCGCCCAACTGGCCACTTGGCGACGGGCACCCTTTCTGTGTTCCAGGGGGTGCCCACTTTTTGCGCACGCCCGTACCGGCCGCTCTCACCTCCTCTGCTTACAGAGGAGCGCTCGAGAGCGGTGGAGGTGCGGGCTAGTTCTTCAGCTCCTTAGGGAGCTCCGGGGTGGTCGCTTATCGACCGCCCCGAGACGGACCCCTCCGTTCTGGGGTGCCCCTTGCCGGCTCGCAGTGATTTAACCTCAGGCCTACCCTGCGAGTCGGTTTTAAGGTGAGGCGGAACACCGCGGGGTTTAGTGGGTAGGACGGCCCTCTCTCACGGGCCGGGAGCCCCACACACCGTCCCTGCTGCCCCCGCAGTAGGGATGACGGTGCGTAAATGCATTCCCCGCGAAAACAAAAAAAAAAAAAACCAGTCTAGGTGTATGAAGAGAGCGCCCTGGTGCGAAGTAACGGTGGACGGCCCCTTCCGGACGAGATCGACCGCTGGAGACAGTTGGCTCGCGACGATCTCTTCCGGAAGTGGGCCGAGAGGTTGGTAGGCCCCTCAGTTAGCCCCCGGCTCGTGGGGGCTGTCCGGCCCGTCCTGCGGGCTTGGGTGGAGAGGGCACACGGAGCGCCGACATTTCACCTCAGTCAGCTCCTCACAGGGCATGGCGTATTCGCCAAGTACCTGTGGGAGGTGGCTGGGGTGGAGCCGGACCCCGTGTGTCGCCACTGCTCAAGTGGCGTCGTGGACACGGCGGAGCACACACTCGCCGTGTGCCCGGCGTGGGACGGGCCGCGTATCGCCCTTACGGGCCTTGTCGGTAGAAATTTGTCGCTGCCGGCTGTGGTGCAAGCCATGGTCGGCAGCCAACAGTGTTGGGCCGCCGTCGCCTCGTTTGCTAGCGAGGTGATGGCGGCGAAACGAGAGGAGTTGCGGGTGCGGGAGCGTACGGGACAGACGCTCCCGCCCCGCCGTCCTGTTCGGGGGCGTCGACGTGCTCAATACATGCGCGCCCCCGAATAGTGTCTGGCCGTGGGCGGAAGGTCGGGGGACCCCGCCCAACTGGCCACTTGGCGACGGGCACCCTTTCTGTGTTCCAGGGGGTGCCCACTTTTTGCGCACGCCCGTACCGGCCGCTCTCACCTCCTCTGCTTACAGAGGAGCGCTCGAGAGCGGTGGAGGTGCGGGTTAGTTCTTCAGCTCCTTAGGGAGCTCCGGGGTGGTCGCTTATCGACCGCCCCGAGACGGACCCCTCCGTTCTGGGGTGCCCCTTGCCGGCTCGCAGTGATTTAACCTCAGGCCTACCCTGCGAGTCGGTTTTAAGGTGAGGCGGAACACCGCGGGGTTTAGTGGGTAGGACGGCCCTCTCTCACGGGCCGGGAGCCCCACACACAAAAAAAAAAAAAAAAAAACCTAACCAGTCTGTTTCGACCTCTGGCCGCGATCAGATGCAATTTTATAGCGCTCCGCAATCTAAAATTCAAAAAAGTGGGTTTTTCTAACCCGATTCTCACGCGGGATATCTTAAAAGATTCGTCTCGACGCGCAGCACCCGTTGGTGATTGGTGTTTTCGCCATAAGTTTTCCTCCACGGTGTGAAAAGTGTTTTTCAATATAAAAAGAGGTTAAGTGAGTTAAAAAGTGAAGTTTTTTGGGTTTAAAAGTGAGAAAAAGTGGAAACCTGAAAAGAAAAAGGTGTGTCCGGGTGGCATTTACTGCCCCCCGTCGACTCTGCACATCAAAAGTTCCTGGGATTCAGCCGTTTTCCCGGAAAATTAAATTTTCGACAAATTTTCACGCACGTGGTCGCCACGAGGTAGCAGAAGGAGTTGGCAGAGAAGAACAAAAATTTGTGGACTTAAGAGTCGCACCTATAGAAGCCAGAATCTGCAAAAAGAAAAATTTTAGGTGAAGTACTTTTTAATTAATTTCATATTAAAGTTTTAAGGCCCAGAAAATTTTAAGGCGGAGATAGGCTCACTACGTGATAGAAGAGGACGAGCTGATTGTAGAAAGCCCAAACTTGACCCAGCTACGACCTCTGGTTGCTGAGTTATTGGCCCTCAAAATTTTAATTTGACAGATTGGCAGCCATTTTGTTTTTAGAAAAACACCCATAACTCGGCAACGGAGCAAGATAGGAGAACGCGATTTTGAGCGAAAGGCTTGGGAGGTCAAGGGCTATCCGCTCTTAGGTTTTGGGGTAAATCGGAGCCTCCAAAAATTCGAGGGGTAAAAACCACCCCACGTGGTAGAGGGTGCCAAGGCGACTGGAAAAAACCCAAACTTGACTATTCTGCGGTGACTGGATCCGAAGTTACAGGCAGTCAAAGTTTAACTTTGACATATAATCCGCCATCTTGGAAATTTTGAAATCTCTGTAACTTCCGAGCCAGTTATCCTAGAGACACCAGGTTTTCGGGGGGGAACTCGGCAGGGTGTTCTACAGGTGGACACATAATTTTCAGGCACTTTCAGGTCCTGAAAATTTTGGGTCCTGAAAATACCGTGGTTTGGGATAGATCTCGTCGAGCCCTTTACGGAGAGCCCAAGCACGACGATTTTGAGCCGCGGATTCCGGAGATAAGTGAGTGGGACCAAATTTGGACCAGGTCCAGAGAAAACTTTGGACCTTGATTGTACTCGAACCATTTGGGCTAGGTGTATCGTGTTTGGTATCACTGGAACGGGCTCGGGGAGCTCTATCTCTTGGGCTATATAGAGCAGCTCTACATAGAGTCTTGCGGAAAATCGCACGTAAATTGTAAGATTTTAGACCGGGGGTGGGCAAAATTAAATCAACGGCAATACAGAGAAGGTTCTTATATAACTGTAACAGTGACTGGCACACTCTACCATAACTTAGGCTAGGATTAGACTTAAGTTTTAGATTTAAGACAAAGGCTTTATTGGCCACTAGTTGAATAGGACGTAGCTGGTCTACAGCTGGTAGATAAGTGTAGAGCACTCCTACACGATAAGACAGCTCTAGATAGAGCCATATACTGTGACTACTGACAGTATTCCTATATATACTTTTTAAAATTAAAATTCTCAATCGGACTAGAGCCCTATTGGCTAAACTGTAGTCGAAATAAGGACCTGTGCACGCACTACACTTATAAAACAGCATACACACTACATACATAATACACATACACACACACACATACCTCAGACGTGGACAAGCGACACACATACATACACTAACCACACCGTCATACATTACACACAACAAAGACACACTCTGATAGGGTACCCTTTACATACCCTTCAGAGAAATACACTTCGCAAAACAGACGCGGACTTGGGTACTCTATACATACCCAATAAGCAACACATTTTATAAGTAGGTAGTAGCATACCCCCCATTATGTTCGTCTCACAGAGAACACCGCAAAGAAGCACGGAAGAGGAAACCACCCGCTCGTCACCAACATCGAAAACAGTGACGAAAAAATCGATTGTACGAAGAAGTCTAGAAACATTTGAGAGTAAGGCAACATCCTCTGACAGAGCGGGCGATCCACTGCGACCATCAAAACGCCTAGAATATAGTCCACCAAAATCAAGAAAGCCTGCAGACAAAATGACAGACCTAGAAAAGACCAGGAAGGCCAAAACACCTCAGCCTATCGAACACAGTCCTGTCTGTGGAAAGACGTACCCCGACAGAACGTCTGAGGCAAGAGACATTGCCAAGAAGGCGAAATCTTCTCTCGGGCTGGCCAGAAACCTAAGGTCAGAAATAAAAACTGATGTGTCGCAGTGGATAGAGAAACTAGTAGACATAGTAAAACAAATGGAGACAGGGAGAGAAAGAGTAGAGACCTGTACTGATCCACCCGGCCTTACACCCATTCGACAATCCGAAATGGAGAAATTTGCAGTAAAGCTACAAGAACACACAGAGCTGCTTGCTAAAAATGCAGAGCAAATGCAGGAGTTGAAGTCTGCACTGCAAGCAAGCACAGAACAGCAAGCAAGAGCAACCTATGCCAGCGTGGCTGCCGCCTCCCCCAAAATACCACAGCAAAAACCTCCACTACATTCCATCGTCATAACATCTGACAAGGAGGAGGAAACTGGGGATGAGGTATTGGAAAGAGTAAGAAAGGCAGTAGACGCAAAGGAAGGATGGATCAAGGTCGAAAGAGTTAGAAAAGCGAAGGACAGGAAGATTATCTTGGGATGTCCAACTGCTGCGGACAGGGACAGCGCAAGAGCTAGGCTAGAAAAGGAGAGACTCCACGTCGAGGACATCAAAAACAAAGACCCGATGGTTATGCTTAGAGATGTCCTGAGCATCAACTCGGATGAGGAGGTGCTCGGGGCACTCAGAAAACAGAATCGGGATGTCTTTGACGGGCTCGACAAGGAGGACGTAAGACTTTCAGTCAAGTTTAGAAAAAGGGCGAGGAACCCCCACACCAACCACGTGGTCCTAACGGTCTCACCGAAACTATGGACTAAAATGACAGCGATCGGGACCCTTCACGTGGACCTACAGCGGGTTAGGGTAGCAGATCATTCACCACTGGTGCAATGCTCGCGCTGCCTGGCATACGGACACGTGAGGGGAGTGTGCACCGAAGCTCAAGAGACGTGCTGTCACTGTGGGGGACCACATTTGAAAGCGCAATGTGATGTCTGGGCCGTCAACGCAACGCCATCGTGCAAGAACTGCAAGAGGGCGAGGCTGGACCGCACGGAGCACAACGCTTTCAGCCAAGAGTGTCCCGTCCGAAGGCGCTGGGAGGCACTGGCCAGGTCAGCCGTAGCATACTGCTAAGGGCAGCCAGGCAGTGAACCCCGCCTATCACGTGTTCCAAACAAACCTCAGAAAAAAGAAGTTAGCCCAACAAGAAATGCTTATAGAAGCAACCAAACACAAGGCGATGGCAGTCCTGATCCAGGAACCTTGGGTGGATACGACTCGGGTAATGAGGAGCTATCCAGGGACCAGAGTCTACCAAAATAACCCGGGAGAAGAAGAGACTGTCAAGGCAGCAATCGCGATCTTTGATCCACATATAGACGTGACTCAACACCCCGACCTAACTACGAACAATATCGTAGTAGTGGGTCTGAAAACCATCGACTGGAAGATCACTCTGGTCTCCTTTTACCTCGAGCCGGATCGACCAATTGAACCATACTTGGCTAAATTAAAAAATATTGCGGCCAAACCTGGGCTTGGTAAAATTATCATGGGGGGAGACGGGAATGCTTGGAACACGTGGTGGGGCAGTGAGGAAGTAAACTCACGGGGGAAAAAGCTGCAGCAGTTGATAGACGAGATGGGCCTCCAGGTGCTCAACACGGGGAACACCCCTACTTTTGATACAATAAGGGGCACAACGAGGTTCAAGAGCCACGTTGATGTCACTATCTGCACGGCAAGCGCTCTAGACTTGGTGGTGAACTGGAAGGTTGAAACAAACCTCACAAGCTCGGACCACAATGGCATCACTTTTGACATTAAGCTCAAAAGATCTAGGGGAGTTGACATCGCAAGGACTACACGCCAATATAACACGAGAAAGGCCAACTGGGAGGAGTTTCATAGAGAACTGGTTGAACTCAAAGTGAGCAGAAATTTAACCATTAATAGGATTAAAAACATCACAGAAAGCGGAGAAATGGATGAAGTTATAAACGAGCTCAACCAGATCATTGCTAAGGCGTGTAGCAGCAGCATCCCCAAAAAACTTAAGAGTCAAAAACTGTCGGTCCCGTGGTGGTCCGAAGAGCTAGCCGCAATGAAGCGAGAAGTCACCACCAAGAGGCGGCGAATAAGATGCGCAGCGCCGGTCCGCAGAGCCGGCGTCGTGAGTGAGTACCTGGAGTGCAAAGAAAGGTATGAAACGGCGGCAAAGAGAGCCCAGATCGAATCCTGGAAGGAGTTCTGCTGTAAGCAGGATAAAGAAGGGTTGTGGGAGGGGATCTATCGGGTAATTGGACGAACCGCGGGTAGAGCTGAGGACGTACTCCTGGAGGTGAATGGCGTGGCGCTAGATGAGGAAGGCTCAGTCAAATTATTGGCTGAAACATTCTATCCGGACGACTTGGGGAGCGAGGACACGGCGGAACAAAAACGTCTGAGAGAAGAATCGGAGGTGGTGGCTGGTGGACCATGCGGGGAGCTGTGTGACCCGCCATTCACCCCTGTAGAGCTCGAAACAGCGGTCCGATCCTTCAACCCCAAGAAGGCACCTGGTGCCGACGGTTTCACGGCAGACATCTGCAGCCACGCCATCAGAAATGAACCGGAATTGTTCCTCAATCTTGCTAACAAGTGCCTCACATTGCACTACTTTCCGAAGACCTGGAAAGAAGCGACGGTCGTGGCGTTACGTAAGCCGGGCAAAGACAACTACTCGCAGCCTAAGTCGTATAGACCGATTGGCCTCCTTCCAGTGCTGGGGAAGATCCTCGAGAAGATGATTATGTCGAGACTTCGACACCATCTTCACTCGAGGATCAGTCCCCACCAATATGGATTTATGTCGCAAAGGAGCTGCGAGGACGCCCTCTGTACCCTGATCCAACATATACGGGACAACTTGGAACGTAAGAAAATCGTGACTGTTGTGTCACTGGATATAGAGGGCGCCTTCGACAGCGCATGGTGGCCGGCGATTAAAATGCGACTGGTAGAGGAGGAGTGTCCGGAAAGGCTTAGAAGAGTGCTCAATAGTTACATGAGCGACCGACAAGTGCATGTGAGATACGCAGGAAAGGAGCACACAATTAGAACTAGAAAGGGCTGCGTCCAGGGCTCTATTGGCGGACCAATTTTATGGAATTTGTTACTGGATCCACTGTTGCACAGTCTGGAGAAGAGAGGCGAGTATGCGCAGGCGTTTGCAGACGATGTCGTCCTCGTGTTTTGTGGAGACACAGGTGGGGAGATAGAGAGGCAGGCCAGTGCCGCCCTCGAACATGTTAAGGCGTGGGGTGACAGAAACAAGTTAAAATTTGCTCCACATAAGACCAATGCTATGGTCATCACAAATAAACTGAAATATGACACACCACGGCTTAGCATGGGAGGGGTCGACATTGGCATGTCAAGAGAAATTAAAATCTTAGGCCTCATCATCGACAACAAGTTGACGTTCAACGCACACGTAGAGAGCGTGTGCCGGAGAGTAACAGCTATCCACAAACAGCTGACCAGGGCGGCGAAAACGAGTTGGGGTCTGCATCCAGAAGTCATACACACCATCTACACAGCGACCGTGGAACCTGTAATTTTGTACGCGGCTGGCGCGTGGGCGCCGGCGGTTGAGAAGTTGGGCATCAAGAAGCGACTGAATTTCATTCAGCGGAGCTTCGCACAGAAAATCTGTAAGGCATATCGCACGGTCTCCCTCAATTCGGCCTTGGTATTGTCGGGTATACTCCCTCTTGACTTAAGAGTCAAAGAGGCAGCGCTCCTTTACAGAGTGAGAAGGGGAGAGACAATACCAGGCATGGCCGGGAGGGAGATCGAGCGAATGTCCTCTGCAGCGGAAAGTCCTCATCCTGCCGAACATATGAGCCTGAAGTTCATCAACCTGGAAAACAATGAGCAGGTGGATCAATTAGAACATCTTGAGATCAAAATTTATACCGATGGCAGCAAAATAGCAGATAAAGTCGGAGCTGCACTTTCATTTTGGAAAGATGGGACCGAAATAAGAGCTCGAAAACTAGGTCTGTCATCATACTGCACAGTTTACCAGGCAGAACTTCTGGCCATATGCGAGGCAACGAGGATGATTTTGAAACACAGTGCGACAACTTTCGGCGTGTTCAGCGACTCAACTGCGGCTCTCCAGACGGTCGTGAATCCCAGTTCACTCCATCCCCTAGCAGTTGAAGCCAGAAAAAATATAAAAAGCGGTTTTTTGTCAGGCAAAACTATAATTTTGCACTGGGTAAGGGCGCACGTGGGGTTGGAGGGGAATGAGAGGGCCGACGAACTGGCGAAGGAGGCAGCTTTGGGGTCGAGGAGGTCGCCGGATTACGACTTGTGTCCGGTCTCATTCGTCAAGCGCAGTATTCGTACTGATACGCTGGGCGAGTGGGGCCGCCGGTACGAGTCTGGCGACACCGCCTCGATCACAAAGCTCTTCTTTCCTAGCGCGGTAGACGCGTACAGAATTATCAGGAAGTTCACACCAAACAGACACACCACACAGGTCCTGACGGGGCATGGTGGGTTCTCAGAGTACTTGACTCGATTCAAGTGCAAGGAGAACCCATCATGTACTTGTGACTCCGACACAGAGGAGACAGTTCCTCACCTACTGGCGGAATGTCCAATCTTCCTAAGACAAAGATATAATCTGGAGCACGAGATAGGATGTAGCGTTACAGTAACAAATCTAAAAGAAATTATATCAGGGAACGAAAGAAACAAGCTATTAGACTATTGTACAGAAATATGCAAATATATAAATAAAATAAACAAAACAGACTAAAAGAAAATTACAGCAACATAATATAAAATTATGTTGTAGGTAGATATATCATAGGTAATAAGTAAGATATGTATAGGTATATAGTAAAATAAGAAACTGAAACTAAATTTATAAATTAGAAATAGTAAAAATGTAAAATATAAATATAAGAAAAATGTAAACCCACAACCCACTTAGAAATGTATAATCACTAATAGTAATATAGTAGTAGTATAAGTAAATAAAAACACAAGTAATAAAAATAAGAAGCATATGTAATAATAAGATAGAAAATAAGAAAAAGAATGCCAAAGCACAAGAAAGGCACGGTGTAAGAACTTATTTAACCTATAGCTATAAGAAATAAAGAAAAATAAAAAATTAGAAGCGAGAATAGCAGGAATCCCACCTGAAAACTGAGTGAAAGGATGAATGCAAGAAAGATAAGGTATGCGGAATGAGAGTTTGACTAAAAGTGAGAACTGGAATGAAAGACGTATATAGTAGGAAAGTCTCCGAAATGTAAACATAGGGGGTGTAGCTAGGCACGACAAAAAAAAAAAAAAAAAAAACCTAACCTAACCTAACCTAACCTTAGGTTTAACCTCAGGCCTACCCTGCGAGTCGGTTTTAAGGTGAGGCGGAACACCGCGGGGTTTAGTGGGTAGGACGGCCCTCTCTCACGGGCCGGGAGCCCCACACACCGTCCCTGCTGCCCCCGCAGCAGGGATGACGGTGCGTAAATGCATTCCCCGCGAAAACAAAAACAAAAAAAAAAAAAAAAAACCTAACCTGGGTCGGTTCTGGGTCCGCTCCTGTGGAACATCGGATACGATTGGGTCCTGCGCGGTGCTACTCTTCGGGGAGTCGGCGTCCTCTGTTACGCCGACGATACCCTAGTCACCGCGCGGGGCCCAGATTTTCGCGGAGCGAAAGTCCTGGCCACCGCGGGCGTTGCCCAGGTGGTCAGGCGCATCAGGGCGCTAGCACTCCAGGTGGCCCTCGAAAAGTCCGAGGCCGTTTTCTTTCACGGGCCTCGGCGAGGGCCACCTCGAGATTGTCAGATTGTGGTGAGCGGCACCCCCATCGCTGTCGGGTCGAGTATTAAGTATCTTGGTTTGGTACTCGACAGCCGATGGGGCTTCGTCGAGCACTTCCGGCGTCTGTCGCCAAAGTTGTTGTCGTACGCCGGAAGGCTGGCGAGGCTGCTCCCCAATAGGGGAGGCCCAAATAGTGCATGCCGTCGCCTCTATGACGGTGTAGTGCGCTCAAAGGCGTTGTATGGAGCGCCCATCTGGGCGCACGCCCTCTGCGCCAAGACAATCCCGCTGCTGCGGCGTTCGCAGCGGTCGATTGCGCAGAGGGCGGCACGAGCGTACTGCACCGTCTCCTACGAGGCGGCGTGCCTAATTGCAGGAAGCCTCCCTTGGGATCTCGAGGCTGGAGTCCTCAAGAATGTTTATGAGGAAAGCGCCCTGGTGCGTAGAAATGGTGGACGGCCCCTTCCGGACGAGATCGACCGCTGGAGACAGTCGGCTCGCGACGATCTCTTCCGGAAGTGGGCCGAGAGGTTGGTAGGCCCCTTAGTTAGCCCCCGGCTCGTGGGGGCTGTCCGGCCCGTCCTACGTGCTTGGGTAGAGAGGGCACACGGTGCGCCTACGTTTCACCTCAGTCAGCTCCTCACAGGGCATGGCGTATTCGCCAAGTACCTGTGGGAGGTGGCTGGGGTGGAGCCGGACCCCGTGTGTCGCCACTGCTCAAGTGGCGTCGTGGACACGGCGGAGCACACACTCGCCGTGTGCCCGGCGTGGGACGGGCCGCGTATCGCCCTTACGGGCCTTGTCGGAGTTGATTTGTCGCTGCCGGCTGTGGTGCAAGCCATGGTCGGCAGCCAACAGTGTTGGGCCGCCGTCGCCTCGTTTGCTAGCGAGGTGATGGCGGCGAAACGTGAGGAGTTGCGGGTGCGGGAGCGTACGGGACAGACGCTCCCGCCCCGCCGTCCGGTTCGGGGGCGTCGTCGTGCTCATTACATGCGCGCCCCCGAATAGTGTCTGGCCGTGGGCGGAAGGTCGGGGGACCCCGCCCAACTGGCCACTCGGCGACGGGCACCCTTTCTGTGTTCCAGGGGTGCCCACTCTTTGCGCACGCCCGTACCGGCCGCTCTCACCTCCTCTGCTTACAGAGGAGCGCTCGAGAGCGGTGGAGGTGCGGGCTAGTTCTTCAGCTCCTTAGGGAGCTCCGGGGTGGTCGCTTATCGACCGCCCCGAGACGGACCCCTCCGTTCTGGGGTGCCCCTTGCCGGCTCGCAGTGATTTAACCTCAGGCCTACCCTGCGAGTCGGGTTTAAGGTGAGGCGGAACACCGCGGGGTTTAGTGGGTAGGACGACCCTCTCTCTCGGGCCGGGAGCCCCACACACCGTCCCTGCTGCCCCCGCAGCAGGGATGACGGTGCGTAAATGCATTCCCCGCGAAAACAAAAAAAAAAAAAAAAAAAAAAAACCTAACCTAACCTGGGGTGCTAGGTCGGGGAACCTCCACGTTGGCGGTTCAGTTTCCTATCCCCCCCGGGGACCGCCCGGGTGGGAGTGGAAACTGAGCTTTGCTGGTGCACCCTGGAGCATCGGCTAATGGGCGCAGTCTTCAGTACTGTGTGTGTTAACCAATGTACCAATATCCCGACAGTCGACCCCATGTCGTGGGGGTCGCAGTGTGGCAGGCCTGCAAGGCCTGCGTACTGGTGAAAGCTCCCGGCCTGGCCGGTAGTAGCGCTTCGTTTTCGTCCTTCGTTCTCGTTGTCGTTACTCCCGGCTTCGGCCGGTTGCAGCTCTGTGTTGCCGTTGTGTGGACGTGCAGTTGGCCCCATTGCACGAGGGGGTCGTTGTATGGTGGGCCTGCAAGGCCCACGGTCTTTTCGACAGCTCCTGGCCTGGCCGGTTGTAGCGTTGCGTCGTTTGTGTC
Source organism: Thumatha senex (assembly GCA_948477245.1). Lineage (NCBI taxonomy): Eukaryota > Metazoa > Arthropoda > Insecta > Lepidoptera > Erebidae > Thumatha > Thumatha senex. Next base: position 32,713,221 of record OX419728.1, on the reverse strand, counting down.
GCTCCCGGTCACGGCCGGTAGTAGCGAAGTCTTTGTGGTGTGGACGCGTAGGCCTACTGCTCGCGCAGGGGCCTACAGGCACTCGTGCCAGCGTCGGAGTTGGGGAGGGCCAGCCCTCCTTCCCGCGTTTCGTAACCCCTGAGGCCTCCGCAACGACCCAACTGGTGGCACCAGTTGGTACGCGGTGGTCCTGGGGGCCGAAGGGCTTGCCTTTATTGGCCGGCCCGCGACAGGGAAAAGTCTTTAAAACCCGACAGCGAAGTCGTTAAAACCTGTGGGGCACCTGGAGCACTCCACAGTATCCATCCCGCTCCCTGGAATGAGCGTCACCCAGGGAGTCGACTCTCTTCGTTTCATAATCGTGGGAATAGTATGGCTCTCAATTCAAACTTAATGACAAAAACAACCGGAACACAAAACAACAACTTTGGCTTACTCGTAACGGACGCTGATCTGCCCGATGATAGGGCTAACGAAACGGATGTAAAGACTAGACCTGGCACTCCAGTGCCTAGTCTTATGAGAGAAGCGCGAGTGTCACTCTCGCGCTGCGACGCCGCTCCGCGTCGTCTGTCGGGAGACCTGCTGCTGTCGGATTCCGACAGCAGTGTGGTCTCTATGATCGAGGTTTCCCCTGGTCCTTCTCCCTCCCCGCTGTCCCGGCTGTGGCGCAAACGCCGGAACTCGGGGTCGGAGGGAGACAGTGAGGAGTCGGTTGGCACCGGTTCTGTCCGGGGCCAGCCCGGTAAGCGGGGCCGTGGTCGCCCCCCAACAACGGGGCAATACGTTGGCCTCGCCAAGGCTAAGGCCGAACTAAATGCGGCCAAGGAGCGGGAGCTAGAGCTCCAAGCGGAGGAGGAGCTCGCCGAAGAGCTTCGAAGGAGGGAGGAGAGGCGACTCTCCTTCCTCCGCCAGTCTCCTGTTCCTGAAGGAGAAACTTCGAAGAAGTCACAAGCTGCGGCCGACCTCAGGGCCGAGCAACTAGAGAAGGCGGTCGAGGAGGCGGTGGAGGCGATCCGCTCCATCGCTCACAAGTCCTCCCGCCTGAAGGGCCAAAGCGTGCAGGGCCTGAGGTCTGCCGCAGGATCCATCCTGGAACACGTGCGGGAGTTGCGGGCCCGCACGGAGTCCGAGGAAAATGCCCGTCTGCAGCGTGAGCTTGCTGCCTTACGGGCCGAAGTGGACCTCCTGAAGAGGCAGGCGAACGCCCCACCAACGTCAATGTCGCGCGAGGAGATCATGTTCCTCCTAGACGCGCGCTTTGACAGCATTGGAGACCGCCTGTTGCCGGAGCCGCGACTCCGCCCGCCGCTGCAGGCGGACGCTCGAAATGCCGCCCGTTCTGTATGGTGCTCCGCAATCGCGTCTCGAGTGTCGATTGGATCTCAACCCGGCACGTCCGGCACTGCTGCCAGTGAAGCTCACATTCGGCCCGCTGGCGTCTCTAACGCCGCGCCACGTTCTTCCGCTCCCGTCTCCGGCCCTTCGTTGGAGGGGACGGGCGCCCCGTCGGCTGCTCTGCCAGGTTCCTCCCCTCCTGTGCAGAATACAAAAAATGGAAAGAAAGGGAGGAAGAAGAAGAGCGCAGCGGCGCGTGAAGCCGAGGCAGCTCGTCAGGAGCTCCCCCCACCGCCACCCACTCCTCGGCCGCTAACCGAGGCTTGGAACGTGGTGGCTGGGCGCCCAAAGAAGGCGCCAGTGGCCAAGCCGTCAGCAACACAGTTGCAAAAGTCGGCACCAGCGCCCGCCAAAGCGCCATCCGTGAAGAAACCCGCCCTAAAACTCCGCGCCCCGCGAACCGCTGCAGTAGTGATCACGCTGCAACAGGGCGCGGCTGAGAAGGGCATCACTTATGCCTCAAATCTTGCCGAGGCCGAGGCTAAAATAGACCTTAACAGTCTCGGAATTGGAGGCCTAAGGTTCCGCACGGCGGCGACAGGAGGTAGAATCCTGGAGGTGGCGGGCGCCGAAAGGTGCCAAAAAGCTGACGCTCTGGCGGAGCAGTTGAAGAATGCTCTGGGAGAGGACGTCCGTGTCGCCAGGCCGGAGAAGTGTGCAGAGCTGCGCGTCTCCGGTCTAGGCGACGCGGTTACGAAGGAGACTGTTGCGCGGGTGGTGGCGGACATAGGAGGTTGCGCCACCACCAGTGTCGTTGTTGGCGACGTTGTTCGCCAGGCAGGCAGGGAGGGCACGGCGTGGGTCAAGTGCCCGATCGCGGCGGCCAAAAAAGTCACAGATGGCCGCCCTCTCACGATCGGATGGTCCCGCGTCCGTGCGGTCCTTTTGGAAATCAGGCCGCAGCGCTGCTTCCGCTGCTTGGAGGTGGGGCACGTAGGAGCCCGGTGCGCTGCGGGAGTGGACCGCAGCGCACTCTGTTTCCGTTGTGGGCAGCCCGGTCATAAGGCGGCCGGCTGCTCGGCGGCGTTTAGCTGCCCCATCTGCGCGGCGGCTGGAGCTGCCGCTGCGCATCGCCTGGGCGCAAAAGCCTGCCTGGCGGAGTCCAAGAAGAGGAGGCGTCGGGGTGGTGCTGGACGTACGCGTCAGCCCACCCAGAACACAGAGGAGGTGATGGACATCGCACAAAATTAAATGGCTCCCATCTCGGTACTGCAGGCCAACGTCGGTAACTGTGTGGCGGCCCAAGATCTGCTGCTTCAGTCTGCCGCACAGTTACAGGCGACTGTGGCTATAGTCGCCGAACCGTACGCGGTTCGCGCCCGCGACAACTGGGCTGGCAGCCGCGACGAGTTGGTGGCTATCGTCTCCCAGCGGGGTGCTTTTGATAGGGTGCTCCAGGGACGCGGCTGCGTCCTCGCGCTGCTGGGAGACGTTGCAGTAGTCGGGGTGTACTTCTCGCCCAACAGAAGCCTCGCTGAGTATGAGCGTTGGTTGATTGAGGTCGGGGCTCTGTTGGCAGAAGCGCACCCCACCCCGGTGGTGGTAGCTGGAGATTTCAACGCACACTCACAGGCGTGGGGATCTCCAGAAACCGATAGCCGGGGTGAGATGGTCGAGGAATGGGCGGTGTCCAACGGCTTGGTGCTGCTCAACCGAGGGTCGGTCCACACTTTCGTGCGGCGAACGGGGACGGGTCGTAGTATAATCGACCTGTCCTTTGCCAGTTCTGGCCTGGCTAGCCGCACACGTGGTTGGAGGGTGATCGAGGGGGTGGAGACGATGTCGGATCATCGCTACATATGGTTCGACATCGTCAACGCCGGCTCGGAGACCCCGGCGATCGGGGACCGCCGTTCGGTTGAGGAAGGTCCGCGGTGGCGTCTGCGGACGCTGGACCGGGAACTGGCAAAGGAGGCGGCCATCGTCGAGCGATGGGCCGCAGGTGACGACGTTAGCCCGGACGTGGACGCGAGGGCTGGGCGGCTTTCCGGCGCCCTGACTCGCGTCTGCGATGCGGCCATGAAGAGGGCAGGGTCTGTCAAGCCGCGGCGGCGAGTGTACTGGTGGAATGAAGAGCTGGCTGGGCTGCGAACCTCAAGTCACGCAGCCCAGCGCAGGTACACTCGCCAACGCGCCCGAAGAAGCAGTGACCCTGCCCGAGAAGAAGAACTACTCGCCGCATACCGGGCTGCCCGAGCTGCCCTCAGCTCGGCGATCAAGGCCGCCAAGGTGGCGGCCTGGAAGGAGTGGCTCGAGACCCTAAACGAAGATCCGTGGGGGCGCCCGTACAAAGCCGTGAGCGACAAACTCCGGCCCTGGGCGCCTCCTTTCACAAAGTCTCTCGAGCCCTCATTCGTCGGCCACGTTGTCAGTTCCCTCTTCCCTGAGCGGGAAGAGTGGGTCCCACCGCGGATGGCACCAAGCCAGACGCCGGCAGACACAGAGGCGATGATTCCGCCCGTGTCGGATGCCGAGCTCGGGGCGACGGTCCTTAAACTCAAAACGAGGAACCGCGCCCCCGGTCCGGATGGCATTCCTGGGCGCGTCATCGCCCTGGTTATGCCGGCGTTCGAGGAGGAGACGCTGTCTTTGTTGTCGGAGTGTTTGGCGTCGGGTAAGGTCCCGCGACAGTGGAAAACCGGGCGGCTCGAGCTGTTGAAGAAGAACGGGCGCCCGGCCGAGTCGCCGTCGGCCTACCGCCCCATCGTCTTGCTCGACGAGATAAGCAAGCTGCTCGAGCGGGTGCTCGCGGCGCGTCTCGTCGGGCACCTGGAGGGGGCGGGGCCCAATCTCAATGACGGCCAGTACGGATTTCGTCGCGGGAGGTCGACCCTGGACGCCATTTCCCGGCTCAGGGACAGCGTCGAAGAGGCGGTCGGTCGGGGGGAGGTGTTGCTGGCGGTGTCGCTCGACATCGCGAACGCCTTCAACACCATCCCCTGGCAGACCATCGCTGAGGCGCTGAGGTACCACAATGTCCCGTGGTACCTCAGGCGCATTCTCGCGGACTACTTTGTCGACCGGGCCATCTCCTATCCGACCCGGTCGGGAGTAGTCCGCTCCGGTATGTCTTGTGGTGTTCCACAAAGGGTCGGTTCTGGGTCCGCTCCTGTGGAACATCGGATATGATTGGGTCCTGCGCGGTGCTACTCTTCGGGGAGTCGGCGTCCTCTGTTACGCCGACGATACCCTAGTCGCCGCGCGGGGCCCAGATTTTCGCGAGGCGAAAGTCCTGGCCACCGCGGGCGTTGCCCAGGTGGTCAGCCGCATCAGGGCGCTAGGACTCCAGGTGGCCCTCGAAAAGTCCGAGGCCGTTTTCTTTCACGGGCCTCGGCGAGGGCCACCTCGAGATTGTCAGATTGTGCGCAGCGGTCGATTGCGCAGAGGGCGGCACGAGCGTACTGCACCGTCTCCTACGAGGCGGCGTGCCTAATTGCAGGAAGCCTCCCTTGGGATCTCGAGGCTGGAGTCCTCAAGAGTGTTTACGAGGAGAGCGCCATGGTGCGTAGAAATGGCGGACGGCCCCTTCCGGACGAGATCGACCGCTGGAGACAGTCGGCTCGCGACGATCTCTTCCGGAAGTGGGCCGAGAGGTTGGTAGGCCCCTCAGTTAGCCCCCGGCTCGTGGGGGCTGTCCGGCCCGTCCTACGTGCTTGGGTAGAGAGGGCACACGGTGCGCCTACGTTCCAACTCAGTCAGCTCCTCACAGGGCATGGCGTATTCGCCAAGTACCTGTGGGAGGTGGCTGGGGTGGAGCCGGACCCCGTGTGTCGTCACTGCCCGAGTGGCGTCGTGGACACGGCGGAGCACACACTCGCCGTGTGCACGGCGTGGGACGGGCCGCGTATCGCCCTCACGGGCCTTGTCGGTAATGATTTGTCGCTGCCGGCTGTGGTGCAAGCCATGGTCGGCAGCCAACAGTGTTGGGCCGCCGTCGCCTCGTTTGCTAGCGAGGTGATGGCGGCGAAACGTGAGGAGCTGCGGGTGCGGGAGCGTACGGGACAGACGCTCCCGCCCCGCCGTCCTGTTCGGGGGCGTCGACGTGCTCAATACATGCGCGCCCCCGAATAGTGTCTGGCCGAGGGCGGAAGGTCGGGGGACCCCGCCCAACTGGCCACTAGGCGACGGGCACCCTTTCTGTGTTCCAGGGGGTGCCACTTTTTGCGCACGCCCGTACCGGCCGCTCTCACCTCCTCTGCTTACAGAGGAGCGCTCGAGAGCGGTGGAGGTGCGGGCTAGTTCTTCAGCTCCTTAGGGAGCTCCGGGGTGGTCGCTTATCGACCGCCCCGAGACGGACCCCTCCGTTCTGGGGTGCCCCTTGCCGGCTCGCAGTGATTTAACCTCAGGCCTACCCTGCGAGTCGGTTTTAAGGTGAGGCGGAACACCGCGGGGTTTAGTGGGTAGGACGGCCCTCTCTCTCGGGCCGGGAGCCCCACACACCGTCCCTGCTGCCCCCGCAGCAGGGATGACGGTGCGTAAATGCATTCCCCGCGAAAACAAAAAAAAAAAAAAAAAAACCTAACCTAACCTTGACCAGGGCACCACAATGTCCCGTGGTACCTCAGGCGCATTCTCGCGGACTACTTTGTCGACCGGGCCATCTCCTATCCGGCCCGGTCGGGAGTAGTCCGCGCTGGTATGTCTTGTGGTGTTCCACAGGGGTCGGTTCTGGGTCCACTCCTGTGGAACATCGGATACGATTGGGTCCTGCGCGGTGCTACTCTTCGGGGAGTCGGCGTCCTCTGCTACGCCGACGATACCCTAGTCACCGCGCGGGGCCCAGATTTTCGCGAGGCGAAAGTCCTGGCCACCGCGGGCGTTGCCCAGGTGGTCAGCCGCATCAGGGCGCTAGGACTCCAGGTGGCCCTCGAAAAGTCCGAGGCCGTTTTCTTTCACGGGCCTCGGCGAGGGCCCCCTCGAGATTGTCAGATTGTGGTGAGCGGCACCCCCATCGCTGTCGGGTCGAGTATAAAGTATCTGGGTTTGGTACTCGACAGCCGATGGGGCTTCGTCGAGCACTTCCGGCGTCTTTCACCTAAATTTTTGTCGTACGCCGGAAGGCTGGCGAGGCTGCTCCCCAATCGGGGAGGCCCAAATAGTGCATGCCGTCGCCTCTACGACGGTGTAGTGCGCTCAAAGGCGTTGTATGGAGCGCCCATCTGGGCGCACGCCCTCTGCGCCAAGACAATCCCGCTGCTGCGGCGTCCGCAGCGGTCGATTGCGCAGAGGGCGGCACGAGCGTACTGCACCGTCTCCTACGAGGCGGCGTGCCTAATTGCAGGAAGTCTCCCCTGGGATCTCGAGGCTGGAGTCCTCAAGAAGGTGTATGAAGAGAGCGCCCTGGTGCGAAGTAACGGTGGACGGCCCCTTCCGGACGAGATCGACCGCTGGAGACAGTCGGCTCGCGACGATCTCTTCCGGAAGTGGGAAGAGAGGTTGGTAGGCCCCTCAGTTAGCCCCCGGCTCGTGGGGGCTGTCCGGCCCGTCCTGCGGGCTTGGGTAGAGAGGGCACACGGAGCGCCGACATTTCACCTCAGTCAGCTCCTCACAGGGCATGGCGTATTTGCCAAGTACCTGTGGGAGGTGGCTGGGGTGGAGCCGGACCCCGTGTGTCGCTACTGCTGACACGGCGGAGCACACACTCGCCGTGTGCCCGGCGTGGGACGGGCCGCGTATCGCCCTTACGGGCCTTGTCGGTGTAAATTTGTCGCTGCCGGCTGTGGTGCAAGCCATGGTCGGCAGCCAACAGTGTTGGGCCGCCGTCGCCTCGTTTGCTAGCGAGGTGATGGCGGCGAAACGAGAGGAGTTGCGGGTGCGGGAGCGTACAGGACAGACGCTACCGCCCCGCCGTCCGGTTCGGGGGCGTCGACGTGCTAATTACATGCGCGCCCCCGAATAGTGTCTGGCCGTGGGCGGAAGGTCGGGGGACCCCGCCCAACTGGCCACTTGGCGACGGGCACCCTTTCTGTGTTCCAGGGGGTGCCCACTTTTTTGCGCACGCCCGTACCGGCCGCTCTCACCTCCTCTGCTTACAGAGGAGCGCTCGAGAGCGGTGGAGGTGCGGGCTAGTTCATCAGCTCCTTAGGGAGCTCCGGGGTGGTCGCTTATCGACCACCCCGAGACGGACCCCTCCGTTCTGGGGTGCCCCTTGCCGGCTCGCAGTGATTTAACCTCAGGCCTACCCTGCGAGTCGGTTTTAAGGTGAGGCGGAACACCGCGGGGTTTAGTGGGTAGGACGGCCCTCTCTCACGGGCCGGGAGCCCCACACACCGTCCCTGCTGCCCCGCAGCAGGGATGACGGTGCGTAAATGCATTCCCCGCGAAAACAAAAAAAAAAAAAAAAAAAAAACCTTGACCAGGGCGATAACGCGCCCAGAGATGCCGTCCGAGCCGGGGGCGCGGTTCCTCAATTGGAGTTTGAGGACCGCCGCCCCGAGCTCGGCATCTGACACGGGCGGAATCATCGCCTCTGTGTCTGCCGGCGTCTGGCTTGGTGCCATCCGCGGTGGGACCCACTCTTCCCGCTCAGGGAAGAGGGAACTGACAACGTGGCCGACGAATGAGGGCTCGAGAGACTTTGTGAGGGGAGGCGCCCAGGGCCGGAGTTTGTCACTCACGGCTTTGATTGTAGATTAGCGAATACAATAAAAAACGAACATAGATTAAAATACGCAAAAAAATATTTCTGGTCGGATTCAACTACTGTTTTAAATTGGATTAAGAACGATACATAAATCATAAAATATTTATTGCTAATAGACTCGGGGAAATCGATCAGCTGAGCGACGTAAGTGACTGGCATTACGTGCCTTCACAATTAAACATAGCCCATCTCGCGACTAAGCTTCGTGCTTACTGTGGCGCGCTGCATAGCCGCTGCGAGTGGTTCACCGGACCATCGTTTCTCCATGGTTCAGACGATCAGTGGCCGCTGCAGCCGGTATTTGTACCTGAAACAGACAATATTGAATTAGATTTGTTACACGCAGTTAGTAGTAGTAATGTTGTTACTTACCCTGTTCCCGAACCACAGCGTTTTTCTAGTTGGTTACGTTTGTTGCGTAGTTCGGCTGCCGTGTTGTTGTTTATTGCACGTTGCAAGGGAAATAAATCGCAGCTGTTTGATTTCGCTCTTATGAGGAGAGCAGAAGTGTTATTATTGCGTGACGCGCAGGCGCGTTATTTTTCAAGCGAAATAAATTTAATAAAACAAAATAGGAATATTGAACGTAGCAGTCGCCTTAATTTGTTAACACCTTTTTTTAATAATGATGGTCTTTTATGCGTAGGCGGCCGTATTAACGCGGTATCAGATGTAGATGACCAGGTCAAATGGCCCGTAATACTTGACGGCCGTGTCGCCGATCATGTCACCCGGCTGCTAGTAAAGTATTACCACGTAAAATCTGCGCATGCCAATAATGAGACTGCGGTTAACGAGCTTAGACAGAAATATTGGGTAGTCAATTTGAGACCTACTGTTCGTACCGTTGCGTCACAGTGCCTTATCTGTCGGATAAGAAAGGCCACCAGGCCTGTACCACCACGTTTAGGCGATCTTCCCAAGGGACGTCTTATGCACCACCAGAGGCCCTTTACGGTGTGCGGGCTAGACTTATTCGGCCCCATCGAAATTTCGGTGGCCCGCCATAGGCCAAAACGGTAATATAGTTGCTAGCCTCACGGCGGACTCGTTAATAATGGCTCTTCGTAGGATGGCTGCAAGACGTGGCTGGCCGCGGCTTCTTATGTCTGATAATGGAACAAACATGCGAGGTGCATGTAACGAATTAAAGCAATCTATTAAGGAATTTGATCAGCATTTATTAGTCAATGAATCCTTGAACTATGGAGTAGACTGGCGATTTATTCCACCGGCTAGTCCACATATGGGGGGAGCATGGGAGCGTCTTATACGCTCAGTTAAGACCGCTCTTAAAGTCGTACTTAAAGAACGGGCTCCTAAGGAAGAAGTGCTTGTCACTGTGCTCGCTGAAATCGAAAACATGGTAAATAGCAGACCACTTACCCACGTTTCAGCAGCCTTTTATTAGTAGCATTTTTTGCTTTATTCTTCTAGTGCAGGTTTGGACTTCCTCCTTTCAATTGCTTCCGCTCGGCGTGTTCGATGACGGAGATCTTTACTTGCGACGTCAATGGCGAATCGCGCAGCGTCTTGTTGACTTGTTTTGGAGCAGGTGGATGAAGGAGGTCTTACCGGTACTTATCCCGCGTAGTAAGTGGAATCGGGAAGGTCGTAATCGTATACCCTGGGGCGGACGAAAGAGTGAGAGTGGTTGATATAAGAACAAGGGCAGGATTAGTAAAGAGACCAGCCACATGTGTGGCCTCACTTACCTTTGTTGATGAGTGTCGTTCCAGCGACAGGGGGGGGGGGGGCAGGATGTTGACGACGGCCACACTGCTGCTCTAAATAAATATTAATTTATTAAAATATAATTAAATAATAAAAATATAATTAAATAAAAATATAATTAAATTAAATAAAAATAGATAATAAGTTTAGTAAGGATACCTAAAACGCCTAGCATTTTGTGCGCGGCAACAAAAAGTTGTATATAAAAATAGCTTATAAATTAACACAGGTTATGGCAATATTGAATAAATATATTTTGACCGGTAACGATCATGCGATCGATTTATAATAGTATGCGGGTGTTTTTTGAATAGTTTTTGAGTGCTAAGCTAACTTCAACCGCGACCGCACGCTCGCATCCGGAATCTCTTTTAAAACCAAAGTTTTCTGATTTTTACTAACCCGTATCCTCGCACCAGCGATCCATCGTCTACAGTTACAAAAAAAGTTAATTTTTTACCCTGTCATGGAAATGTTGATCACTTATACAACTCATTAGTCAACTTGATTAATGGTGAGTTCAGCTAAATGTTTACTCCTAAGCACTTATCTAAGAGTGAAGGCCTAACTTTCAGTGACTGGGCAACTACAGGAATCTATAAAAGTCGTAAGAAATTGTATCAACTATACGAAGAGAAGTCCTATAATCATAATTCAAATTTTCAAGACTTTGTAAAAAAATACTCAAAAACATTTAGACAAACCTGCCTGAAAGCAAAATCAATTTATTTAAAAAATAAAATCAAATATTCAAATAATGTTATTAAGGAAACTTGAAATGTTATAAATATTGAAACCGGTAAATCCAAAGTGCGCAGTCATAATTTTCATTTAAAAATAAATAACGTAAATATTATAGAAGATTTTAAAGTTGCAACTGAATTTGAAAAATATTTTTCTAACATTCCTCTTTCAATTACAAGAACTCTCTCGTCTTGCTCTAACGATGCTGAACAACTTTTAAAACATGGCGTGGAGGAATGTGGCACAGACTTTGAATTTTCAGCTGTTAGTCCTAGAGATGTTTTAAAAAACTTTTAAGGCAATTAATATGAAAAACACTAAAGATTTGTGGGGTCTATTTGTTAAAACTGTCTCTCATATTATCACTGTAATAGCTCCACATCTGGCAGCTGTGTTCAATTGCTGTGTCAAGTCTGGGGTATTTCCTGACTTAATGAACCATAGTTAAGTAATTCCTTTATTTAAAGCCGGCGATAATGCAGATCCCTCTAACTTTCGGCCTGTTTCCGTACTACCAACACTAAGTAAAATATTTGAAAAGCTAATGCTTGGACAGTTGCTTAGTCACTTTAATATACATAATTTACTACACAGGAAACAGTTTGGATTTACAAAGGGTTGCTCAAGGGTGGATGCAGGGGTTGCTTTACTCAAAAGTATTTATGCGGCTTGGGAGGATTCGCAGGATGCATTAGGTGTTTTTTGCGATTTACCTAAAGCCTTCGATTGCGTTCATCACGAAACTCTTGTAAAGAAATTACGCCACTACGGTACCAGAAATAAAGCTCTCGACCTTATGACTTCTTATTTAAGCAATAGAATTCAGAGGGTTGAAGTAAACGGTAAAGGATCAGCAGGATCTCCAGTTGTAATGGATGTTCCACAGGGATCAATCCTTGGTCCATTTCTTTTTTTGATATACATTAATGACTTACCTTACTATGTTGGGGATAAACATGAGATTGTGCTGTTTGCAGATGATACCTCTTTGACATTTAACATTAATAGACAGTTAATTAATTATGACGATGTTAACAGTGTACTCTCAAAATTTGTTCATTGGTTTAACGTTAATAATCTTCTTTTAAATGATAAAAAAACTAAAGTAATTAAGTTTTCGACACCTAATGTGAGACAGGTGGCGACCAATGTGCAACTTAATGGATCAGGGTTGGATACTGTTAAGGCTTCTGTGTTTTTGGGTATCACTATTGATTCAAAGTTGCAGTGGGGACCACATATAGAAAAATTGACAGGCAAATTAAGCTCTGCTGCATATGCAGTAAAAACAATAAGACGACTCACTAATGTTGAAATGGCTAGAATAGTTTATTTCAGTTATTTCCATAGCGTTATGTCATACGGAATTCTTCTCTGGGGAGACTCAGCGGACATTAATACGATATTTATTGTACAGAAGAGAGCTGTGAGAGCAATATACCAGCTTGGTCCCAGGGTATCTCTAAGAGAAATATTCAAAGAAATTAATATTCTTACCGTTATATCACAATATAAATATGAGAATTTACTTCATGCGCACAAAAACATAGACGTATTTCTTAAAAAAAAGTGATAAACATAATGTAAACACTAGGCATAAAGATAATCTTGTATTACATTCTACTCGTCTCGAAATAATCAGCAATTCTTTTATGGGGCAATGTATACGATTCTATAACAAACTTCCCGATGAAATTAGAATAATGTCAATAAATATGTTCTGCATATTATAAAATTTCAGACTATATAAATGATAAAAATGCATGGGAGTAAGTCGCTCTAAGTCAACACACATAAATATACAAATATAATTAATAATAATAATAAAGAAACATTATAAATATAATGTAAATTTGTTCAACATAAGTGATCTGGAACGTCAGGTTAATTAAAATAATTATATGTAATTTGAGTTTGTTATTGTGTGAGCACCGTCCACATAGCTTTTTATAATTTTTGAAATTGACATGATGGTTGCTGTGCAGTTTGAGTATGTCATGCTCGCCTAAGTGTCCTGGCAGTGGTGGTGCATGTATCGGGTCGCCTTATTCCCTATAATACGGTTGAGTAGGGCGATGGCTGATACATGCGTCATACCCGTGAACGGGTGCCGTCTGTTGGGACTGGTCAGCTCATAGCTGTTATAGCAATTATTACAAATAATATTATTTAAATTTAAGGCAAATTAAGTTTAGTCGACTGTTCTCACGTAACTCCAAAGGAACAATGTAAGTTTAATATTGTACGTGTGTCTTTTAAAATTTTAAAATAGCAGCCATTTAGTTTCTTGCTGGAGTCTGCCTCATAAGGTTGGGCTACCTTTAAAACTCGCAACTAGAAACAATCTCATTTTGATTTGATTTTGTTTCTTTTGTATAGACTCATTACTATATAATTTGTTCAAATATCATGTAAATAAAACTAATGTAATTACTGGCAGTAAGAAAAGAGTGGCCATGAGTTTTATTGCCAGGTTCTTCCTCAGGCTCTACCTATTGCGTTGCGAATCTGGCAGTAAATGTAGAAGCAATAATCTTGACGCTTATAAGTGTTACTTGTGACCTACATGAATAAAGATTTTTCAATTTCACTTTCACTTTCACCAACTCCGAAGAGGCAGTGACAGCGTTCAATCAGCACGTAGAAAACATGCCTTAATATCAGTGGTCCTCCTGTTTTAAAAAATGGTTCGATCGCATAAAATATGTTTAAAATGTAAAGGAAAGTATTTTGAAAAGCAATAAACATAATAATTTGGTTATAACATGTTGTTTTTTTAAGTTACGCAAAACTTATAGTGTGTGTTGCCAGTAAAATGGCAGTCGTTAATCCTGGTTGAATGCCTATGGGCGGCATGAAAAATTTCAACAGCAGGTAGCCACAACCTGCATCTGTCTATTTAAACAAAGCAATGGGCTCAACACCAATTTCGTGTGACAAGAATACACATGGTGAAAAGTGGGCATATAATATGCCTCTGCCACCCCTTCAGAGAAAAGACTTAGTAGATAAATAAAAAAAAATACCCTCGAACTATAAGCATTTTTTATAGACCAATGCTCATAGCCAAATATGCCACCTTGTTGGGTGAGAGCTGTCAAACCATAATTTTACCAGATTATACCTGACTGAGGCGGTACAGCTGGATAGTTAGCAGATAGATTAACATCAGCCTTGCTGATGTTAATCCTCTCATTATCGGTGCTCATATTCATTGAAACACAAAAATCACTATACGATGAATTTAATAGCTTTGCCACAATATTTGCAGTTTATCTTGATAGAAACTAAATCATAGTTTTACAAAATTCAGTATTAATACCCTAGTTAGTTAACTTATTTGTTCCTCGACCATCATTCACAAACGTTCCATCAAATGGGATGTTTCAGTTCTCTAGCATCTACAAAACCAACGGTCATGTCAAAACGGCTATTGGATAAAACATAGGCACGGAAGTCGATGATTTTGTAAAGACAGTACAATATAATTCTATGTGCTATACATATGAATGATCGATTAATTTTAACTTAATTAATGACAATTATTCACAATTACTTAGTATTTTTATAAGTACTTTAGTGAAAGTATCACTAAAGAAGAAGTTCGTAAATTGGTATCACAACGAAACTTATTGTTACTACAAATTTAATTACTAATTAATAACATTAGTTTACGAACTGTTTCCTGTTTTAATTTTATTGTTATGATAATTTTACGAAATAATAATTTTGATACTAGATAACTTGTGAATTAATAAAATACCAGACCGGTCTTCCGGCTCAGTATTCTAATTATAATCGTTTTTAAGAGGACATTTCATCAAGCACATTACCATTAAGTTTAGTTATTCAAATAGACAAAGCTTTACTATAAATATTTATAAATTGTCGACGTCGCGCCGACATACCTGAGCAATTGATACCGAGACCGTTTGTAGAAGACCATAAAAGAAATGAAAGACACAGAATTCCCAACTCTATGAAGAAAGAGCCACTTAATGTAAACACATGTTGTATTTACCAGCTAATTATTGCTTGTATGATTATCATTTCATTGTGTCGTTAATTCATAGAACTTATTGATAGGCGAAACAAATCTATATACCTAGTCAGGTCATAAATTCTGTCACATGTTTAATATAAAATAATTGAAACAAGTTGATTCATTATGTAACCATTTATATACCAAACTGAACTTAACAAAACATAGATTCTTATGACAATAAAGTTGATTCAAAATGACCTCCGTGATTTTGAATACAGGCCTTCAATCTGCGCGGCGGATTGAACATGGTATGAGAAACAGGTTCCACAAGGTTCGTCAGGACTGTATTTTGATACACAACTGCATTAGTTTATACACCTTTCTCACAAAAATTTACCTCTGTTAAGCCCCAATAAGCAACTCCCAACCATACCATGAGCGAGGGTGGAAAATGACCTCGTTGGACACGCGGAATACGGTTGCTCGCTTCTTCACTACTATATGCGTACATATCATTTTGTTTGTTGTAGCTCCTTCTACGGTAAACATTTTTTCATCCGAAAAAAGAATTTCCCGATATTTTTTTCCCGCGTACCGCTTCAACAAAGCGCGGCATCTCTTCAGTCTCAGGTCCATTAGACGAGCATTATACGATGTCTTGTTTTTCTTCGATATGACCGAAGCCATAAGTCTTCATTTAACACCCTTTTCACCGTGGTTCTGCTTAACCCCATCTGAAGGGCCAACAGTTTCTGCTTACGTTTGGGATTTCTTTGAATTCGCGCCTTCACAGCTTTTATCACTGCTGGAGTCCTAACAGACCGAGGGCGACCACTTCTTGACTTGTCATCTACACTAGAGTCTTCATTGTATCGTTTGATGGTACGATAAACGAATCTTTTGGTTATATTCAAATTGTCAAAATGTCAAAAATTTGAATTGGCGCGAAACCGCAACGATGCTACGCAATAACTGCAACACGGTCTTCTTTAAGCGTCCACTCCATATTTAAAAATGAGTAAAATTTTAAAAGGTATACATTTATTTTCATGAACAATTCGAAATTGGAATTCAGCAAACTTTTTTGTGGCCAGCATTCTAAAAGAAAAGTTTTTACTGTGTGACAATATTTATGACCTGACTAGGTATATAACAATGAATCCCTATTTCCCTTGGTCACGCCATCACGCGTGAACGGCGGGACCGATTTGAAAAATTCTTTTTGAAATGCATAGACCATTTATTGAGGACGGTTCTAAGCTATATATCATCACGCCACTACACAGGAGAGCGGGGAAGTAATCATAAATGTCAACAAATCGGGGAAACTCACATACATTTTTAGAAAAGTAATAAGTGACGGGATTAAATGGGTGCTACGGGGTTGGAGGTATGTCACGGACAAAGCCGGGCAGGTCAGCTAGTAATATTATAAATCATTTCATAACTAGTCATATTCAAGATGTTTTCTTTAAAAAGCTCTAACCTAAAAGCTCTCAATTTTAAAAATATTGATACAATTGATAACCACATAAATGTTGGACGGGATTCATAACAGACCAATTTTAATAAAAATTAAATGAAATATCAAAATTTGCATGGTTGCCATTAGGTGTAACTTACTTGATGAAACTATTCATGTTTTAAACTTTTGCGATTATCACTCATATTTATGATGTTTCAGTGAACCCGAGACCGCGGCGGGTGTCGTCCGGGCGAAACGTCGGCAAGTATAAGGCAGGCTTTGTACCTAATAATATACGTCGCGAATGAGACCCGAATTATCATAAATATTGATGAATTAAGCTTTAATAATACAAACAGACAACAAATTACAGACAGAACGTTAATGATTGGTGGCACCACGCGTCCAAGAGAAAATGTTACCCCCTGCACCTTCCTACACTCCATACTAATTGTGTATATGATGATGATTGATTGTTCTATTACACAGCTGCAAGTAAAAATAAGACGAATACCTATAAATAATTGTTTTATTCGGTTTAATTTATTTAGATAGTTGTTGTAAACCTGTCCTGTCCATTGACCATTTGGCCCCACTTTTGAAATTGCAATATCCCTGGATTAAAAATAAAATAAAAAAGGTATGGAGATTTTTGATATGACAGGTTTATAGCAACTACCGTGCTGCCCCCGAAGCAGGGTTGACGGCGCGTAAACGCATTCCACGCGACAAAAAAAAAAAAAAATATGTAGATTAATAACAATTGTGTTCGTCAATGTGGTCTTCAATATTTTCAAAATTTAAATCTTTAGGGCTTTGAAAAAAAACATAACTTGAAAATGGCTAGACATAACTTAGAAATTATTTATAAAATTATTTGTTTCACCAATCAAAAAGTCCTATTAATCTACACCATATAAATGATAATCTCACAAGCGGTTATTAGGTGGTATATACATCTTGTACATATAAGTAAATTTTTCCTCATCGAGTCGAGAATCATGGGCGTACCCAGGATCTGGGCCAGGGGGGGGCAATTCAGATTTTTTATAATGTTACCTGTTTTTAAACACCCCCCCCCCCCCGCGCTAAAGAAGCGCTCGTGGCCCCGCGGTCTCAGTGTTCGGTAAACGATCACTGAGGTACGCAACTTTCACTATGGCTGGTCCTCGGATGGGTGACCACTTTGTGGCATTTAAATTTGCGAGCGTTTCCGTGCTTCGGAAGGCACGTTAAGCCGTTGGTCCCGGTTGCCAGTAAAATGGCAGTCGTTAAGCCTGGTTGAAGGCCTTATAGGCGGCTTAAAAAATTTCAACAGCAGGTAGCCACAGCCTGCGTCTGTCTATTTCAACACGGCAATGGGCTCACCACCTATTACGTGGGACAGGAATCCACACGGTGAAAAATGGGCATATAATATGCCTCTGCCACCCTTCGGGGATAAGGCGTGATGGATATTTATTTATTTTTATTTACCTATTTCCGATTTTAATGCGGATTTCTTTTTCATTTGAAAACCCCTATTCTTGGTGGTGGTTCTTAGGTATATTTGGTTAATATCGGTCCAGCTTTGTAAGAGTATCACCTTTTTTTTATAATAAACTTAGGCATTTTTGGCGTGTGATTACTCTGTTAAGTGTCTAACGTGTGCCAGTATAATCGTTAAATGACAATTAATAGAGAACTTTGACCTAATGCTGCAATGAAAATGATCACCAGAGAACCCGATCTTTTTGCACCCGACTTAATAGTCGGGAGCACAAAGATTTGTGAGATCTTCCATTTTAAAAGAAGAAGGAAATAAACAGCGCAGGGTTGAGATGATGGCGACTTTTTTAAAACAATGTTAGAAAATTGGAAGAATATTGTCAATATTTAGAGTCAATTTTATTTGTAAAGCGTTGAAGAATATATTATTGTTAAGTCTCCGTTTTAACTCCACTGGTACGGGAAAATTGCTATTGATGTCCGTCCGTCCATTCAGTCTCGCATTTTTCATCGGATTTGCATGCAACTTGGCATTGACAATCCTTGATGTAGACAACAACTTTTAGGGAGGGGGTTTTTCATTCGGGGGGACATGGAGGCAGGGGAGGGGAAATGCTCCCGTAGTGGTTGGCAAGAGCGCTCAAAACGAAAAAAAAACAATGTTGATTATTTTTTTTAAATCGATGAAAAAATAGAAAAGTATAAAGAAAAAATAAATTTAAAATAAATCTCCGAAGTTTTCAGTTCACAGAAATAAATAGCTAATGGTTCAGTACACCCTTTATGGAATACCTTATATTAAAAAAATTGAATTGCATGACATGAAATAAGCTTTAATAATACTAATTTAGTGAATTATTAATTTATACAATATAATATCAACATTCAAAACCCTACCAATATCTCCGGAATTTTTGCAAGCTGTCTGCTAGCGAGACTGTGGCGCCAGGTCGGGACCTTAGACGGCACCATTGATCTATAAAAATAATGATCAATCAAGTCACAGACGGCCCTAGCAGCCAAAAGCAGTGGACCTCAGGTTCTAAAGTGCATTACTGTGAATGCAGCCGGAAAAACGCAAAGACAACAGAGTTGCAGTTAAATAAAATAAATAAATATCCATCACGCCTTATCCCCGAAGGGGTGGCAGAGGCATATTATATGCCCACTTTTCACCGTGTGGATTCCTGTCCCACGTAATAGGTGGTGAGCCCATTGCCGTGTTGAAATAGACAGACGCAGGTTGTGGCTACCTGCTGTTGAAATTTTCAAGCCGCCCATAAGGCCTTCAACCAGGCTTAACGACTGCCATTTTACTGGCAACCGGGACCAACGGCTTAACGTGCCTTCCGAAGCACGGAAACGCTTGCAAATGTAAATACCACAAAGTGGTCACCCATCCGAGGACCAGCCATAGTGAAAGTTGCGTAACTCAGTGATCGTTTACAAAACACTGAGACCGCGGGGCCACGGGCGCTTCCAAATCGCTTCCAAATTCCAAATGAGTTGCAGTTACACTAGCAAGAATATTATCAACCGCTCCCAGCAGATCTACTACAAGTAGGCAGGAGCGAGTGGCCTCAGCTCCACCTGAGGAGGCGAGCGGAGCGGACAGACTACACGTGGACGCCAGGACATGGCGGGAGAAGTGGGAACACATTATGTCATACATCGCCATAGATTTGTGTGTGCTGTACGTTGATAATACCGGCGCGGCGCGTCGTGACTGCGGTTTCTGGGGTGAACTCATTACTGTGATAGTTGATGTTGTGTTTCGCAATATCAGCACTAAAACAACTAAGTGGAGCATTTAATTATATAAACTTCGTAGCGATTGTGTTTAACAATGATATCCCTGAAACGACCGAAAACTAATTTCCAACATTTATAAACACCTACAACCCGGCTGCCTAATTTAATTATTAATCGAAATTCGCACAATAGGAATGAAACAAAGCCACGTTAATCTGAGCCAAACACGGTTTCATATTCAATTACGTCCAACACAAGCGAATATGAAACGAGAAATATTCGTACACAGGAAACGGCTTAAAGTTTACAGTTGGTGACAGAAGATCAATCGTTATACTCGACTTGTAGAGTATTTTTTGGTCACTTGATTTAATCTGTGGCTCAAAGTGTTATAATTTGCGGCGTCTCCCGCCATTCGCGTGTTCGGTGTGTGAGCGAGCGGTGGCTCGTGGCGGTGCGGCGTCTACGACATCGGCAACAATATCGCGAGTGAACTTTAGTGCGGAGTGCTACTTGTGAGTAGAGGGGCCTCAAACATTCACTCTGTGGACGCGGTAAATTCATCAGTTTTGTAATTAATTCACTCACTGTCACTAAATATTATATTATCCAAGAATAGAAATAATACAGCTAGGTATGAAAAAAATGGAAAAGAGGGGGTGAAGTTTTATATTTTATATGAGACTTTTCGCAGTTTTCAAGGTAGGAAGCTAACAATCGGTACACAGGCTCTTTGTTACCAACGAAAAATACCTAGTTATTATTTTAAGAAAATCTTACCCCAGCCCCTAAAATTGGGGATGAAAATTTGTGTGAGACTCTCCGCAATTTTTTTACAGGTTCTATGATACAAACGAATAATAAAATAATTAAATTAAAGCAAAATAAATTAAACAATTTAAACATTAAATTAAATCTAACCATAAATCAAGCTGCTTTTGAGAACAAAATCAACATTCGAAACATTAATAGGTGAACATTGATTCCGATAGGTGGCGCTGATAGGTTTTTGAAACACGCTAACGTTGTGTGCTAAAGGTGGTTGGGGTGAAGTTAGAATAGTCGTGCTTTTCCACTTGGACAATTGTAGGTAGCAGGTTCGCGTGTGTGCAGTCCAATCTTTACATTCTATGCCCAAATGGAAAGAGATATACTTAATATCGTCTACAGTAGCGTAAAATAATATTCTGTTCCGAGTTCTTTTCTGTGTTCTATTTCAGGAAAAGAGAACCATTCGTGCGTGAACTGCGTGCAATAGCTATTATTTATATATAGCCTATAATTTTGTTCAATTAATGAGTGGTCTCAATCAAATCGGGTTAGTTGGTTTCTGGGATTGGCGCACTCAATCGAACAAAGTCTCTAGCTTTATTAGAGAAAGTATGGATATGGATGTGTAGAGGTTAGAATGTGACTAAGAACAAACATCTTCACAAACTGTCACATCCATAAAATAAAATAAATAAATAAATATCCATCACGCCTTATCCCCGAAGGGGTGGCAGAGGCATATTATATGCCCACTTTTCACCGTGTGGATTTACCTGTCCCACGTAATAGGTGGTGAGCCCATTGCCATGTTGAAATAGACAGACGCAGGTTGTGGCTACCTGCTGTTGAAATTTTTCATGCCGCCCATAAGGCATTCAACCAGGCTTAACGACTGCCATTTTACTGGCAACCGGGACCAACGGCTTAACGTGCCTTCCGAAGCACGGAAACGCTCGCAAATGTAAATGCCACAAAGTGGTCACCCATCCTAGGACCAGCCATAGTGAAAGTTGCGTAACTCAGTGATCGTTTACAGAAGAGGGTTCTTAGATCAATTTCATATTTTTTTGTTGTTGTTAAAAAAGGAATACTTTAAGGATTGTTGCATAAATATTTCAATACTAGCTGGTATTCGCAGTTTTGCTTGATAATATTTTTATAAGGCTCTAAAGCTACGGGTAATAATCAAAATCATAAGTTTAGATACCCAACCAAACCTTTAACGCCTTCTATAAATGTTACAGCAGTTTAACAAATAAGCGAAAATTGAATTTTGCATACGGCTAATTCCAGTTTTGATTATAGGAAATGTTTTTTAATGTTATTGATTAGAAGCTCATCAGCGGGCTCCAGCTAGTGTACAATGGGACGCATTCAAGTAGTTGTGTAAACTCGCAGGTGGCGCCGCGCCGGCATGCTGCGAGTGCTGCTGCTGACCGTCGCCGCGGCCGGTGAGTGTCTTGTACCACTTTACACACAATACCATTTATTTATACTACTTACGGACGCCTCGCGGTTTCACCCGCCAACTCCGCTCTCCCGTGGATATACGGGAAGAAATGTAGATTAAGTTACTCTTTATATTGTGTGGGTGAACCATTTATTAATACTGTGCATATTGCAGGCACGGCTTATATTTTCGCATTTCTTTAATAACATTGCATATGGTTGGTGACAAAGACATCATTGTTGTTGTTGTTATTTGTCCGGGCCCACCTTGGGCAGGCATTTGAAATACCCGTACATACCCAAGTTTCGTTACCGTAAAGCAAATTTGGCAGTAGCATGTGATTTACTGAAAACAGATAATATAACACACAGCTGGTAGTATAACACAAGCAGTGGGTTCACAATATCAATCTAACTTCTTGGCTCAGTTTCAGTCTCTCTCACTATACAAGGACAAGAAAAGACACCAACCGTCTCCTTTCACCATATTTGCGAAATGGCTCTTACGACCGACCCCCTCTACGCATTATCTCAAATCGTGACAAGTGAAAGAATTTCTACTGTAAACATAAAGTATTCACATGCTATAAACGTGTGTTCAATCCGTACCATTGATGGTACTTCTGATACAAGTTGCATCGTTATTTTGTACTGCACACATACAGAGTCAAATCAAAGATAGCGAAATTCGCCATTACTTAGAAAGGTCTATAGTGCATAATGCTCTCTTCATCTCCTGTCTTGTCAATAGCTAACATTGAGCTGCGGATAGATATTTCCATTCGATTTCAATATGAATTTCATACACACCACCCTCGTAATAAGAACCGGTATTCCTACTGGTGACACAGAGCGGCGATATTAATGAGCAAATGCTTGGAAATCGGGCTGCAATCAAACTCGGCTTAGGGCGAGCTGACAAAAGTGCTCCGTCTAGTTCCGGAGTGTACACAGAGCATTGTGCTGCGAGAGTGTCAACAATCGCCGCGAACATCGCAACGGCACTGAACTTGGTTCTACTTGAACCGGGTCAGTTATCAGTATCGAAGAGTTAAACATACACCTGTCTTCTCTCCATCTAAGTGAATTCCCAACTGCTTCCAAATATTGGGGTTTAAGTTTATT
Organism: Thumatha senex; assembly: GCA_948477245.1. Lineage (NCBI taxonomy): Eukaryota > Metazoa > Arthropoda > Insecta > Lepidoptera > Erebidae > Thumatha > Thumatha senex. Next base: position 32,690,667 of record OX419728.1, on the reverse strand, counting down.
TCGCTTCTAGAAGCAGCTATTGTTTGAGCTATCGTTTCCGAAGTTGTCGGGAGCGACGGCGACGGCCGACTGACTTCCCAACCACGTGACAGCGCCTTACACCGAATCAAGTCCTAGAGGGCTTCGTGGCAGAATGCCCCGTTCAAAAAATGTTATTGATATAAAAATTGCTAAATATCCCTTTGACAGAAATTCCATTTTATATCAGTACACCTCTACCTGCCCTTCGGGGAAATACCTATAGGCGTAAAAGATAAAAAAAAAATCTTTTTATTATAAATAAATAAATAAATATCCATCACGCCTTATCCCCGAAGGGGTGGCAGAGGCATATTATATGCCCACTTTTCACCGTGTGGATTCCTGTCCCACGTAAAAGGTGGTGAGCCCATTGCCGTGTTGAAATAGACAGACGCAGGTTGTGGCTACCTGCTGTTAACATTTTTAAGCCGCCCATAAGGCCTTCAACCAGGCTTAACGACTGCCATTTTACTGGCAACCGGGACCAGCGGCTTAACGTGCCTTCCGAAGCACGGAAACGCTCGCAAATGTAAATGCCACAAAGTGGTCACCCATCGGAGTACCAGCCATAGTGAATAAAAAATAGTTGCGTAACTCAGTGATCTTTTACAGAACACTGAGACCGCGGAGCCACGAGTGCTTCTTTTTATTAATAAATTATATAAAAAAGTACTCGAAGAACTCTAAAGTACTCAGGGCGAAAGGAGTAGGCATGAATCGCGAAGCATGGCGACCTGCCCTCTCTGACTACCCCGTCAGGGATACAATGTGAAGAAAGTTAGTTATAAAAGTATGATAAGTTATTTTTTTTTTTGTGATAAATAAATATAAATAATTATTAGTGAGACTGTTTTATTATAATCGTTTAAAATTAACTGTTGATTGATGGAATTTGGTGCGACTTACTACACAGTTCATCTTGAATGAAGACACTTGTTCAGTTCCCTTTGTTCATTTACTTTTTAAACCCGTGCAAGAAATGTAAATTAACAGTAACAGTAATTCTCCTTCTCACACGCGCGACTTACCTATCTACAGTTCTAAAACACAGACAGACATCGAACCCTCGTGCAGTCGCGTAGTCTAATATAAAGTCAATTAATGGAATACTAAAATGGATGGGCAGCGGGGTATTTTGTAGGAAAAAAGCTCACGAAAGTTATTATTCTAAGATATGTTTAGGCTTATATTGTAGCTTTTATTTAAATTAATAATACTGTAAGATTACCTATTCTTTTTCGCCTATTATAACCTAAAATATTTTAAATTAGCAACAGCGATTAAGCAGAGACATTGAAAATAAGAAAGGCCGATTTCACAAATTTTAACATCTTGACGGCTATTTATTCTTAAAAAAGGAATTATTATTGTATTACGGCGTATTTGTAGTTAAATTTAATGAGAAACCGAGATTATAAACAAACGGCCCACCTGGTGGAAAGTCGTCACCGTAGCTTATGGACTTTGCAACACAAAGGTGCAGCACTCACGCTGCCGACCCTTTAAAAATCTTCCAAGATCCCTTATGAGTAACCTCATACTGTAGACGTTTGGGAAAACCCAGGCAGGGAGTTCATTCCACAATCTGAGCGTAGGCGGAAAAAAAGTCGGCAAAATGTGAAGGTAAACATCCTGTCTATGGCGAGCGGTGCGTTGATAAAAAAATGCCGTTGGTACGAACCGTATCGATGCAAGTTTAAATTAAAATTTATGGGAAATTTAGCAAATAATTGCTTTAAAAATTTATCAATATACTGAGTGGAGTTCATTGCATCAATGTTTAAAAATAGTTGTAACACTGTTCATTGGTATAGAGTTGTTCATTAGCTCGATAGATGGCTCTGGTCATACTCTTAAAACGACGATACAAAAAAATATGGTGGAGAATTTCAACTTGATTCGATACGGTTCGGGTAGTTCAGGTGGCTAGAACATTGCCCTGGTTAGGCAAAGGTCACAGGTTCAATCCCTGTCTCGAATCGGATTGTCTTTTTCCACTTTATTAAAATTTATGAGAAATTTAGCAAACAATTGCTTTAATAATTTATCAATATACTGAGTGGAGTTCATTGCATCAATGTTTAAAAATAGTTGTAACACTGTTCATTGGTATCGAGTTGTTCATTAGCTCGATAGATGGCTCTGGTCATACTCTTAAAATGATGATACAAAAAAATATGGTGGAGAATTTCAACTTGATTCGATACGGTTCGGGTAGTTCGGTGAATACACATATTTGAGTCTTGGTAGGGATAAATAGATTTGAAAATTATTTTTTTAATTTAATTGAAATTTAATTGGTTAAAAGATTTTGTCTACCGCTATCGGACACAAGAGTAACAAAAAAATATGGTGATACAAAAAAATATGGTGTACTGACAATCAATGTCAGACATAAGCTGTACACAAGTTTCGTGCACTGCAGACACAACGGGGGATATTGGGGCGACCTGTGTAATTAGTGTCACCCGTACTATCATCCGCATAGCAATGGATGCCGTCAATGGACAGCATGTCATTGAAATGCAGCAAAAACAGAGTGGGTGTCAATTCTGTGCACTATAGGACCCTAGGATTTATGGCCATGTAGTCCAAACAAATCTGACGGTTCTAACGGCTGCATACGCTGTAAAGAAGATCAGATGTGGATACGGCTAGAATGGTTTACTTCAGCTATTTTAATAGTATTATATCTTACGGTATTCTCCTTTGAGGGAGTGCTGCAGATTTATATATTATTTTTGTTGTACAAAAGGGGGCTGTACGCGCTATTTATAATGTGGGCCCAAGAGTTTCTCTCCGAGAAAAATTCTAGGAAGTAAATATACAATCTTATGTATGTCCAGATATATCTATAGCAATTTTCTAAACTCTTTGATAAACATAATATAAACACTAGATATAAAAATAATCTTTCAGTCCACCACAGTCGACTACATAAGCTTGGCGATTCTTTCCAGGGTAACTGTATACGCTTCCCTGTGACCTGAGAAATTTACCATTACTTAAATTTAAAAAGTTAATTTAAAAAAAAGCTTTGTGATAAAAGTTAATACTCCGTTAAAGACTATTTGTAAGACTGTGGAAACGATCCGCTGGCAAAGTGAAATAATATTAAATTGTAAATAGGCCATCAAAAAAAGGCCTTCCTAAGTTTCTTGCCGGTTCTTCTCAGGTGGATAGTCCATAGGAGGGCAACTTCGATAAAACACCACGGTGCCAGATTCGGTCAAAGGTCTTAGAGATATCGAGACTCACTGCTAGAGCCTCTCCCTTACTCTGATAGTCGTCGCCCAGCGGTGTGTGCGGTACACAAAAAAGATCGCCAGTCGAGCGACCGTGTCGGAAACCGCACTGCCTGTCACTGAGCTGGTCGTGTTGTTCAAGGTACCTCAGGAGCTGTGTATTGATTACAATCTCCATCACCTTAGATAGAAGGGAGGTTACGGCTATCGGCCTAAAATTAGACGAGTCGATCTTGTCTCCCTTCTTGGGCATAGGTACCACCGCGAGTGTACTGTCTGGCCCACTCGACTTATGAACGTCGAGTGACTAAAGCTCCCGCCAAAAATCCCGCTGAATGTAATTTCCGGCATGGAAGTTCCACTCCACGGGTTGCGAGGCGGTAAAGACTTTTTTGCCTCTAAGTCGTCCATGGACGAGTTAGAGGCAAAAAAGATTTATTAATTTTAACAACTCAATAACGCGTGTTTTGAGTTTTTTAAAACGTCAATCATTGCTTCGTTCGTTTTGGAGGACTTTCCCTTTAAACACAATGCTGATAATGATCGTTGTTGTAAGACCTTTCAGATATTTTGTCTGTCCGACATTAGAAATACACAGCATAATGTTCGGCTAGTACCTACTCACGTACTCCTAGACGTGTCGTGCAAGCTGTCATTGTTACAGCACGCTATTGTCCTGCGTGAATAGTCATTTGGCCAAGGCTAAAACCGACGCAGGATTACTTACATAGCTTTTCGTTAGCGGAACAGACGGCTATTGTATGTGAATGCAGATTTTCATGATAAAAATATCTCCTATTTCTCTGATAAAAACATAAAGTAAGCGAAGTTTAAAAAACAGCACACACTTCCAATGTTAAAATATATTCATCAAAAACAATTATCAAGTCTCATAGTGACCTTGACTTCTAATGTGCCACTTGCACTAACGCTGCGCTGTCAATACCGTCGGTACTTTCGGTACGAAAAGGTATTCATCTCTCGAGTATCATAGCGTACATTCAATGTAAAAAAGCTACACGGTGTATTGGCGTTGAAATGTGTGTTGTCAACAAAATAGCTTCATTCGGACTTCACGAGTAGATAATCAAAATGTAATAATAATATGTATAATGTAAATTGGAAATGGACCAAGAAAATATATTTACAGTATATATATATACACACACTACATATATACTTAAAATATTGATATTTATTGTTCTTATAAACTTCTAAACAAGATGATACGAGTATATTTTTCCTTTTCTCTTTTCATTCTTGTTCCTCATTTATATTAATGATTTACCATTTTATGTAGGGGACAGGAATAGGATTGTTTTGTTTGCAGATGACACCTCATTAATTTTTAAAATTAAATGATAATTAGATAACTATGACGATGTAAACAATGCAATTGCAAGAGTAGTTCATTGGTTCAGCTCAAATAATCTTTGCCTTAATGAAAATAAAACTAAATGTATAAAATTTACTCTACCAAATGTAAAACAAGTTGCGGCCAATGTTCAACTGAATGGACAAGTGTTAGAGTTTGTAGAATCAACTGTGTTCCTAGGTATAACTATTGATGCCAATTTGCAGTCTAGATTAAGCTCTAGATTAAGTTCGGCTGCATACGCTGTAAAAAAGATCAGGACTCTAACAGATGTGGATACGGCTAGAATGGTTTACTTCAGCTATTTTCATAGTATTATGTCTTACGGTATTCTCCTTTGGGGGAGTGCTGCAGATTTAAATATTATTTTTGTTCTACAAAAGCGGGCTGTACGCGCTATTTATAATTTGGGCCCCAGAGTTTCTCTCCGAGAAAAATTCAAAGAAGTAAATATTCTAACCGTACCATCACAATACATTTTTGCCAATCTTATGTATGTCCAGAAAAATCTATCACAGTTTTCTAAACTTTGTGATAAACATAATATAAACACTAGAAATAAAAATAATCTTTCAGTCCACCACAGTCGACTACATAAGATTGGCGATTCTTTCCAGGGTAACTGTATACGCTTTTACAACAAGCTTCCCTGTGACCTGAGAAATTTACCTTTAAATAAATTTAAAAAGTTTATTAAAAACAAGCTTTGTGAAAAAGGTTTTTACTCCGTTACAGACTATTTGCAGGACAGGGATGCCTGGAAATGATCTGCTGGCAAAGTGAAATAATATTAAATTGTAAATAGGCCATCAAAAAAAAAAGCCTTCCTAAGTTTCTTGCCGGTTCTTCTCAGGTGGGCCGCGTTCCGAACCGGTGGTCGCTTTAAATATTTTAAATAGTGTATGACATTTTGTAAGCGCCGTTAAAATGGTCTATGCAAAATAAAGATATTTTTATTTATTTATTTTATTTATATGATACTAAATGTAGTGTAGATTCATTGAAACTAAGAAGTTGAGAGGTTTGACCAATATTGGAGGAAATATTACAACATACGATTAAAACGCAATATATGCAGGAAATATTGCGTTTTAATCGTATGTTTGTAAGTGAATAAGCGAGTGTAAATGTTATAATTAATACAGTCTCTTCCCCTTTTAACAATGATACTTCTGACACAAAAGCTGCATTTTTACTGTTATTCTATTGATGCTATTGACGTAAAAATCAATTATCCAAGTATTACCTTAATGGTTAATAAATAACGTCGAATCCAAACGGTTCAACATTTTGGGATCCAACAAAAATTAAAAATATCTTTATTCATAAAAGTCATTAGGAAAGGTAACATTTAGAAAGTAATAATTATTGCTTCTACGTTTACATTTAAGCCAGATTCGCAAAGCAATAGGCAGTATCTGATAAAAGAGGCAGACCATATAAACCTACGGTCACTCTTTTCTACTTGCCTGTTAATTACATTAGTTTAGATAATGTACACATAGTAACTACCAATTTACTACAATAACCTTTTGCAAATCCAATATTGTCAGTTCAGAACATTGAACTTTTTATAAATTCTACATGTTATTACACTCTGTTGGTGAAAGTGAAGGTCTGTTAGTGTTAGTCTGAAAGTCTGAAAGGTATTTATGGGAGGCTCAATGCGGATTCCGACGTGGAAGAGGTTGCATGGATCAAGTGTTTTCTCTCTGCATGATCGCGGAAAAGTTTCTGGCTCTTAGCCAGGTTTTCTGCGCTTTTGTGGATCTAGAGAATAATAAGGGCAATACAGTCGCTTTATAGGGACTGTAAGGCTTGCGTGCGAGTAGGGGGGGATGTGTCACCTCTTTTTGAAGTCTGTACAGGCGTCAAACAGGGATGTGTCATGTCCGCCTGGCTGTTCATAGTGTATCTGGACAGTTGCCTGCAGAAGTTGAAAGATTTTAATATGGGTGTGAATTTGGGTGACTTTACAGTAAACTGTCTGCTGTACGCTGATGATGCGGTGCTCATGGCCTCATCAGAAGCCGACCTACAGGCATTAGTCACTAATATGAAAGAGGGGTGTGAAAGTAAGGGTCTCCGCTTGAATGCAAGTAAAACTAAGGTTCTAGTATTTGAAAGAGGTGACGTAAGAACTAAATGCGAGATTAGGGTAAACCAGGAACGTCTAGAGCAAGTGAATGAAATTGTGTATTTAGGAAGTATGTTTAGCGCGGATGGAAGATGTGATTCGGATGTAGAACGGCGAGTAGCTGCCGGAAACAAAGTTAACGGTGCTTTGTCCCAGTTAGTAAAGCGACAAAGCATCGTAAAAGAAGCACGAATGGCGATTCATAACGCAGTGCTAGTGCCAACTTTGCTTTACGGTAGTGAAACCTGGGTATGTCAGCAGATGCATGAAAGTAAATTGAATGCTGTGGAGATGCGATCACTTCGAAAATTGTGCGGCGTTACCTTGGCCGACCAATTACGTAACGAAGTGATACGCAATATGGCAGGTTTGAATGAAAGTGTCAGCGTTAAGCTGGAAAAGGGCGTGCTCCGTTGGTTTGGACACGTCCAACGAATGAGTGAGGAACGATTGACGAAGAATATATATTGTTCAAAAGTAGAGGGTAGAAGGAGTCAGGGAATGCTGAGACTTACATATGAAGACCACGTGAGCAGATTGCTCAATAACGGAAAGGTCAAAAGTACTCGGATACCCAGACGTGCGTGTATGAAGCGATTGATGAATCTCGAAGAAGCGAAAGAAGTATGCATGGATCGCAAAGCCTGGCGATCTGTCCTCTCTGACTACCCCGTCAGGGATACAGCGTGAAGATAGTTAGTTAGTTAGTTATTACACTCTTATATACATATTTACAATATCTTGCATTGTATACCTGTCCGATAATGATGATAATTAAAATATGATACAACCCTGCTTATGTACCAATGTACTCGCTCCGCGATATGTGCACATTTGAATGTAAGCGCAGCGCTACGGTCAGGACGCTCCAGGACGCTCCAATCCACAGCGACGACGGTAATTAATCTAAAATCGATAAGCTCAATCGAGCCACGAGTGTTGTTTAATACTATCTCCAATTATATAATATATGCACAGTTCTGTATACATGGGGCGTACATAGGGTACGGCGAGCGTGTGTGAGTGTACAGCTGAATTGGTCACTCATACCAATAGGAGAATTTATTAATACTAGCTAATGTATGTTGAGATTTGAGATACACAGCAGCTTCAATATTGGTGTAATTATGTTGAAAAGTGTGCACGGATTGATAGACGACGGGACTGTTTAGTCAGAAACTCTAGTTGCTACAGGACCAGCGTGCCAAGCCCACGTATGTATATGTATAAAGGAATGGTTATTCAAATTTCCACCGCGGGGGTGAACTAGAAAATGAAAGTTTCTAGACATTTCGCAAATGGGCCAATTTAGTCATGAAACGCAGTTTAAGAGGCTTCGCTATACAAAATAGGTTTACCGTTCTTAAATGTGTCACCCCCCTGGGGGGTTGAAATAGGGCCTTGAAGTTTAAATGAAAAGTATAAATTTTTGTTTAAAACAGTTTTTGGCATTAAAAAGAAAAATTCTCAGCAAGTCATTACATTCGATACTTATATTGAAGGAAAGGATAGAAAGCGTTGTCTTTAGTAGTTATAATAGTGTGTGTTGAGTGACGTCTCTATAGATTTCTAGTTTCTCTCAGTAAGATTATTCCATATTGTAGCAGTGCATTAAAATAATAAGTCTACCATTTTGAACGTTTCACTCTGTTAGAATAAGAATGACGTGACATAGCTTACCGCGCATTTTCGTTCAAACTGAACGTGTTTACAAAATTTCGACGCAATCGCTTGAAGATATCTCTTGAAAGTTAAGTTGCACGAACTATTACTTAACAGTAAACTGTCTGTTGTACGCTGATGATGCGGTGCTCATGGCCTTATCATAAGCCGACCTACTAATATGAAAGAGGAGTGTAAAAGTAAGGGTCTTCGCTTGAATGCCAGTAAAACTAAGGTTCTGGTATTTGAAAGAGATGACGTAAGAACTAAATGCGAGATTAGGGTAAACCAGGAACGTCTGGAGCAAGGGAATTAAGGAAGAATGAATAAAGTTGTGTGTTAAGGAATCGATCAGTTCAGCGGATGGCAGATGTGATCGGATGTAGAACGACGAGTAGCTGCCGGAAACAAAGTTAACGGTGCTTTGTCCCAATTAGTAAAGCCATGGTTTATTAAGGTTTCGACTGGAACGCCTCACCCTTGATATTAATATCGTAGTTATAGTAGGTATATAAGTATATAGTAGGTATATAAGTATATAGTAGGTATATAAGTATATAGTAGGTATATAGTATATAGTTAAAGTAGGTATATAAGTACGCAATATGAACTGCCAATACACCCTTCCACAGCGGCTTTACAATAACTCTAATCTTACGTTATTACCTGAAGATGGTACTGTGAGGCTTCATTAATATCAGATTAGTATGAGACACATTCTCGCAGTGCTCCCGAGAGCGATGGTTACTGTATTTAGATACCTGCAACTTTAAAATTGTTAATTTATATCCTACTAGCTGACCCGCGCGGCTTCGTCCGTGACATACTTCCAACCCCGTGGCACCCATTTATTCCCGTCGCTTATTACTTTTCCAAATATGTATGAAAGTTTCCCCGATTTGTTGATATGATTACTGCTGCGCTCTCCTGTATAGTGGCGTGATGATATATAGCTTAGAACCTTCCTCAATAAATGGGCTATCCAATGCAAAAATAATTTTTCAAATCGATCTAGCCGTTCACGCTTGATGGCGTGACCAAGGGAAATAGGGATTCATTTTTTTATATATAGATTACTTACAATTTCTTTGTGTTATTCTAAATTTTTAAAGTATTTTCCAGCCCCGGATCTAGAGATTTTTCGAGGCGGGGCAATAACATAAAAAATGCCGCCCCCGCACTTGTATATTTTTACTTTTATCATCACTGATGGACATAGGCCTCGCGGAAAGCCTATCTAGCGCTGCTCTTTCTTTGTTAATCATATTCATCATTTACAAACATACATACATATCCTTGCAGGACAATATATTATATTGCTGTTAAGAAAGAACACGATAGTGTCTGAAATGAAACGAGCTGCAGTGGGATATTGGTGCGAATGGCGTCGAACCTTTGGTTTTGTCACCGCACAAGACTTCATTAATTGGATACCCTTTCCTAAGATACAGACTGAACTTCTGCCTAGTTTAGGAAAGGGAGTCATTCGACTTCTTTTGTTGTTGTATCGTTTTTCTTTTATTGTTTTAAATATGTATGGTTACCTTGTATGCAATGTACTACCTATCCTTCAAATAAAAAAAACTTAACTTAACTATCTTCACGCTGTATCCCTGACGGGGTAGACAGAGAGGACAGATCGCCAGGAATCGCGATCCATGCATACTTCTTTCGCTTCCTGTAGATTCATTAATCGCTTCATACATGCACGTCTGCGTATCCGAGTACTTTTGACTCTTCCGTTCTTGAGCAATCCGCTCACGTGGTCTTCATAAGTAAGTCTCGGTCTACCTTGACTCCTTCTGCCCTCTACTTTCGAGCAATATATATTCTCGTTCGTTCCTCACTCATTCGCTGAACGTGTCCAAACCAACGGAGCACGCCCTTTTCCAGCTTAACGCTGACACTTTCACTCTAACCTGCCATATTGCGTATCACTTCGCAGCGTTTTCGGTCGGCCAAGGTTACGCTGCACAATTTTCGAAGTGATCGCATCTCCACAGCATTCAGCTTTTATGCATCTTCTGACATAACCAGGTTTCGCTGCCGTAAAGCAACGTTGGTACTAGTACTGCGTTATGAATCGCGAGTCGTGCGTCTTTTACGATGCTTTGTCGCTTTACTAATTCCCTAAATATCCTTTAAATAAATTTATTATTATTATTATCTTCGGGGCTCAAGTCAGCCTCACATGTTGACTTAAAAGGTAAAGAGAAGGAAAATTAGAGACAACCCTGAACCACCCTGTCCAGCTAGTGTCGTACCTTGTCGACTTAACCACCAAAGTGGGAGTACAAGTACGCGATGAAAAGATAATCGCTCCTTGGGGGGGGGTCGGCGCAGATATGACCTGGGCCATATACTTGGTTATCAACTCTCTCAAGTTGCAGAGACTCGTCTTAATGAGCTCTGTACACGCAGACAAAGTCACACCTTGTCGGGACTTCATCCCGCAATATAAAACCGACAAAGTTATGAGCTCTGTACACGCAGACAAAGTCACACCTTGTCGGGACTTCATCCCGCAATATAAATCCGACAAAGTTATGAGCTCTGTACACGCAGACAAAGTCACACCTTGTCGGGACTTCATCCCGCAATATAAAACCGACAAAGTTAGTCAAAACGCTACTTTTAGTCTGAAATAAAGCAAAAGAAGCTCAAATCTCTCGCCCAAGACTTTCAAATTTATAACAATTAAGTAGACGTGAAATGCCACCTCCGCACACATCTTCATCAGACCAGAGGGGTTAACAACAATAGATCCCTAAGGGAGGATGGAATTATAGGCGAGATCCTTAAAGCGCGCGGTCTCCTCTCTCCGGTCTTTAAACATAGAGAGCGTGAGATGGGAGTGAGGTGACTTTTTTCTTCGAAAATGGTGTTATAGAACCTTGCTGATGTAACGTTACAATTTTCCGGGAGGGGCAAAAGGTAAAGTTTAGGAGAAAACTGTCACCAGAACTGGAGGAGTCCTGGCTTAAAAGGAAAAGTAAAAGAAAAAGGAATAGGTAACATTAATTTAATAGATGTTAAAATATAAGTACGAGTATAAGGCCAGGGAAACCGGGGGTAAAGTTGAAGGTCTTGACGGTTTCTTTAAAAGAACAGGTTATCAGCACCCGTCGCTAAAAAGGGGGCCTCGAGTAGGCCTCCCGTTGCCAGGAAGGAGCCTCAAGTAAGGCCTCCACGTCGCCGACCTCAGAGGAGTAGGTCGTGGTACTGAGGGCCGGCTGAAAGCCACCAGCCGTTGGCATCACAAGTCACTGCAGACCACGACGTTATTATTTCAGTGAGAGGGCTGTGCTCTCACTGGGCGCTATTATTCAGGACTTCTTGCCAAGGCGAACACCAAAAGTAGACTGTCTTCCTTTTATAGATTGGTTGACATTTCAAAATTTTAACAATGTGATTCTAGAACATAAAATAAGAATAAAAAATTATAACCAGGTCTAATACCTATACAACCTAACCTACTGACAGCTCTATCAATAAATTAAAAATAAAATCTAGGCTTGTCATTAACTGACATTAAAAATTACAAAATGTAAACAAACATTAAGAGAGCATAAAGAAATAAAATATAAAGGCCTAGGAATGCTACAGATAATGGTCATGCAGATAATTTGGAGAGAACGTATAATAAAACATTTAATTAAAAAAGTAAGTAAAAATTGTTACATTACACTGAACAAGTACAAATCCATCTTACTTCCATACAAGTTGTTTTAGAGAGTAGTCACAAGCCGCCTCGCCGCAAAACTCGACGTGTTTCAGCCAAAGGCTGCCGGGTTTTGAAAAAGTTAAGTACTGTGGACCACATCTATGCAGTTCGACAGATTGTACAGAAGACCATAGAGTACAATTAGCCTATGTGTATGGCATTTGTAGACGACGAGAAAGTTTTCGGCTCAGTCGAAACCTTGCCTATACAACGGTAGAGATCTATTGGCGATACATCGAGGTGTTGACATGCTTTGACAACACCGCTACCAAGATAGTCCTCCTGTGTAGAGGGTTGAAACAGGGCAATGTTATATTCCTCAAGCTCTTTACCAACGCACTTGAGGATGTCTTAAAGACACTGGACTAGAAGTGACGGGGCAAGACACTTACGATGGAGCTAGTCCATGGCCTCAAAGTTGCAGAAGGAGCTATAGAGTGAGCTATGCTTGGAGTGTTTTAAGGGATAAACTCTGAAACAACGTTATCTGTCAGAGAACAAGAGTGGTGGACATACCCCGCAAAGTAAGTGCATTAAAGTGGCAATGAGCTTGCCACATCTAAAAAGAAAAGAAAGAAAAGGAAAAAATATTTATTGAACACATACACCGTGCAAACTTAACATTAGGCTGTATTGTATACAATTAAGTATCGTAACAACGTAATAACATACACGTGTGTTAGTGTGAAGTGCGTGTTCAAAAACACACAATGTAAATATTTTTGCATCATTTACAGAATGACAGTTACAAAGTTATAGTTTGGCTTTCCACAACCTTGGCTTGTACTCCTCTATAGATGCCATCCACAACAAGCATACTTCTATTCATATTGTTGTGAATACATTCATATCGTTTACACTAAAATTTAAGGTAAATATTACGGTGTAAATTACGGTGAAATTTGCGGGGAGCCAATCTGCAACAAATCACTACAATAGAACAACTGCCTACAATAGGAGTGGAAAGCCCACCCTGGAATTCAGGCACAAGACCTGATGAATCATAAAATAACGGCTCAATCAGTCCTCTAGGCACCCGCAGCACAATTAAATTAACATATTATTATTAAATTCTATAAAATGCACTTAATAATTCTATAGTAATCAATGTCTACATACCAAACTCCCCGCAGTTAATAATGGAACAATATTTCTTCTCAATTAGACTTCAGCAACATATGCAATTCAATCAAACGTCTTTAAGTCTTTCCAATTTTTCAAATTTAAAACTGGAAAATGACTCACCTAGCTTATTTATCGACCTAGATACAGTGTTGCCCTAATTAAGATTTTAGCGATAATCTATTAACAGCCAAATCGAGCTTTTCGCCAGATCGATACAAAATTAAATACTACTAGCGACCTCTTATAACCACACGCCATGACTATTGAACGCTACTCACCGCTAGATGGTGCGAAGTTTAAACATTTATATAAAAGATTTTTCAACGTTACAATAGCCAATAGCAATTTGGATAGGGAGGAATTCTTCAACACCTAGCCTTTATTTATTTGTACTGTTTTCTGTAAATATGTTAAATTTCAAATTTTATTATAGTAAATGTTCACATTTATTGTAGCATATAGGTTAATTATTTTAATTGATGTAGAAAGTAGCTTTAATATTCTCTATTATAGTTCATTATAGACCGATAACTCGTTTACCTACGGTCTATACGCATCTCAAATCCGTTTGAAAGCGAAACTGCCATCTTGTGAGATTGAAATATTTCTATAATGTATGTGTATTTAATTTGAAAATAATTCTATAATGTCCAAGGTCCGTATTCCAGAACGTTTCTAAATACTCAATCAACGCTTGAGACTAGATTTTGCCTTATAAAATCTACTCTCAAGTGTTTCTTGAGTATTGATAAACGTTCTGGAATACGGCCATAAGTCTCAAAAGGAATGTAGAAGCGGATCACGTGGTACTAAAAATATGGCCGATTAAATAATGAGCCGATTCGCCGTCATTGGAGAAATTGGCGACATGCTGGATTGATTACAAGAAAGTCTATGACTCTGTGTCTTGCCCCTAAATAGTATTCAAATATTTTCATTCAAACTTTCATCTCCTATTTTACACCCTTATGGGGGATTATTCCTATCTGTCCCCCTGCTCTGTCCCCCTTAGGGGGACAGATAGGAAAAAAAAATCGATCTGTCCCCCTATTGGTGGTAGGGGGACAGATCGAACTCTATCCACTCATGAACGGTTTTATCTGTCCCCCTACCATCAATAAGGGGACAGATCGCACTTGTTATTCCTGTTTGTCCCCCATGTAAATATTAATTCTTAGAAGTAATAAAACGACTTTAGTCTCGTGCTTCTACTAATTACTCCTACTGATAGGAGCACCATGATCTCTAAGTAATTTCACTTTGTCTCCACTAAGGGGTCACCGGGGCAGCCAAGTCTACGAAGCCTATGTTACATAGATACAACTTATATTTTACAACAATTTATATATTATTTATGAGTTTATTACTCCTGCTCCTATTATATAACGCGGTGCCCGTCTGCTATATAATATGCTAAACTGAAAAAATACATTATGAAGAATTATTATATCTTAGTAAAACCTAACATTAAAACAAACATAAAAATATTCATTTAACAATTTGCTTATATTTGCGTTTATTTTATTAAGTAAAAAAAGTTATGTAAGCAATCAACAACGAAAAGGAAGTTCTACCAATATATCTAAAAGTAGATACAGACTCGTGGTCCCACTATACTAAAACTAATGACTCGTGGTTAGGTTTAGTGGGAGCACGAGTCATATCTATAATGTTTGACTGATGGTCCCACTGTTTAGAAGGGAAGAGAGTTGTATGTATAATGCGGAACTTGTGGTCCCATTAGCCATAAGTGGGTATAGTGCGTAGTGTGTCTGTGCGTAGCGAATCTGGCAGTAAATGTAAATGTAGAAGCAATAATCTTGACGTTCATAAGTGTTACTTTGTGACCTACATGAATAAAGATATTTGAAGAGCTCGTGGCCCCGCGGGCTCAGTGTTCGGTAAACGCTCACTGAGGTACGCAACTTTCACTATGGCTGGTCGTCGGATGGGTGACCACTTTGTGGCATTTACATTGCGAGCGCTTCCGTGCTTCGGAAGGCACGTTAAGCCGTTGGTCCCGGTTGCCAGTAAAATGGCAGTCGTTAAGTCTTGCTTCTTTTTTTTTCTTTTTTTTATGATTTATCATGAAAGGTACAAAGTAACGCGTTTTTATACGTCCGACAATGTGCCTTCAATGGTTTTGGGTTGTGTTATTATGGGTAGATGATGTGTAAGGATGTTGTGAGTTGTTTTGGGATTTAAGGAATTTATATATTATCTGTGCGTGTGCATGGTTGGTATGAGACATCATATTGAATATTGCATCCTAGGCTATACAGACTTCTAAAAGTAATTTAACAAAGATAAGTGTAGATTTATAATATCGTACATATGTAAATATATACATATATACACATATATTAAGCATGGTTGAAGGCCATATAGGCGGCTTAAAAAATTTCAACAGCAGGTAGCCACAACCTGCGTCTGTTAATTTCAACACGGCAATGGGCTCACCACCCATGTGTCAATGTGGGCATATAATATGCCTCTGCCACCTCTTCGGGGATAAGGCGTGATGGATATTTATTTTAAGATATTTCGTTCATTCATTCAAGTCATTATTGAAATTCTACTGAACTGATTGTTATAGGGTGATTCCTGAGGGCGGTATAATATAAGTGTACTTACCACATGAAGTAGATAACTGTCACCACTGTGAAGACACACACACACTCTGACTTCACTGTCTGTGAAGTCAGAGAGCACACATCGCCAGACTTCGCGATGCAATAAAATACGTATTTTAATGCACTTATTTTATAAAATAATAAACTGAATAGACAGAATTAAAAAAAAAGCAATCAAATAGTATCACACAACCCTCCCTATCTTTTACATAATCATAATCAAATCTTTATTTCCTTAGAATATGGTATCATGCATAGGTGTTACATTTTTTGTTTCCAACACATTCTGCCATGACTGGCGTGGAAAAATTGTGTTTAAAATTTATAACATTCACACGTTACAGCCAAAAGTAGCTTCGAATCGTCCGAAAACAATAAGCATTTGGCATGCTTTACTACATTAGGCAGGTCATTAATCATAATAATAAACTCTAAAGGCCCTAAATTACTACCTTGACTTACACCGCTAAGAGTAACATATGGCTCAGATTGATATCCTAAATAATCTACAAATTGGCTTCTGAACACAAAAAAAGTAGCAGTTTCGTAGAGCAGCCCACAGTTGATAGTTTGGACAGTAAGACGTCATTATCCACTAAATCGAATGCTTTTTTTAAAATCGAAGTAGGCTGCATCTACCTGCCAACCGGCGTCCACATGGGGCAGAATATACATCATACTGTTAGGTATATTGCTGTTTGTACTTCGAGCTGATCAATTTGACTTTAACTTAAATAACAATACTTAAGTAGTTAAGTACTTTGAAAATTTTATTAGCATGAAGCGGGTCTCGACACGAGAGTCTGGACACACGTGTGATCAGTTGGTGAAACTCCAAAAAATATAATTTATTATTTCGTCATCTGGATTTTTACGTGTGTCTACATAGTACAACTTAAATTAAATACTTTAATGTTTTCGTCAACTGGACACATGTTCATATTTTACCTAAAATAATGACAAAGTACAGTCACGTAGATTAATTTTGAGCCGTAATCTCTGTATTTACCACTTATAGAAAATAAAAAAAAAATTAAAAATACAATTATAAGCTATGATTAAATGTTTATTAATGTTAGTGACATACCTTAAAAAATATATCAATATATTTTGATGAGTTATATTGTATTTCTGAAATGATTTTTCTATGATGACTTTGTGGATACTATATGTGCAGACTTTTAGTTATTAGGTATTTTTAGATTACAATTATGTATATCTTATCTCGTTATTTCTGTGGAACTCTAAGTTATAGTTTAAATTACACAATTACTAGGTGTAGACCCCGACTTTGCCCGCGACATTCTTTGAACACCTATTGCACTCGTGCCATTTGACATCTCTAACCCATGCCATTTATTGTTATCAAATACTTTCATACCAACATTGATTCCCTATTTTCCATTGACACACAAGAAAGTTTACCTGTAACCAGATATAGGTATAAATACTTTCATATTTTTAACTATGAAAATTACGACTTTTATTATTTATTAATAACTTTTTAGTAAGTGCCTTCTTTTAACGGCATATTTTTTATAAAAAATCAGGTCATATAATAAGGGTTTCATCTGGGCGTAGAAAAATGAAAATGTTTCACCTCATAATTATATCAATATATTAGTTTTACCTCCAGGCTTTGCCCGTGGCTTACTTTAAACTCCCTTTACTTCCTCCTGACCTATGCCCCCTATTAGTTTTTAAATATTTTGTTTTTTTTCAAATCTTTCAGATATTGCAAATCCTGAAACATATGTTTGTTTGATTTTAATCATAAGCAGGTATACAAAATATATGCTAGTTATGAAAATGAAGGAATTCCCATATAAACTTACAACCTTTATTTCATCCTCATCAAAACCTCGATACATCTGTACATTTATTTTTAATCTGGAATAAACACCTGTTGCATCCTCCAGACTTCTAATTCATGCCCCTAATGAGGTTTTACATATTTTCATACAAACTATACTCCCCAAATTTACAACAAAAAAAAATTTCAACAATTTGAAAAAAATCTGTAATATATATTTTACTTTGTTTATTAGAAGCAGGTATGCAAATTTTGATGTTCGTAGAAACTAAATTCTCATTGAAATAAGAACCCCTATTTAACCTTCTTATAGGTAAAATATTAAAAACCACGAAGCACGAATACATTTATTCGTAAACAGAATCACGAGCACATAGTCTAATATTTCTAACTTTGATAATCTAGAACTTCTATATAGCTGCTTATCCCTTATTTTACCCCCTTTAGTGAGTTTTACAAGGTTTAACAAGTTTAACAAGGGCTTCGGCAGGGCGTTGCTTGTAAAAGTATGAGTCACCCAGTAATTTTGTTAATAAAGACCACCTTTTTTTTACCTTATTATTAATTTATTTGAAATCGAGAAGAGATATGCGTAATTTTATGTTTCCAATTTGAAATCACGCAAAATGATGACATTTGAAATACTTTTCATGAACTCACCTCATTTATGAAATCAATGAATGAAATTATTCTTGACATGACTGTACCCTTTTTCCCAAAAATCTTAGGTATGTCCAGTTGACAAAAAAATTAAGGAATTTAATTTCCTAGCGTGTCCAGATGACGAAATAATAAATAATATTTAGGGTTATTCACCATCTCGACACGAGAGCCTAGACACACGTGTGATCAGTTGGTGAAACTCCAAGTCATGTTAAGAATAGTTTCATTCATTGATTTCATAAATGAGGGGAGTTCATGAAAAGTATGTCACCCAGTAATTTTGTTAATAAAGACAACCTTTTTTTTACCTTCTTATGAATTTATTTAAAATCAAGAAGAGATATGCGTAATTTTGTTTCCAACTTGAAATCACGCAAAATGATGACGTTTAAAATATTTTTCATGAACTCACCTCATTTATGAAATCAATGAATGAAATTATTCTTAACATGACTGTACCCTTTTTCCCAAAAATCTTAGGTATGTCCAGTTGACGAAAACATTAAGGAATTTAATTTAAGTTTCACTATGTGGACACGTGTAAAAATCCTAGCGTGTCCAGATGACTAAATAATAAATAATATTTAGGGTTACTCACCATCTCGACACGAGAGCCTAGACACACGTGTGATCAGTTGGTGAAACTCCAAGTCATGTTAAGAATAGTTTCATTCATTGATTTCATAAATGAGGGGAGTTCATGAAAAATATTTCAAACGTCATCATTTTGCGTAATTTCAAGCTGGAAACATAAAATTACGCATATCTCTACTTGATTTCAAATAAATAGCTAAGAAGGTAAAAAACGTAAAATAAATATCCATCACGCCTTATCCCCGAAGGGGTGGCAGAGGCATATTATATGCCCACTTTTCACCGTGTGGATTTCTTTCCCACGTAATAGGTGGTGAGCCCATTGCCGTAAAAAACGTTGTCTTTATTATAAAATTACTGGGTGACCCATTCTTTTACAAGCAACGCAATGCCGAAGCCCTTGTTAAAATTTATAGAGTAAGCTATATTTATATTGTAGGCACTCACTAAAGGGGTAAAATAAGGGATAAGCAGCTGTATAGAAGTTCTAGATTATCAAAGTTAGAAATATCAGACTAGCTGCTCGTGTTTCTGTTTACGAATAAATGTATTCTTGCTTCGTGGTTTTTAATATTTTAACTATAAGAAGTTAAACTAGGGGTTCTTATTTCAATGAGAAATACTTAATTTTCGAAGAAACAAACATCAATATTTGCATACCTGCTTCAAAAAAATAAAGAGAAATATATATTTCTGAATTTTTAAAGGTGTTGAAATTTTTTAAAGTTTATTTATTTATTTAATTAGCCTGCCAACAGTTGAAACAGTTAAACAATATAAAAAAAATACACAAGAAGCTTACGTAGTATGAGCCATGGTACATCTAGGAACTAACACATGTAAGCCTAAGGCTAAATGCTCAACCTCTTACAGGCAAGCATGGCATGCATCATTGTGTCTAGTTATGCTAATCTAAATTCTAAAATCTATAATCTTTAATTACATTAAAGAAATACCTAGTGATTATGTATTATAATTTCTTTTTTATTTTACATTTTTATTTTACTATTGTATATTGTATGTATGTGTCAATTCAAAGTGAGGTTAGGAGGTGCGGTGCTGCTTATCCTTTAGCCTACAACTAATCGCTTTCTAAACCAGCATTGTGAACTAGTGTAGATATCTACAAGCTCACTGTGTTCATAAAAAGGCTGTTCAAACGTGGTACAGCTGAATTACAAATTTTATTTAAAAGATTGTAAATTAGGGGAGCAAAGTTTGTATGAAAATATGTAAAACTTTATTAGGGGCATGAATTAAAAGTCTGGAGGACGCAACAGGTGTTTATTCCAGGTTACAAATAAATGTACAGATGTATCGAGGTTTTGATGGGAATAAAAAACAGGAAGAAAAAGAAGAAGAAGAAATGAAGAAGAAAGCATGGCTAGACTACTTAGCCTCGCGGAATGATTTTAATATGAAAGAGAGATACAAGCTGCAGAAAGTTAACACGAAGGCACTAATAGAAGAAGCTCGTGAAAGGTGCAGAATGAAAGCGGATGAAAGGTTGTCGTCCAATTTCCGGGATAATGCCAAGCTCTTCTGGAAAGAGGTAGGCAAGACCCGGAGTTGTTCGGCAATCTGCAGTATGAATAAAGTGCTCAGTGTTAACAATGACGTCCTAACAGACCAAAGTGACGTCCTGAAGAGATGGAGTGAATATTATGGAAAGATGTATGCAAGAAAAGACAGAGATGCCACATCGGGAAGTGGAGCTCACTTCGATGCTCCGGATCCCGATGTCATTGAAGTCATTAGTATGAAAGAAATAGAACAAGCGATAAGAAGTATGAAATGCGGGAAAAGACAGAGTTACTGCTGAGATGATCAAGTACGGTGGGTCGCGTGTCTGGGACACACTATGTCTGTTATGCAACTTGTGCTGGCGGACGGGTGAGGTTCCAGATGACTGGCGAGTAGCAGTTGTAGTACCTATTTACAAAGGGAAAGGCTCGCGCCTAAACTGCTCCAGCTACAGGGCGATCAGCTTGGTCAGCTTAGCTAGTAAGGTGTATGCAAAGGTTATAACGGCACGAATGCAAGAAAAGTCTGAAAGGTATTTATGGGAGGCTCAATGCGGATTCCGACGTGGAAGAGGTTGCATGGATCAAGTGTCTTCTCTCCGCATGATCGCGGAAAAGTTTCTGGCTGTTAGCCAGAAGGTTTTCTGCGCTTTTGTGGATCTAGAGAAAGCATTTGATAACGTTGTGAGAGAAACGCTGTGGGACTTGCTGCCCGGATATGGCGTGGACGGCTCGCTACTGCGGGCAATACAGTCGCTTTATAGGGACTGTAAGGCTTGCGTGCGAGTAGGGGGGGATGTGTCACCTCTTTTTGATGTCTGTACAGGCGTCAAACAGGGATGTGTCATGTCCGCCTGGCTGTTCATAGTGTATCTGGACAGTTGCTTGCAGAAGTTGAAAGATATTAATATGGGTGTGAATTTGGGTGACTTTACAGTAAACTGTCTGCTGTACGCTGATGATGCGGTGCTCATGGCCTCATCAGAAGCCGACCTTCAGACATTAGTCACTAATATGAAAGAGGAGTGTGAAAGTAAGGGTCTTCGCTTGAATGCAAGTAAAACTAAGGTTCTAGTATTTGAAAGAGGTGACGTAAGAACTAAATGCGAGATTAGGGTAAACCTTGAAAACCTTAAAAAGATTATAACACTAAAGCTAATATGGTGGGGGAAAAAGTTTCTTCGCATTTTATAAGAAAACTCAAAACTTTTTTTTTTAAGTTTATTTACATTTAATTTTACGTCTAGAGCAAGTGAATGAAATTGTGTATTTAGGAAGTATGTTTAGCGCGGATGGAAGATGTGATTCGGATGTAGAACGGCGAGTAGCTGCCGGAAACAAAGTTAACGGTGCTTTGTCCCAGTTAGTAAAGCGACAAAGCATCGTAAAAGAATCACGAATGGCGTTTCATAACGCAGTGCTAGTGCCAACTTTGCTTTACGGTAGTGAAACCTGGGTATGTCAGCAGATGCATGAAAGTAAATTGAATGCTGTGGAGATGCGAGCACTTCGAATATTGTGCGGCGTTACCTTGGCCGACCGAATACGTAACGAAATGATACGCAATATGGCAACAAGGTGACGAGATGGTGAATAACCCAATATTTTTTGGACTTTTAGCAACTGATCACACGCGTGTCCAGCCTCTCGTGTCGAGATGGTGAATAACCCGTACTCTTATTAGGACTTTGTTGATGAATAGACAAAAATAAGAAAAAAACAAACGTTTTCTAGTAGTTTGTTATTATTTTTAATTCTAACTTAGTTAAAGTAAGACACAGAAGAAGACTGATTGAATTAATACCTGCAATATCTGTTGTGATTATAAATTACATACAGTGATGGAATTGATAGAGAAACAAAAGAAATGTAATGATCATAACTTACGAGTATATGTATAACTAAACCACTTGTCAAGTAATATGGGTTTATATATTAATTCTTACATATTCTATTCTTACATATGTTATTACTTGTAAGAATTAACATTTACATAGGGACAAACAGGAATAAAAAGTACCACCTGTCCCCCTATTGGTGGTAGGAGGATAGATAAAACCGTTCATGAGTAGATAGAGTTCGATCTGTCCCCCTATTGGTGGTAGTGGGACAGATCAAACTTTTTTGTCCTATTTGTCAAATCAAAACCTATTTGACAAATCAGGGGGACAGATCGGAATAATCCCTTATGGGTAGAATTTTGGAAATTCTGAAAATCGTGTTTATTTTTTTTAATCAAAATTTAGTATGCAAAATATTGTAAGTTATCCACTTTCTGTTCTGCTAGAAGCCCTGGGGCTATCCTCCCGAGGGCTTACCTGGGACTCCTGGCCATAGACCAATGGAAGGGCACCGTGTGGTTTAAGTCGGTAAGAGTCCGGCATAGCATCCATAAGGATTTCCAGACGTAAAAAAAAACTGTTACCAACAAAAAAAATGTATCAGAAAGTTATAGAAAAGCAAACATCCACAGGGCAGCTTGTGGCAAGGTGAATGTGCGTGGCTACACATAGGTTCCGATTTTTCAGAGATTTCTTGCTCGTCTGCACCGGTTAGCATTTAATGGGCTAACGGGAGAGCAATACGCAACTCCCGGGAGTGCAACAAATCTCAACTCTGGCTTGCCTTAATTGGCCGGTCAGAGGGAGGGAGCCAGAGCTATATGCTCGGGGGTGGAAGTGTCATTTTCAAGGGCATAACTACGGGGAAGCCCGCTCCGGGTCTGACCCGTGATGGTGTAACCGGCGCCGCACTGCTCTACACTCCTAGCCGCTCACACCGGTGTTGCCCTCTGTCGCCTTACAGGCTTATGATGCTTATAGCGATTGTATAGGGGGCCCAACTCGTGAGTTGAAAAGTCACCGTCTGCCTATAATATATTAAAATGTCATTAAAACTCCGTTTTCATCAATTATCCATTTAACCCCTAACCCATAGCCCATTTCATAGTTAGCACATTTTAAAATAGTTTAACTCCCATTGGAGGTGATCCATTACCGTTCTTCTACATAAGGCGAGCGTGGACTATCTGCCGTAGGGGTCCCATTCCCTATTAGATTAAAATTCTCAAAAATGTTGGACCTATGTCCCCATGTAAGCCTATCAAAAGTCCGGGTATCTTCACGAGAAAAAAAGAAGTGTAAAGAAGAGATATAATAATAACTATAACTTATTTCTCTCTTTAAACGATAAAGTTTACAGCTCAAAAAAAATATAACAATTTTGCAAAACATTATTTCAACTTAGTAAAAGACTGGAGCCTGAATAATAATAACATTTCATGTTCTGTTACTAGATTGATAAAATGTTTTGAATGTGCAAGATCCATTTCCCATCATTTTAATGATTTCATTAATAAATGGAGGGACATGAGAAGCACCAGCTTTCAAACAGAAAAATAATCATCATGTCGGTTCACCCTACAAGAAGTTATAGGGTAACACAATATAGTAAGATTTGAGAATCTTCTCTTTTTGATGTCAGTTAAATAGAAAAGAATGCTCTGATAGTGGACCCAGTCCAATTGTTATATCGCTGGCCCGTTTAACTTAAAATTGTTTTCGTGGAATGCTAGACGGTCATTGTGCAAAGTGGAATTTCGGGTGGAATGGAATGGTAGGTCTAGCCTTTACACTGTACAGTCGGGCCGGTATTGGACATCCAAGTATTCGCAAAATGTAATAGGACATTCTTAATGTTGTAGACTTTTTGAACACAGTTTTATCTTTTAAGCCCTTTAGTTATCATCCGCATAACTATTAATAACAAAAAACTAATTTTAAAGAGGAACCCTAATAATATTTTCTTTGGAATTCAAACATGAATCGACATGAAAACTATAAAGAAATCATATTAAAGACGAACCTAGGTTTGGCTAAACCAGAAAAATAAAGTTTGTTTAGTGTACATTCATGATAAGAAACTTAACATTTCAGAAATATATTAATACTAGCTGACCCGCGCAACTTCGTTTGCGCCACATAAGAGAAACAGACAAAGAGAGATTGGTTAAAGATGGTGGCGAGTAGACTGTTCTTAGGAAACAACTTTTGAAGTATCCCCTTCTAACAACAAAGCACTGAATCGGAATACTTGTTGATGAGTTAAAACTGAATAATATACACGCGGGCGAAACTGCGGAAACAGAATATACATTTTACACACATTTCATCCTCTCTCGCAAAGAAACCGCGTAGAATATCAATATTTGAACCTAAATCATGCCAAAATTGATTTAGTATTCTCGGCTTGATGGTCGATTATAGAAAGTGCTACAAAAATAATTTTCAAATGTCTCCAATACTTGATGCCCGCGGCTCCGCTCACGTGAAGTTTAGTTAGTGGACAAAAAGGATTTCTTGCGGGAAAAAGGTGTTTCCCGGATAAAAAGTAGGAATCCTATATATTAATTCAGGAAATGTTCTATCTACATGTCGATTTTCATCTAAATGTGATTAAATAACAAACGTCCTAATAATATAAAACTTCACAAACTTGTTACACATTTATAATATTAATAGGATTAAATTCCTCTGGGAATACCGGGAATTCCTTTCTTTGTGCTCATCTAACGTAGGTACGTAAAAATACGTTCACCAAATTTCAGACTGTGTATGGCCTGTATATAGTTTCATTCCCGTGGGAATACCGGGTATTCTTTTCTTAGTGTTGAATCAAGGTATATCTAAGGAGTACTCTCACAAAATTTCAGGTATGTACCAATGTTTGATAGTTTAGGCTGTGTGTGGTTTCACCCGCGGAGTTCCCATTCCCATGGAAATATCGGGAATACCGTTTTATTTTCTTTTCCAAAGACTTAAAGTAAACATTCACCAAATTTGAGGTTTCTATGTTTAATGTTAGTTAGTTTGCGTAGTTTACCCGGATAGTCGATTCCTGTGGGGACGCCGAACTTGCTGGTAATACAGGAGCTTTCTTTTAGTCTTATGAGTTTCTTCTAAAACAGGTGTATGTAAGTTCATGTTACTAACTTTGAAAATGACAATCTTTTATACATCCGTTTATCCCTTATTTACGTCCTTAGGGGTAGAATTTCACAAAACCCTTTCATTGGGGGCACCTACGTGTTAATAACAACCCCCATGCGAGGTTTGGGCTTCATAGCTCCGTTAGCTTCATAGATTACATGATCAATGAGTCAGTTACAACAAACCCTATTCTACCTCATTATAGGTAAAATTTTTCGAAACCGCCATACACGTGCCCATTCATTTGTAACCGAAAACAGGTGTGTGTGTACGTAAATTCATGTTTCTAACTTTGAAATTGATGCATTTCCATACAACCGTTTATAGCTTATCTACTTCCTTAGAGGTAGAATTTCAAAAAATCCATTCTTAGGGGATACCTATGTTTTTAAAGGAATCCCCATGCGCAGTTTGGGCTTCGTAGCTTTGTTTGTTTTATAGGTTTCGTGATCAATAAGTCAGTTATTATAACTACTATTTTACACCTCAAGTATAGAATTTATTTATTATATACAATATATTTTATATTAAAATTCCTTATCACGTAATTTTTTATTTTTATACAACAGCAGGTATAAGAAATTTGGTGTAGCTATGTTTGAAAATGACGAATTTCCCATATAAGTTTTCAAACCTTGTTTACTCCCTTATGGGTAAATTTTTTTGAAACCGCGATACCCGTGCCCATTGATTTGTAACCAGAAACAGGTGTACGTAAATTCATGTTTCTAACTTTGAAAATGACGAACTTCCATACAACCGTTTATCGTTTATTTACTTCCCTAGGGGTAGAATTTCGCAAAATCCCTTCTTAGCGGAAACCTACGTATTAAAAAGAATCTCCATACGAAGTTTGAGCTTCATAGTTTTGGTAGTTTCAGAGATATCGTGATCAGTCAGTCAGTGATTTTGCCTTTTATATGTATAGATAACAAAGTAGGTACAACCGTATAGTTAGCAGATAGAGTAACATCAGCCTCGCTGATGTTAACCCTCTCATTACCGGTGCTTGTGTTCATTAAAACACAAAAATCACCATACAATGACTTTAATAGTTTTGCCACAATTTCAGTATAGAAACCCTAGGTACTTAAACTATTTGTTCCTCGACCTCGACATACAAAACCAACGGTCGTGTCAAAACGGCTATTGGATAAATATAGGTACGGAAGTCGTTGATTTTGTAAAGATTGTACAATATAATTCCATGTGCTAGAATACATATATTATGAATTGGTATGACTGCCTCTGTGGCGCGGTGGGAGTGTATTCGACTGCTACGCAAGAGGTCGTGGGTTCGATTCCAACCCAGGATAAAACTTTGTGTGATGAGCACGATGGTATATTCTATGTCTGGGTGTTATTTATCTATAATATGTATGTATTTAGAAATATTTAAGTATGTATATCATTTATCTGGTTACCATAGTACAAGCTCTGCTTAGTTTGGAATCAGATGGCGATCGTTTAATGCATATTTGTTAACGCAATGGAGATCACTGAGGTCCGTTTCGAAATAAAACCTAAACTAAACAAGATAACACCTACATTTATTCCCAAATATCAGAAACAAAACCAGTCCTGTTCCATACTAATAGAACATTAATGCTGACGGGGATAACGTGATTATGTCACCTGCCGCCATGGCCGGTGCAATCTGGTTGAAACATCAAGCAAAAACATATATAACACCGTATGTGCAATAAGAAACACCGTGCGTCTACTAACAAAAAGAAATCAATAAGTACCAAATGTCTGTACATCACATTTATAATAAGTACAGGACAACGGGTTAAGAAGCGGAACTCCTTCACTGCCTAAGTTCAGGTCAGTGCCCCTTTTATCATTGATCACAGAGCTTGGGAACCCTGCACCTATAACAGACTCATAACAACCTGTCCCCTTCGTGGAAGCGGGGCGATGGGACTGTTGATTTAGGTATGCTCTTACCAGATAATTTGCAAATTCTCACGTAAATCAAAGATGTGTTTTCTTTGTGTCTGCTAGTTTGTTCGGGGTTGACGCAAAATCCAGTAACTTAATTATAATTTTACTTTGTCATGTGTTTTTTCTCAGCTTAGCCGCAACATAAACGATGTTTGAACTCTAAATTACGAGATGCGCTGAACGAACCTAGCGGTCAGAATGAAGTGGATGGACAACTCATTAATAAATTAACTGTAATTATTATAATAAAACAATTATAATTAAAAGGTTGCCAAAAATCAACAAACCAGGACTCGCCGCAACGTGTGGTGAGTTTGGCAAGTGTTCTACAGTAGCGGTTTCGTCAGCTTCGTCGCTAGCCGCGGCCATTATACGTTTGAGAGGGTCTAATTGCGTCCCAAGAGGCACTGAAGTTGCTGGCATTAGTTGCACGTTGCCAATATACTGAGTACGGAATCACTCGGTCAGAAATTGCCGACATTATTTTGAGGACAGTTATTTTTCTACGCTATTAATGCGTATATTACATTTTGGTATTTATATATAGTTGTTGACACTTGTATTGTATTCATATTTCTTTTTCCCTTATTATGACTTAGAACGGTTTTCAGTAGTGTCGCTAGTTGCGTTACAGACTGGTCCACTTGAACAGTCCGCTCGCGAGAGCCTAGAGTTAACCAGCGAACCTGCCTCCCAACAGTGTACTCACGTATGGACTTCTCTATAACTTAATAAAGCAATCATAATGTAACAATCTATATTGGCTATCCATGTTTACTTAAAACTAGCTGACGGCCGCTGCTCCGCTCGCGTGATGAGCTTTCTTGTTCCCGTTTCCCAGAGGAAGTTGTCCCCGGGATGAAAAGTAGCCTATGTGTTATTCTGATGTATAAGCTATATTATTGTAAAGTTTCATCAACATCGATTCAGTAGTGTTTACGTGAAAGAGTAACAAACATACTTACATACAAATCTTTCCTCTTTATAATATTAGTATAGATAAAAAAAATAGAGATGCCTTTATTTTGCATAGACCATTTTAACGGCGCTTACAAAGTGTCATACACTAGAACTAAAGGTACATTTAATATATTTAAAGTTCCCACCAGTTCGGAACGAAACCTGGGAAGAACCGGTAAGAAACTTAGGAAGCTTTTTTTGATGGCCTATCTACTATTTAATATTATTTCACTCAGCCAAGCATTCACAGGCGTCCCTGTCCTGCAAATAGTCTATAACAGCGTAATAATGTTTTTACAAAGCCTTTTTTTAATTGGCTATTTAAATTTATTTTGATAAATTGCTCAGGTCTCATGGAAGCAGAAAAGCGTACGTGTAAGTTACCCTGGAAGGAATAGTCAATCTTATGTAGTCGACTGTGGTGCACTGAAACATTGTTTTTATATCTAGTGTTTATATTAACAGCATAATTATTAAATACTTGTATAAACAATTGTCTGTCTGCCACTAGTATATTACAACACCAGCAGTTGCCTCGTGGATTCGCCCGCGTAGGGGCTGTTACCGTGGGAATACGGGGATAAAATGTAGTCTAAGTTACATAACGTGTATGTAGACAGATAATTAAAATCAATGTGTCGGTTTCTAATTCAAAATGAACAGCCTTAAGTGATAACACTTGTGTCAATCCACAAGTTGCCGCGCCACGCGCCACATCGACGAGTAAAAGTGATACACAAGGGACACAAGATAGTTAATTGTGAATTACAAAACGACATTTCAATTTATTTATCTGTCTACGTTTCATAACATTAAAGTTATGTTCTACTTGAAGTGAAAAACGTTATCAATAGTGTACAAGTGCAAAATTATTTTAAACCGAACATTCACATATTTGAATGATATGCCGGGTCTTACTCGCGACGTATATTATTAGGTACAAAGCCTACGTTATACTTTCCGATGTTTCGACCGGATTACACCAGCCGTGGTCACGGGTGGACTACACCTGCATTACTTGTAAATATATTTGTAACGGCCGGCCGATAGAAATATATTTACAAGTAATGCGCCAGTGGCCGCGCTAATAAGTTGCATTTTTGGTAACCTACTAAAATTTTGACAGCTTGCAACAGCGATTCTGGTCCTATTCTGCGGTTTGTGAAGTGCGATTGTGCAATATATAATAGACTAGCTGATGCCCACAGCTTCACCCGCGTGGTGAAGTGTTCTCGTACCCGTTTCTCCTAGTGTTATAGTAAGCTAGTTTGTTACCCTCAAGGGATAGATATATGCCATTCCTGTATTTTCTGTAGACCAACTATATAAGGTACACAATTCCACAACACATACACACACAGTACAGGACAGAAATACACACGGTGAAAAGTGGCAGTATAATAGCCTCTGCCACTCCATCGGGATAAGGCGTGACTATTTAAGGGTTTCGTTGAAGCTCCCAGACGGTATACGTTTATTCAACTAAAATAACAATTAATAATCAGTTTTATGGCATGCTGTCCTGTGAGCAGCTGGTCGGCGGTGTATTTGTTTTACAACGAAGCGAGTACACTGTGAACGTTCTAGAATTTGGTAACGTTGCAAAATGGATGCAAGCGGTGCACGGATCTGCAACAACATTAATGCGAAATGACAAGACAAATGTACAAACTGACGAGATGGACCTTGTCGAGCTGCGTACTCGTACTAATAACTTATTTAAACAATTATAAAGTATTATTAAGCGAAGCTGTTGCTGGGTAGATTATACAATAAATATTTATAACATCTCTACTACAACGATATTATTATTTCTATAATTATAAGTAAATTTAGAACGCTATGAAATGTAAACCTTAAAATTTTCTACAGAATCCATGCGAGAGGTAATAAAAAGGGGTAGTTATTATTTTACTAATATATTTTTCCCGACAGGAGCAAAACATGATAAACAATTGAAGGCAAGCATAAGAAGGGACTGGACTTATCTGAGTGAGGGCCACAAAGTCTTAAACGGGTCGGACGTTGTTCCTCTTCGCTACAGAGTGCAAGGCTCTCCGGCCGGTTTACGGTAAGAGCACGATCAGAAAGAAGCCTTGGAGCAGCTCACGGGCTAACAGAAGTAGGTGTCAAATAAAAGAGGAAAAGGACCCGAGATCCTGGAGTAGCGTTCCAGCGGCGGGAGGAAATTCGGGTTCTCCCACACCACGCATGGGTGAGCGTCTTCCTAGCAAATCTTTGCAGCCGCGACCAACTGACATATATATTCGTAGCTCCTGCAGACGTTTTTCTATTGTTTTTACCGATTGTCATTTCTTTTATCGACGAGAGAACTTTATTTGTTGTTGATGAATAAAAAATATTACATATCAACTGTTTCAGTATAGTCAAAAAAGGTTCCGAAAATGCTATAAATATGTATAACAATCCGATGAAATGCTGGTTTTAGGAAATGCTAATGCAAAATAGTGTAATATTCCAGACGTGCGAATATACAATTAAAAATAACTAGCCCGCCATCATGGAAGTTCCGCGATGATCTATTTTTATTGACGTAACACAGCTAACCATGCATTGCCATATAAACTAAACTAAACGTGTGTGCAAAGTTCAGCTCAATCGGCTGAAGATATGTTTCAGAATTGAGTTGCAAGATTCACTTCATATTTACATTTTAAGTTAAATAAAAGCTTACACAATCTGCAGCCAAGTGACAGCCAATCCACGATGGTTACTAATATCATTTCAAAAAATATAAGAAAAATGTTAAACACAAACTTTAAAAAAAATTAAAGTGCACAATAGCCAACTTGGTTCAGAACAGGATTTGAACCAGTGCAATTCACTAGTCACTGAGTTATTAGTGTATGTTAGTTTTTATATACATTCGAGAAAAAATATTATACCAACAAGTGTAAAATGAATCTGTGGAAATGTATTTCCTGTGTAGAGTATTTTACTTTACTTTTCATCTCTTACAGAGTAATTAGGTAGATACTAGTATACACATTAAAATCCTCACAGGGACTGTTTGTGGCTACCGGCGGTTGTTGAACTCTTTGAATCCCCTTTGACCTGCAACTGAGCTACCGCCCACTATGTTACTAAATCTCAGAATTAACGACTTGTTATGCCTTCTAAAGCACCGAAACGAGCCTAAATGGGAATGTTACAAACGTTCTCCCGCCATAGGAATGACAGCAACGTAACAGAGATAGTCTACGCAGTGATAGTCTACAGCGGGACTCCGAGCATTTACTAACACGTTACCTTAAGTTGTCGAAGTTGACTTTTGAAGTTTGCCGAGTGTCTCGTGTAAACTAAAAATGTTCACGACTTACCACCGCTATATGATAATGATAAGACAGCGTCTCAGTGAACACAGTTCCGGCGCTCGTCGCTTCAGTCTGCGCCGTCAGATATCTCGGGTGCTGAACTTGCGATGTGGCTCGAAGCTACGGCGCGCGGCTGCATTGTGGAGAGTTGCTCGATAGCGAAATAATGTTTCCTGTTGTGTGCGCTCCAGACACTCTCAGCGCTGCGAGGGGATCATTTCATTTTAAAATTTTACGTACTAAGTATTTATTACAGTCAAAACTTGGTAAAATGCACAATTTGCAGGAAAATAACAAAATTCGAAAAGGTAGCTCACGTTGAGTTTATTTTAATCTGTTATAATCAGTATTATTTAACAAAGTTAAGAGAACCAATAAATGCACACAGTGCTTGTTATCCCTTAACAATTGGAGGTTTTATACAGGCTCATTTGTAAAACACCAACAAATTGCTAGGACTAGATAGCTAATTACAATTATTGTTTTGCTAAATCAATTCAGCACGGTGCTTGCATTTTGTTCTATTTGATAAAAAAAAATGATTGTATGAAAAACAGAAAAAAATGAAGGTATTTTTAGTTTGGACTATGGGACGCGAGAATCTGGCGAATTGACCATGTAGCCCATTCTGGAAAGGATCCTACTAATATTATAGACTAGCTGTCCCGCCCGGCTTCGCTAGTGACATACTTAGAACCCCGTGGCACCCATTTAATAATAAATAATAATAAATAATCTTTATTGACATATAAACTTTCTACATATTTGATGGTGGAACCCCTGACTCCTGCGCTAGTTAATACTGTGTTGCAGAAGTCAGTATATTCCCCTCTATATGATTACACAGTAATGACAGTTTAATGTCAGTTGTACAAAATAAAAGTTACATCATAAAAACTATTATGGTAAGTGTTTAACCTTATATCCATGTTTGTGAGTACAGTACGTGTCATTTGGATGCTGTTTGTGCGTGTGCACGCTCGTACGAGTACGTGAAAATGTGTTGTTTGTGCGTGTGTGTTTGTGTTATGCGTGCGTGTATTTTCGTGTATTTTCGTTGGTCTTTTTAGTGCTTGTGTGTTAGCGTGGTGTATGAGAATGTACGGTGTATTCAATTGACAACTGTTAAAAGCTTTTCCATACTTTCATAATTCATTGTTTCCAACCAATTTATTATAGTTTTCTTTAATTTGTTATTATTTAATTTAGTTATTTTATTGATTTTGTTGCATTGTCTATATATATATGGAGCCAGAAAGTTGTAATGTCTTTGCGCAAAACTAGTTTTGAATAATGGCGCAGGGAAGCGTTCCACTCGTTTACGCTGTGCAGGTAGCGTTGGCACTGTTTTTTTATGGAATCTTCTTAAGATTTCATATGCGTATAACTTCCTTACAGATAAGACATTTACTATTTCATAGAGAGTATTTGTAGGGTGTCTATACGGTAGACGGAGAAGCATCTTCAGAATTGCACGTTGTGTCCTCTCCAGATTTATCATAAGAGATTTCGCCGCTCCACCCCAAGCGCAAATACAGTATCTGAGAAGGCATTCGCATAATGCACGGTATGTTTGAGCAAGTAGTGTAGTGTCGGCTATAGAGCGAAGGTTCCTAAGAATGAAGATCAGCCTTCTAATCCTACCTATTGTGGTCTCTAGATGTGTGTTCCATCTTAGATGTTCATCAATTGTAACACCAAGGTACTTTATTGATTCTACCTGCAGCAGAGCATCACAATCACAGGCGGCATGGTCAGCTCTTCCGTTGCACGGGAAGGTATGAATTTGTAGGATATTGCTAGCATCGGGTCGTCCAGCTGCTGTCTTAGTAAAGCAGACGTATTTTGATTTTGTGGTATTCAGAGTCAGCAGGCTATTTTCCAACCAGGCAGCTACTCTAGCGAGTCCACTTCCAGCCAAATCAAATACAGCATCCCATGTATAACCATGTGAAATGAGGACTGTGTCATCAGCATACATTAATAGTTGCAGTCCTGGCAGATCAACAGCACTACACAGTTCATTTATGTAAATGAGAAATAACGATGGACCGAGTGTGCTACCTTGGGGCACGCCATATTTGCAGATGGAGTCATCACTTTCATGACTCTGCACCCTAACACGCTGCTTTCTGTGGGACAGGTAATCTTTGAACCATTCTAAGGTCACTCCCCTTACACCAACATTCTCCAGACGGGTTAGTAAAATCGGAATGGATACTGTGTCGAAGGCTTTTTGAAGGTCTAGGAAGACACCCAGGCACTTCTCTCCTTTGTCCAAATACGATACGAGAGCAGATGTGAGCTTCAGTACAGCGTCT
The DNA here is from genome assembly GCA_948477245.1 of Thumatha senex. Taxonomy (NCBI): domain Eukaryota; kingdom Metazoa; phylum Arthropoda; class Insecta; order Lepidoptera; family Erebidae; genus Thumatha; species Thumatha senex. The sequence goes on along the minus strand of OX419728.1, from coordinate 32,656,601 downwards.
TCAGTAGACTTATTTTGTCGAAAGCCGAATTGATTGTTACTAAGAAATTTATTTTTTTCAAGATACGCAATTAGTCTTTTGTTGATGATTTTTTCGAGTATCTTAGAAAGTGTTGATAAAAGAGACATAGGGCGGTAGTTGTTAGGCTCACATTTATTGCCTGACTTGAAAATCGGACAAACCACTGCAAACTTAAACAAGGTGGGGAAGATACCCGTTTCCATACTTAAATTGCACAGATAAGTTATAGGTGGGCTAAGCACTGAGGCGTTTTGTTTCAGAACGTCTGTAGTAATTTTGTCCCATCCGGGAGCACTATGCGATTTGAGGCCAAGAATTACACCTCTCACTTCCCATGGGTCAGTAGGTGTGAACGCCATGGAGTTTAGCGGTGAGTTGTCTTTCCTGGCCTCTCGTGCTAGTTCTTGCTCTGTCTTGTCCAACATTTCAAGCAAGCGACCCGCCAGCGCACCTCCAACACTAGTAAAATAATTATTGACAGTGTTTAAGGCTCCCACTGGCGTATCTTCGATGTGCAGCAGTTCATCGGCCTGGCTGTTTTTTTGCTTTATGTTACACACTTCTTTTATTGTCTTCCATGTTTCCCTTATATCACCTTTGACTGTTTGAAATTTTTTCGCGTAATACTCTTTTTTTAATTTTTTTATTATTTGATTGCACGTATTCCTGTACTTTATAAATATTTGTAGTTGTTGTGTATCGTTCGTGTCCTGGAGCGCAACCTTGTGTAACTTATTACGCCTTCGTATACATTTCACAACACCCTGTGTAATCCATGGTTTCAATGGTCTATGCCGATTTGAAAAAGTAATCGTATGTGAGTTAGCCGAGATGACATTATGCAACGTTGTTGTTAAAATTTGTGAAACAGTATTTGTATCGGTAGTGTGATACAAATCTGTCCAGTCTTCCTTGGTAAGCGACTCATTTACAGCTTTATAATTCGTAACCACTCTATTGGACAATATCCTCTTCTTAACTATTGTAGAATGGTAAATGTGTAATAGTATAGGAGAGTGATCAGTTATGATTTGATTGAAGACCACTGTTTTCCAACTAGACTCACATTTTACCATGAAATGGTCTAGACATGTTTTTCCCATCCTTGTTGGTTTTATGATACCTTGTTGGAGACCATACATAGCCATTAAATTCAAATAGCTATGAGACGAGTACTCTAAGCATTCCGGTAAAATATCGATGTTTATATCGCCAGTAAAAATAAGATTTCTTGTATGAACATTTTGAAGTACTTTATCGAGCGACTCCAAGTAATATCTAGGATTTCCGAAACATGGTGGTCGGTAAGAACACACTACTGTATAATCAGGTTCAATCGTAAGAACCAGACAATTGCCCTCGACTATTGACGGCTCCATAGCGAATGAGCCGATTTCGAGTCGTACATAAACTACTATGCCGTCATTTTTGTTTAAACTATTTCGGGTCCAATATGTGTTGTAACCAGATATATTTGGCGGTGGTTTAATTATTTCTGTAAAACATTCTGAAAGGACTATTATATCTATCGGCACAGCCATAGCAGTGATATAAGCCAAGAAAGTGTCAAGGTTACAATGCACACTTCTGATGTTGAAACTAATTATTGTTAAGGAGTTGTTTTGTTTTGGGTTGTAATTTAATATGCGCCCACATAGCACAGGGTCGCTTAAAGAGAGGCATTCTATTTGACTTGTTTCATCTACTTCTTTGGCTATACATTGCGAATCGAATTTTTAATTAGTAAGTATAAAGACCCATCCATTGTTTCTGCAAATAATAATGAATTATTAGAACTTTTACAATATTGTTTCAGTAAATTTTGTATTATGAATTTTACTATAAAACTGTAGATAATCAACACAGGCCTATCCATTGTTTCGGCAAATAATAATGAATTATTAGCACTTTTAAAATATTTTTTCAGTAAATTTTGTATTATGAAATTAATTATAGAACTGTAGATAACAAATACATTGCTATGTGACATACGTAAGTCCCTTTGGTTGTGTGAAAGTGGGCAGTATGGACAAGGGGTATGTTGAAAATGCCCAAGGGTAAAAGGTATTCTTTTAGAAGTTTCAAAATTAGATATTATTGTATCGTTGATCTGGATATAAATATGGATGCCAATGGATCTGTTTGAGTCACTTGCAAGGTGATAGTAATTTTTAGTTGTACTTTTTAAATAATAGTTTGATACGAAACGGCGTTTAAACACTATTGCTTGTAAAACGTTAGAATCCAATAGAAAATGTATCTTTAAAGCATTACAGTTATCAGATATTGATATTAGGGTTGGTATAAATAAATGATCGCTAGTCATGAAGGTGTTATGATTTATGGTCTCTGATGCTAGATAAGTCAGCAGTATATGTAGTATGTGTTTATTATAGGTATTAGAGTATTTATTTGTGTATGATAGTGTGTGTCTATTATGTGTTTGTGAATAGTAATTATTATACGTTGGAATGTACGTGCAGGATACATGGTGTTGAAATAGCTTAATACAGTTACAATCTATAAAAAATACAATATTATACATTAAAAAGAAACACAAGGCAACAATAAGATATCGCTCCATCACCATATTCGTGAAGTATTTATCAGATGTCAGTCATTTGACCAGGCTACCAAAGTCAGATTCATGGTCAATTCGTTTCGCAGGTTCTCCCTCTCCTTTTCTGATGTAGACTTTCCCATATGATGTCCAGCAATACATAAAATCATTCGCTTTAGTGAACTCGCGTGCTTGGTAAAAGAGTTTTTTCGCTTTCGATGTAAGACTTTCAGAAATGTAAATAGGGGTGTTACCTTCCAAGTTAAAGTGGGAGCAATTGAGTCTCCTGAACTTGTGTTCCCTGTTGTACTTTTTAATATTAGAAAGTAGCGTGTCCTTAGAAATAACACTCGCAAATTCCACCGTGATGGGTGCAGCCGTTTGTGCACCTCTGTTGCTGTTCAGGCGGTACACATTCCTGATTTCATGGGCCTGGATTGGAGTATTCATGGCGGCCACGAGGGACAGCACCATATTCAGAATATCCTCTTTAGCTTCGCCAGGCTTTTTTGGCAAGTTACGTATGTCAATGCTTGTACATTTTGTATTGCGCTCAAGGATTTCAACCTTGTCCTCTAGCGCTTTAATATGCGCCATATTACTCTTCTTTGATTGCTCGAGCTGTACATACCTTTCCATGAGCTCATCATATCGTTGCCCCAAGAATTCCACAGAGGCCTGAAGATCTATATTTTGCGCCTTTATTTGTTGCATATCATTTTGTAGCTTCTCAAATTTTTCACTTTGCTCCCTTCTCAAAGTTGCAAAAGAGGACAAAAGCTCCTCACGAAGTGATTTTAAATCATTAGTATGCTCAGAGTCATGTTTGCGTTTTTGTCTCATACCAATTCGGTTCAGGTCTAAATTTGATTTGGGCGTTGTTAAGTCAGGTTCAGAGCTATGGTGGGGTGGCACTGCCTCGCTGTTAGGCGTCTCTTTAGGAGGTGTTCGCTTAAGCATCTTTGTTTATTTTATTTATACTGCTATGTTCTAAAATTTACGCCAACAGTAGTTTGGTACAACAAAACAAAACGCTTTAACAGCGATGACTCACCCGATGAGTGACGGAGTGTATTGCTTGCGTCAAGTGGTCGACAACTGCGCTTGTTACGTCACAGCTACAGGTAGCCGAGTAGTTAACGAAGCGCCTCGCCGCTATTCGTGTTGCTAGCGGCCCAAGATGTTCGGGTTCAAACCCTTGCGGCCAATGTGTGACCAAGTTAATTAGAAGTGACTTTTAGTCGTGTATTTATCCCTTTCTCGCCCCTCCCAGTGGGTGGAATAGCTCCATCAATCACCCGCAAGTGCAAGCAGGAAATGTAAAAATACACAAGCGGCCAATAGCAAATTTATCAACACACAATTTTAGATACTGATTAACTGTGACACTGTACACGACCGTCCACACACAGGTAACTGGAGGGGAATGATTAATCCCTCCGTCGTATATTAATTTCACAATAATGTATGAACATTTTCCAAATTCGTTGATTACTTCTCTGCTCTCCAATACCTACGCCCGCAGGGCCCGGTCGAATTAAGGTTGTACGAAATTAATTTCTATGCGCATTATTTTGAATTTGCTATAACTCGCGAGATATTCATTTAATTTGCAAGGTGTAAAGGGACAAAATAATCTTCATGAAATTCTGAAGCCAACTAATGTAGTAAAAATGATAAGAATTTATAGCGTATTTGTGTAAATAGCCCTCAAATTACCGCTTTATAATTGATAGTTTTTTAAAGTATTAAAATGGAAATGGTATGTTATTCTTTAAAGATAGACATACACCGTCGCAAACTATTTTGTAGCCCTACATTACATACACAATTGCTCCATACATTAATTTGTTATATCTCAAAGGGTTTCAGGCAGCGATTTCGTTGAAAGCTCCCAGACGGCTCATTTTTTCCGACACCCCCAACAAATATCGTTATAATTTAGTCAATGTATTCAAAAACTTAACAAATTACACACCTTTCTTATGAATCACTTTAACTATTAAAAATACCGGATCGTAATTCGTTGCGTAGTTTGAAAGATCTAAGCATACGGGACAGACAGCGAAAAGCGACTTTGTTTTCTGTAGTGATGCAAAAGTTTGGAAGAATGGATGTTTTTTACTCTTTCACGCAAAAACTACCGAATGGATTTTAATGAATCTTTACAATAATATAGCTTCTACTTCAGAAAAAGACATAGTCTACTTTTTATTCCGGAAACAAGTTCCTGTGGGAAACGGAAACGGGAAAACATCTCTACGCGGGCGAAGCCGCGGGCGTTAACTAGTAATATTATATTTATAAGATTACGTGTGACTCACTCATCTATCAACGCTCAGTCTTAAACCTTGAATTGTTAAGGTAAACTACCCTTATAATGTAGGCACCAGGGGTAAAACGGTTATATGAAAGTTGTAAGAAACGGTTGTAAGAAACAAATACATTGACACCTGTGTCACAGTTTTGCTAAATGTTACATGTAATGGGCTAAAATAGAGGTTGCTTTTTATTGATGCCCTTAGGCCTATAAACTTAACATTTTTAGAGTAAGCTATTATTATAATGTAAGACCACCCATAAAAATAGGTATTTTCAAAATATCATCCCTAAGGGAGTAAAATAAGGGATAAGCAGTTGTGTCATTTTCAAAGTTAGAAACGTAGTAAAGTTAGTTTCCAAGTTAGTATGTAAATGGACAAGTGTTTCGCGGTTTTGCATAATTTTACCTGTAAAGGGGTAAAATAGGTATTGTAAGTTTATGTCTAAAAAAAATAAAAATGTATTTCAGCATTTCTAAAATTCTACTCTTAAGTAGAATTTCTTAAGTAGAAAATAAAAGTTTGAAAGAAATTACCTAATTATTTATTATTTTATCACACCTTATCCCCGAAGGGGTGGCAGAGGAATATTATATAGCCACTTTTCACCGTGTGTATTCCTGTCTCACATAATAGGTGGTGATCCCATTGCCGTGTTAAAATAGACAGATGCAGGTTGTGGCTACCTGCTGTAGAAATTTTCAAGGCCTTCAACTTGACTTAACGACTGCCATGTTACTGGCAACCGGGACCAACGGCTTAATGTGCCTTCCGAAGCACATAATCACTCGCAAATGTGAATGCCACAAAGTGGTCACACATCCGTGACCAGCCCTAGCGAACATTACTTAAGGCAGTAATCGTTGACAAAACACTGAGATGAAAAGTAGAACTCATTCGCATGTAAGAAGAACTTACTGGAATTTTTGATCTGCTGCAATATGATCTTCTACATACACCGAGTCTGCGCGAACCCGAGCGCTTGAAGAGTTTGTTTGTTTGGTTAAAATAAATAAAAATAAAATATCTTTATTTTGCATAGACCATTTCAACGGCGCTTACAAAATGTCATACACCAAAACAAAAGAAAAAACAAAAATTTAAAGTGACCACCGGATCGGAACGCGGCCCACCTGAGAAGAACCGGCAAGAAACCTAGGAAGGCTGTTTTTTTGATGGCCTATTTACAATTTAATATTTTAATTATGTATTTTATGACTATCATATTTTATTTGCCAGCAGATCATTTCCAGGCATCCCTGTCCTGTAAATAGTCTTTAATAGAGTAATAACCTTTTTCACAAAGCTTTCTTTTAATATATTTTTTAAATTTATTTAAAGGTAAATTTCTCAGGTCACAGGGAAGCTTGTTGTCAAAGCGTATACAGTTAGGAAAGAATCGCCAATCTTATGCAGCCGACTGGGGAGGACTGAAAGATTGTTTTTATGTCTAGTGTTTATATTATGTATGTCACAGAGTTTAGTAAACTGTGATAGATTTTTCTGAACATACATAAGATTGGCAAAAATGTATTGTGACGCTACGGTTAGAATATTTATTTCTTTGAATTTTTCTCGGAGGGAGACTCTGGGGCCCAAATTATAAATTGCGCGTACAGCCCGCTTTTAAAGAACAAAAATATTATTTACATCGCCACGCTTCGTTCGGCGAACAGGAGGACCTCGTTACAGAGTGAAAACGGCGAGACAAGATCAATACATTGTCACTACTAGCTTACGAAATCGACGCCTTAACTCTGTTCAGATACAAGAACAGCTCAGGGACTTTCACGGAGTGGCTGTAAGTGCTCGGACCGTTAGAAGGCGACTCAATGAACGTGGTTTAAAGCCCCAGAAGCCAGCCAATGGACCCAAATTGACACGAGCACACCGAATAGCCCATCTAGAGTTTGCGCGCGAACATCTAAATTGGACTCGACATCAATGGAGCCAGGTTATCTTCACAGATAGTCCAAGATAATGCTAAATGGTAATGACGGAAGGAGTAAGGTGTACCGATGACAGAACGAGCGTTTCGCGCAATGCTGTATTGACGAGAAAGTGAGTTATGGTGGAGGATCATTTATTTTTTTGGCCAAGATTTCGTTTTAATGCATGATAATGCAAGGGCCCATACTGCGGGAATCGTCAGGGAGTACTTAAATGACATTGGTATCACTGTTATGAGATGGCCAGCGCGAAGTCCTGATATGAAACCTATAGAGCATCTATGGGATGAGCTGAAGAGGCGTGTTCGAGCTCATCATCCTGCCCCGCAAACCATGCCAGGACATTCCTCAACATGTCATAACGACATTGATTAATTCTATGCCAAACCGTATGAGACCTGTCATAAATGCACTGGGAGGCAATACAAGATACTAAATAAACATTTATTTTCATGTAAAACATGTCTTTATTTAAAAATCTATTAGATTTTTTTCCTTGAAAAAAGCAAATATGGACTTGTTTCAACTTAACTCGACTTTTTTAATAAACTGTAGTTCAAATTTAGAACAGTGGCACTCTAAATAAATGATGAGTATACCAGCTCCAAAACTGCATCAAAACATTTTCCTTCTATCCTTCTACATACATCTCTTATAAGTTACTATTATTATTATTAGTATTTACTACAAACCAAAAAAATCAAGGTGGCTCGATTTAGGTGTCCGGGAGTGTATATTCAAAGGTAATTTTGCGATAAAACTTACCGTTTTTCTTAAAATCGCAAAGATCTATTTATTTATTTTTTCGGGATTTTCGACCTTTGACCTCAATTTTTTTTCCAGGAACCGGAATGATTCGGAGCTTCTGAATATTATTTTTAATTATGTTTTGAACCAGTGAATGCATTATTAGCTTGTTTTAAATTTATGTAACTTCGAATGTCTAGATTAAAAATAAATAAATAAATATCCATCACGCCCAGTTTTCATCGTGTGGATTCCTGTCCCACGTAATAGGTGGTGAGCCCATTGCCGTGTTGAAATAGACAGACGCAGGTTGTGGCTACCTGCTGTTGAAATTTTTCATGCCGCCCATAAGGCATTCAACTAGGCTTAACGACTGCCATTTTACTGGCAACCGGGACCAACGGCTTAACGTGCCTTCCGAAGCACAGAAACGCTCGCAAATGTAAATGCCACAAAGTGGTTACCCACCCGAGGACCAGCCATAGTGAAAGTTGCGTAACTCAGTGATCGTTTACAGAACACTGAGACCGCGGGGCCACGAGCGCTTCAAATGTCTAGATATAGACCGGACTATATAGGAAGTTTAACATTTTCAAAGTTAAAAACATGAAACACACAATAACAAAAAAAAAAATAAAAAACATGTGTTAGTAGTGGAGCACGTGCAGGTGTGCTTCGAGCAAAGCCGGGAAGCACAGCTAGTTATTTGATAAACGGAAGTGAATTACTAAAAAATGCTCTACTTAACTATGTTACAAAATAGATGGTGTGGGTTATGATGCCCTCCACTGTCAGTACTGTCACACCCGCCGCCGGCGGCCTCGCTTCTTATCACTAGGAGACAGTCGGAGAGGAGGGCGCGCCGGTACAGCCAGCGCGGCGGATTTTATATAAGTTAACTCAGCTCAGGGTGTTCTGACGTTTAATTATCTGGGACATGCGAATAGCTTTGTGGGTTTATAAATAAATAAATACAATAATATTGTGGGACAACACTATCTAGTGCAAATTAACCTACTATATACTTATATAAACACACTTGAACAGAGCATTGTCGAATTTTAACGATCTAATACATAACTAACAAAATAACATTAAAAAAACGATTATAAGTTAAACCCGAGAGGTTTATGTGTTGTAAGGTTTATGTGTGTGTAACACTAACTTCATGTACTTTTTATTTTCTATCTATACTTCTATACTAATATTATAAAGCTGAAGAGTTTGTTTGTTTGTTTGTTTGGTTGCACGCGCTAATCTCAGAAACTAATGGCTCGATTAGAAAATTTATTTTTGTGTTGAATAGTCCATTTATCGAGGAAGACTATAGGCTATATAGCATCACGCTACGACTAATAGGAGCGGAGCAGCAATGATAAATGTGGCAAAATCGGGAGAAAAATATTCTATTTGAAAGCTTCCGTTTCTAACGCTGCCTAAACGATTAATGTTACGCAAAAAATATGTCCTCTTTAAAAGCTCTAAAATAAAGTCCGCGAAAGCACATGGCTATCTTTTAAGGTTAACTCACTATAATCATTTTATTGTAATCAAATTTGTTCTCAACTAATGTAATGGCGCGAGACAAGCGTATAGCGCATGCGCGACCGCGCATAGTTGTCGCCTCTCGCTGGCCAATAAATATCGCTCAGACGCGCATCGGCGCACTGCCGAAAGGATGTGTGTTCTGGGATCTACTCTGCTTTCAAATGCGTTTTTACGACATCTTACAGTTTGGTATAGTATATAGAAGCCTATATATCATCACGCTACTGACCTGGAGACACAGTAATCATAAATGTCAACAAATCGGAAATCTTTCATACATTATTGTAATAGTAGGTACCTAATAAACGACGGGATTAAATGGCTGCGACGCGACGGAGATAAGGCGTGATAGCGTGAGTGATCGATCAACTGACGGGAGTTCGAAATATGTCACGGGCGAAGCCGCGCGGGTCAGCTAGTGAATAATAAAATACATACTTGTGCTATGGGATCTAGACAACTGATAAACATACTTATAATAATATTAAATAAAATAATTAATCATAGAAAACATCGAAAGTTCTACACAAATATTTGCGGGTCACACTAATATTTGGTACGACCCGAGATTTGAATCTAAACCATCTGCAACGGTAATCGCCTACACTAGCACTTACTGTGGCAGTGACGAATAGACGAGATGGGGGTTTCTTTTACAAAATGTAAGGATAAGGATATTAAATGAGTAGAGTAGAATGAAACTTTAAGGTAGAAACCAGGTACACCTTCCAGTTGATGAGTGTTAACTGTAATTTTTTGTTTAACAGATCGTTATAATATTGCGTCTCTGCCCGATGGAAGTCAAAGACTGAGGTTCACTGTTACAGCCTTTACGATTGTAAAATTGGCCCTCATTGACCATTATTAAATGGCCAGGTAGAGATTTGTATGTTTCTATGGTACGGTATATGAATTCTGGCTACGCTTAGACAAATTCAATGGAGAAATCGGCGTCAAATATAGAGGCAGCTGTCGGTCCGCCTGCCTCGGGGCACAATCAAGAGCCGACTGAAGGCTGCGTTTATTGCCCACGCGCCTTTTTTGAAGAATTAAGAATAGTAAAGGTAAGTACTGTCATGGTATCTGGGATTTATGTTTTAAGTGGGGGGGGGGGGGGGACTCCGCGCGGGGAACGTGGATGAACGTTTCTGTCTGTTTCTGACGGTGACGATCGACCATTGCCCATTCCATAACTTTGCCTCCTTGTGCAAATTATTGTTTGTGAAATGCACGGTTTATATAAAAGCTGGGGATACAACCGCTTCGAACAATTTTATGAAGGTCGGAAGTAGTACAATGTAATGAGTTAATGAACAAATTCTTCACAGGTATTCCGTGGATTTTTGGTGGCGCTACAAATTTGTTCACTTTGATAAAGATTTAAGCTCCTGTTAATGAAGTTACCGCAGAGCTGAGGTTTAATATATTTATTTATAACGAAGATAACGTAATTCCGCAACGTAATTTAGACTGTAAATTGTATGAGGCTGACCTCGGAATATATTAGTGGCACTTTATTAAACACATTTATCTTGATTTTGAATAACTTGCTTGTGTAAATAGGCGAAGTTTGCTTTAAGTTTCGGAAGTTATGTACTGAGTAACGGGAAATTGAAATACCTTCAGAAGTGTTTTGATTACAACGCTTTAGTGAAGCACATATAATATTGTTACAAACTAACTAACTAACTATCTTCACGCTGTATCCCTGACGGGGTAGTCAGAGAGGACAGATCGCCAGGCTTCGCGATCCATGCATACTTCTTTCGCTTCTTCGAGATTCATCAATCGCTTCATACACGCACGTCTGGGTATCCGAGTACTTTTGACCTTTCCGTTTTTGAGCAATCTGCTCACGTGGTCTTCATATGTAAGTCTCGGCCTACCCTGACTCCTTCTACCCTCTACTTTTGAACAATATATATTCTTCGTCAATCGTTACTTTTACGATGCTTTGTCGCTTTACTAACTGGGACAAAGCACCGTTAACTTTGTTTCCGGCAGCTACTCGCCGTTCCACATCCGAATCACATCTTCCATCCGCGCTAAACATACTTCCTAAATACACAATTTCATTCACTTGCTCTAGACGTTCCTGGTTTACCCTAATCTCGCATTTAGTTCTTACGTCACCTCTTTCAAATACTAGAACCTTAGTTTTACTTGCATTCAAGCGGAGACCCTTATTTTCACACCCCTCTTTCATATTAGTGACTAATGCCTGTTGGTCGGCTTCTGATGAGGCCATGAGCACCGCATCATCAGCGTACAGCAGACAGTTTACTGTAAAGTCACCCAAATTCACACCCATATTAAAATCTTTCAACTTCTGCAGGCAACTGTCCAGAGACACTATGAACAGCCAGGCGGACATGACACATCCCTGTTTGACGCCTGTACAGACATCAAAAAGAGGTGACACATCCCCCCCTACTCGCACGCAAGCCTTACAGTCCCTATAAAGCGACTGTATTGCCCGCAGTAGCGAGCCGTCCACACCATATCCTGGCAGCAAGTCCCACAGCGTTTCTCTCACAACGTTATCAAATGCTTTCTCTAGATCCACAAAAGCGCAGAAAACCTTCTGGCTAAGAGCCAGAAACTTTTCCGCGATCATGCGGAGAGAAAACACTTGATCCATGCAACCTCTTCCACGTCGGAATCCGCATTGAGCCTCCCATAAATACCTTTCAGACTTTTCTTGCATTCGTGCCGTTATAACCTTTGCATACACCTTACTAGCTAAGCTGACCAAGCTGATCGCCCTGTAGCTGGAGCAGTTTAGGCGCGAGCCTTTCCCTTTGTAAATAGGTACTACAACTGCTACTCGCCAGTCATCTGGGACCTCACCCGTCCGCCAGCACAAGTTGCATAACAGACATAGTGTGTCCCAGACACGCGACCCACCGTACTTGATCATCTCAGCAGTGACTCTGTCTTTTCCCGCAGCCTTACCACATTTCATACTTCTTATCGCTTGTTCTATTTCTTTCATACTAATGACTTCAATGACATCGGGATCCGGAGCATCGAAGTGAGCTCCACTTCCCGATGTGGCATCTCTGTCTTTTCTTGCATACATCTTTCCATAATATTCACTCCATCTCTGCAGGACGTCACTTTGGTCTGTTAGGACGTCATTGTTAACACTAAGCACTTTATTCATACTGCAGATTGCCGAACAACTCCGGGTCTTGCCTACCTCTTTCCAGAAGAGCTTGGCATTATCCCGGAAATTGGACGACAACCTTTCATCCGCTTTCATTCTGCACCTTTCACGAGCTTCTTCTATAAGTGCCTTCGTGTTAACTTTCTGCAGCTTGTATCTCTCTTTCATATTAAAATCATTCCGCGAGGCTAAGTAGTCTAGCCATGCTTTCTTCTTCATTCGAACTGTTTATTTCACTTCCTCCTTCCACCATGCATCACGCTTATTACTACTGCCTCTTTTCGTTTCTCCACACACTTCCACAGCGAACACACACAAACAGGAGTGGATTTAATTAAGAAATATACTCACAAACAACTTAATTATTTATTTTACAGCTTTTAAGTAATTATTTAATTATGTCTAAAATTTATTACTAAAATTGGAACAAATCTCCAGCACTTTAGCAACGATTCAACTCACACGAATTCACTTAATCACACGTACAAATGATCACAAAAGGAATGGCTCACGTATCCTTGGTATTGATGTCTCGGCGACCAGCAAGCTAAAAAAGGACTTTGCTCGAATTGGCGCGCCTTTATATAGTGCGCACCGCCATACACAGTAGATAGCGGGTATACAGCTAATACGGCCTCTCCTGACATCGGGCCGTCCCCGACCCGGGAACTCGTGGTGTCGCTGGGACCAGAGCTATGGCATAGAGCGCTGCGCACCTGGTGCTTGTGGCACAAGGTGGGACGCACCTTAGTCTGGTTTGTCTAATTCGTTATCTGGAAAATACAGTTACCAATATTAATACAGGCGATCGCTGTCACACAAATAATCCGTTTTGCAGTTAAGCATCCCCCATTTACTATATCGCTTTCATTTAATTCATATAACTTGTACTCGTACGTCATCTAAAATCAGATATCAAACTCACATACATAGCGACGTCTCAAAATAAAGAAATGGGTCCTTTTACGCTTTGTAATCCATGAGGTATCTTGAGACTTCAGCGGTGGTGTCAGCGTCACCTTCAGCAGCTCACCTTGGCTCACGATATCAGCAGCTCGCGTAAATCAGTTCATTTGAATTTCGGGTAGACACACTCTCAGAGGTTTCCCCACAGACGGTCTCACCATCTACCTATGCAGTGATATTCACTCCAGTGCAGCCCACGCAGTGATATTCACTCCAGTGGCACTCACGCAGTGACAATCACTCCAGTAGTATCATCGGTCGTGTTAAACATTACCTTCAAGTCAGATCCCACGGGGCTAGATCCCACAGGGCCGAATCCCATAGGGTTAGATACCACAGGGCCGGATCTCACGTGTCAAGGACACATTCATCACCCACAATTGGTGGCATTAATTAAAAGAACGAAAGGGTAGTTATCGACAGAGAAATTGGTGACACTTGTATGATCAAGAGGAAAACAAAATAAATAAAAAGAATAAATAAATAGAAAATTGAAACGTTCAGACACTTGCTGTCGAAGAACCTGCGCACAATTCTGGACACCATTCGCCACGTCATGGCAAGATATATTGTGCCTGCGTGTTCATGCCGTAGCTATCGCTCAATAGCTTAATTCAATATCACTCAATAGCTTAGTAAGTAGTAGCCTCCTTGCAAGATGTTGAGCACCCTAAAGGAACCACTTAATCCTGGGTTCAACTTTCCTGTAGACTGTTGTCAAAGCCTTCACTAATCTTGGGCTCGGCTTCACCTGACCCCTATTGATTACTCTTCCTAGGTATTCTATCTCATTTGCGAGAATAGTGAATTTGTGTAAGTTGATAGAAAACATATTAGGTTACGCAATACCGAAACGCAAATATTCACTAAATGAGGGTAGATTTGTTCCGTCTTTAGTGGGCTCAAATGTAGGTTGTCTTATCCCACTTCTGATGTAAAAAAAAGTAAAAGTAAAAATATCTTTATTTTGCATAGACCATTTTAACGGCGCTTACAAAATGTCATACACTATTTAAAATATTTAAAGCCACCACCGGTTCGGAACGCGGCCCACCTGAGAAGAACCGGCAAGAAACTTAGGAAGGCTTTTTTTTTTGATGGCCTATTTACAATTTAATATTATTTCACTTTGCCAGCAGATCATTTCCAGGCGTCCCTGTCCTGCAAATAGTCTGTAACGGAGTAAAAACCTTTTTCACAAAGCTTGTTTTTAATAAACTTTTTAAATTTATTTAATGGTAAATTTCTCAGGTCACAGGGAAGCTTGTTGTAAAAGCGTATACAGTTACCCTGGAAAGAATCGCCAATCTTATGTAGTCGACTGTGGTGGACTGAAAGATTATTTTTATTTCTAGTGTTTATATTATGTTTATCACAGAGTTTAGAGAACTGTGATAGATTTTTCTGGACATACATAAGATTGGCAAAAATGTATTGTGATGGTACGGTTAGAATATTTACTTCTTTGAATTTTTCTCGGAGAGAAACTCTGGGGCCCAATTTATAAATCGCGCGTACAGCCCGCTTTTATAGAACAAAAATACTATTTAAATCTGCAGCACTCCCCCAAAGGAGAATACCGTAAGACATAATACTATAAAAATAGCTGAAGAAAACCATTCTAGCCGTATCCACATCTGTTAGAGTCCTGATCTTTTTTACAGCGTATGCAGCCGAACTTTACCTACTGGCTGTCTTTTCTATGTGTGGGCCACACTGCAAATTGGCATCAATAGTTATACCGAGAAACACAGTTGATTCTACAAACTCTAACACTTGTCCATTCAGTTGAACATTGGCCGCAACTTGTTTTACATTTGGTAGAGTAAATTTTATACATTTAGTTTTATTTTCATTAAGGCAAAGATTATTTGAGCTGAACCAATGAACTACTCTTGCAATTGCATTGTTTACATCGTCATAGTTATCTAATTGTCTTTTAATTTTAAAAATTAATGAGGTGTCATCTGCAATCAAAACAATCCTATTCCTGTCCCCTACATAAAATGGTAAATCATTAATATAAATGAGGAACAAGAATGGCCCAAGTATCGAGCCTTGCGGCACACCCATTGTAACCATGGATCCTACAGAACGTGTACCATTAATATCGACCCTCTGTATTCTATTGTTCAAATATGAAGACAGAAGGTCGAGAGCTTTGCCTCTTATTCCATAGTGGTGTAATTTTTTGCACAGCGTTTCATGTTGAACGCAATCAAAAGCCTTTGATAGATCGCAAAATATACCTTATGCATCGTGCTTGTCTTCCAAGGCTTCATGAATACATTTTAATAACTCAACACCAGCATCGGAAGTTGAGCGCCCTTTCGTAAACCCAAATTGATTCGCATGAAATATTTTATGACTATTAAAATGGAATAGCATTTGATTCAAGATTATTTTTTCAAATACTTTGCTCTAAGTTGGCAGCACCGATACTGGTCGGAAATTAGACGGGTCTGTAGCGCTGCCAGCCTTGAACAAGGGAACGACTCTGCTGTGTTTCATTAAATCAGGAAATGTACCATTAGAAACACAGTCATTAAACACAGTTGCTAAATGGGGCGCAATGACCTGAATTATACATGATGCAGTTTTGACCGATAATCCCCAAAGGTCCGCGGTTTTCTTAATTTCGATACATTTAAATGTCTTTACAATGTCCTGAGCACAAATATCTGTGAATACAAATGCATCCCTGCAACAAAGAACTGATTCTTCTAATAAAAGTTCAGCGGAACTGGAAGATGCTTGGAGAGATATTGTTGTCAAAATAGGTATATTTTTGAAAAAGTGTTGAAACTCCGTAGCCACTTCCAGGTCCCCTGTAACATGGCAACCATTTACTTTTAAGTGGAAATCCCTTTCAGTCACTAAAGATCTACCGCATTCAGAGTTAATGATGTTCCAAGTCATTTTTATTTTATTTACAGAATTAGAAATTTTATTTTTAATGAAGTTTGACTTAGCAAGATGACACGTTTGTTTAAATATCTTTGAATAATTTTTAACATATTCATGAAAGGTTTGCCTAAAATTATATGATTTTTCTGAATATAATTCAAATAATTTATTTCTACTTTTAAAGATACCTGGTGTTGCCCAGTCACTGAAAACAGGACGACCACCAATCTGTAGAGTTTTTGAGGTAAAAACTTTGCCAAACTCATCATTAATCAAAGTAAATAAGTGTTTATATGACTGGTCTACACAAGTGAAGTTAGGTAGATATGGTAATCTCTTTAATACATTTTCTTTAAAATTATTCAAACGACTTTGGTTATTGGTACATATTTAATTTGTTTTTTGCTGACTTTGTTACTACTTTTAGGAAATTTTATCCATTGGCCACGATGATCTGACTCCACAGGATCCACAATACCTTTATCTATAGGTTTAATATCAGTAAAAATATTATCAATACATTTTGCACTGGTGGCTGTAATACGAGTGGGTTCTAAGAATGTACTATGCAGATTAAAGGATTTAAATAAATTTTTCATTTTATTTCTCTCTGATGGAGTTAATGATGTATCTAATATATCAACATTAAAATCTCCACAAACTATTATAGATTTCTTAGAACATTGGCATTTGAACAGTGCTTCTTCAAGCTTTTCTTCAAATTTAATGTAAGAAGCATCAGGGGGACTGTATACGCTTAACAAGATGAAATGCTCAAACTCAATACTGGCAATCTCAATAACTCGCTCAATGGAGAGGACTACTAAATCCTTACGTTCTTTAAATTTTAAGTTTTTATTAATTAATATTAAAGAGCCTCCACGTTTAGAATGTTTTCTATTGAACGAGCTAGCAACCTGGTGATTTACGAAGTCAACAATGTGATTTGATGATCTTTTAACCAGTGCTCTGTAGCACAAAAAATATTAATAGAATTTGCATTAATGTATAGCTCTAACTCTAAATCTTTACCATTTATTAAACCTCTAACATTATGGTGCACCAGGTTTATAAAAACAATATTTTTACTAAGATTATTCTCAGGGGCCAAAGTCAACTGGCCAGATTTATTATCTGTTGTCCTATAAACTAGTTTTTTGGAATTTCATTTTCCAAATGTGAAGTATCAAAACTATCCTGCTCAATAAAAGCAGTTGTACTTGCCAATAGTTTGGCTTGAAAAATTAAAAAATTAGATAGCAACAGAGCTACCTTTCGTTGTAAAAATTTTGATAGAAAATATCTATCTAAAACAAACTATTATTATTGAAAATTATGTTCCAATCGAACAATTCAATTTTTTTGGAATATGATACCATGGTATGTAGTTTCATATTTAATTTGTATCTTAAGTGATTTTCCTTGTGGCTCATAGCAGTGCTGTATGGCAAGGTGGACAAAATTACTTGTTTTACTTGCAGACTTGATAAATTATCAAAAATTTTTAAAAGTTTGTCACTATTAATATTGCCTCTTCTGCCAACCAGCACCACTATAGTAGACTGCATGCAGTGTGTACCAGTCAATATAAAATCTATAATTTGAGAGTATGAAGCTCCTGGATATGTATGATTTATTACAGAATGACTTAACTGTGATAAATAATGTCCAAAATTTTTACCTATTTCATCGCAATAGACTATGGTCATTGCATCACTTTTTATTTGCAACTTTTCTATTATAGATACCTCGCAAGTACTACTTGAACTTAATATACTATTATCCACACTGCACACAGTTTTAATTGGTGAAAATTCATCATTGCATCTAATTCTTTCACAACTCAAGGGTGAGGAGAGAACATGGCCTGCGGATATCAATTGGTCATTTTGACAATGACATGAATTTACTAATTTAATGACATGAATTTACAAATTTAGATGTTACAAACAGGAGTGGATTTAATAAAGAAATATACTCACAAACAACTTAATTATTTATTTTACAGCTTTTAATTAATTATTTAATTATGTCTAAAATTTATTACGAAAATTGGAACAAATCTCCAGCACTTTAGCAACGATTCAAATCACACGAATTCACTTAATCACACGTACAAATGATCACAAAAAGAATGGCTCACGTATCCTCGGTATTGATGTCTCGGCGACCAGCAAGCAAAAAAGGACTTTTCTCGAATTGGCGCGCCTTTATATAGTGCGCACCGCCATACCTAGTAGATAGCGGGTATGCAGCTAATAATATATATTATACCTAATATATAATATATATTATACCTAATATATAATATATATTATAGCTTTAGTAAATAGTTCATAAAAATGAAAAAGTGAGGTGAATACTTGTCTTATCTACATTAAAATTATA
The DNA here is from genome assembly GCA_948477245.1 of Thumatha senex. Taxonomy (NCBI): domain Eukaryota; kingdom Metazoa; phylum Arthropoda; class Insecta; order Lepidoptera; family Erebidae; genus Thumatha; species Thumatha senex. The sequence continues at coordinate 32,638,025 of OX419728.1, read as the reverse complement.
AAGAGTAAAGATTTGTACTTTTGAATTGTGATCGTTTGAAAATGATCGTACAAAATTTTTTTACTAAATAAAAATTTTTACCTTATTAGAAACCATTGGCATTGACATACGGGTACTACGGCCTAAGGCCTAACTAAGGCCATTAAATGTTACTATGAATCGCCTTTGGTATGTTTATTTGTAAGGTTGTCATTGTGAGCAGCACACATACAACTGTCAGGTGATATGAGTGCCACCACTGCTTGAGCTGCTCAAAGGGGACGGTGCTCCACGTAGTGACAGATTGCACAAATTGCATGGATGGAGCAACAACGAAGTCGCCGGGCAATTCCACGTTGTAGAACTTGATTCTGCCTGTGGTCAAGAACGAAACTGCATCAAGCTTCACCGACTTGTTGTCGTAGGAGCAGATATGCGCTAAAGAGGCTGCGGTGAAGGACCGTGGGAAGAATAATACTCTTAGGGCCGTATTCCAGAACGTTTATGAACACTCAAGAAACACAGAGTCAGAGAGTAGATTTTATAAGGCAAAATCTGCTGTTGAACATTTTCAATCCACCCATGAGGCCTTCAACGAGGTTTAACGACTGCCATTTTACTGGCAACCGGGACCAACGGCTTAACGTTCCTTCCAAAGCACAGAAACGCTCGCAAATGTAAATTCCACAAAGTGGTCACCCATCCAAGGGCCACCTATAGAGTTGACAGAACACCGAGTCAGCGGCGCCACTAGCGCTTCTATAAAGATTTTATATTACGTAATGGAAACACGGTACCGCGCTTGTCTGTATCCATGTAATGGGGCTTGTCCGCGGCGGTAACACGCTTGTCTGTATCCATGTAATGGGGCTTGTCCGCGGCGGTACCGCGCTTGTCTGTATCCATGTAATGGGGCTTGTCCGCGGCGGTAACACGCTTGTCTGTATCCATGTAATGGGGCTTGTCCGCGGTGTGTGCGGTAACACGCTTGTCTGTATCCATGTAATGGGGCTTGTCCGCGGCGGTAACACGCTTGTCTGTATCCATGTAATGGGGCTTGTCCGCGGCGGTAACACGCTTGTCTGTATCCATGTAATGGGGCTTGTCCGCGGTGTGTGCGGTAACACGCTTGTCTGTATCCATGTAATGGGGCTTGTCCGCGGTGTGTGCGGTAACACGCTTGTCTGTATCCATGTAATGGGGCTTGTCCGCGGTGTGTGCGGTAACACGCTTGTCTGTATCCATGTAATGGGGCTTGTCCGCGGCGGTACCGCGCTTGTCTGTATCCATGTAATGGGGCTTGTCCGCGGCGGTAACACGCTTGTCTGTATCCATGTAATGGGGCTTGTCCGCGGCGGTAACACGCTTGTCTGTATCCATGTAATGGGGCTTGTCCGCGGTGTGTGCGGTAACACGCTTGTCTGTATCCATGTAATGGGGCTTGTCCGCGGTGTGTGCGGTAACACGCTTGTCTGTATCCATGTAATGGGGCTTGTCCGCGGCGGTACCGCGCTTGTCTGTATCCATGTAATGGGGCTTGTCCGCGGCGGTAACACGCTTGTCTGTATCCATGTAATGGGGCTTGTCCGCGGCGGTAACACGCTTGGCTGTATCCATGTAATGGGGCTTGTCCGCGGTGTGTGCGGTAACACGCTTGTCTGTATCCATGTAATGGGGCTTGTCCGCGGCGGTAACACGCTTGTTTGTATCCATGTAATGGGGCTTGTCCGCGGTGTGTGCGGTAACACGCTTGTCTGTATCCATGTAATGGGGCTTGTCTGCGGTGTGTGCGGTAACACGCTTGTCTGTATCCATGTAATGGGGCTTGTCCGCGGCGGTAACACGCTTGTCTGTATCCATGTAATGGGGCTTGTCCGCGGTGGTAACACGCTTGTCTGTATCCATGTAATGGGGCTTGTCCGCGGCGGTAACACGCTTGTCTGTATCCATGTAATGGGGCTTGTCCGCGGCGGTAACACGCTTGTCTGTATCCATGTAATGGGGCTTGTCCGCGGCGGTAACACGCTTGTCTGTATCCATGTAATGGGGCTTGTCCGCGGCGGTAACACGCTTGTCTGTATCCATGTAATGGGGCTTGTCCGCGGCGGTAACACGCTTGTCTGTATCCATGTAATGGAATTTTTGAACGCCTTTCACCCCTTTTCAAAACACCGAATTGATTTCAAACTTTTGACACTTATCGATAATTAAATTTAAATTTCGAACACTTGAATCTCGAAATTAAGTAACTGTTCATATTGTTCAGTAATTTTAATTAGTGTAGACATAATTATAACGCTACTGCTCATGAAACTAACAATACAATTCTTTGCAGCAAATTTCTTTTTCTATTTGCCTTTCCGCAGTAGATATACTTATTCCAGCGAGAAACCTAAATAAAAAAAAATGTGTTGGTGGAGGTGCTCGTTGCATCCTCCTAATGAGTGTCGCGTGAGGTGGCTCACTAATGAAGTCCCAATGTGTAGTGAACAGGCGCATGACTCCGCCGGTCCCACTCTTCTGCAACAGTATACTCAAAAGAGTCATAAGTAGTTCTCACAAGCAATTAATTACATTAAATAAAATAATTTACGGAAATCGATAATTTCTCTATGTTATGATAATTTATATATCATGCGATGCATGATGAGAGCCTTATACCAATTCGCAGGTCATTCTGAGCATACGGATCAGTGGCCTAAATAGGTCGCTGGTGGGGGTTGGATGTGTTGTGGTGATAATTGGTAGAAGTTTAGCAGTGTTGCAGTAACAGGCAGACTTCACCCATTTTTGGATTGAAATCGAAATGTGTCCCGAAAATAGGTAGTTTATAGACATACACTGGCACCCTCTCCGCGCTACACAAAATTGCCTACCATTAGGGATGACGCGCGTGTCCCGTGACACGTGAAATGCGCCACTTTGATCATAGTTTCTTTGTACTTCCACCTCGGTGTGTAACGAATATTTGCGGCAATGAACGGCTCACTAAATTTATGGTCGACTGGCGCTAACATTTTAACGTATATTTAAGGGTGCGTCCAAATCTGACGGTCGTTGAAAATGTGACTGATGCCTTTTATTTTTCACATTTGTCTGGATGAAAGCAGAAATTAATTACTAAAACGTTACCTCTTCAGGGTTAAAACTATCAATACTATAAGCATAATATATAGTCGCATAGTTTGTTTGTGTGTCGCATGTATTATGAGGAAATGAACCCTACAGGCTAATAGCGTAACGATCTGCAGCGGGCCCCCACCCTCGCCCTTCATGACAGGGGTCTGTTGTTAGCTGCGTGCTAAATAACCTTAGATGTGGTTTTAATGTGTTCGTGAACACTAGTTTGGCACATATGAGATGTACACATTAAGCGCACAAATTAGCCAGGAGCTGAAACTCTGCGTAACATACGTAATAATATTGATACTGAGAATATCGCCACTTGAATTAGAATGCGATTGGTCGTGACGTGCGCTTCGACACAGTCGTGCACGGGCGTAGCCAGGTTTTAGTTTTGTGGGTTCCCAATACTTTTAATAATGAGTAAATTTTTGGATTGATCGCACATACATACATATTATCATATGTATTGCGATGATTTAGTCAAGCGCACGGATCAGGTTAAATATCTGGGATCTGTCTAACGTTCAGTGACTGCGATCGATTGTTACATCAAGACACACTGTACTGCTGCCTAAGTCAAGTATAATATGTGAACCAAAAATGCCAGTCAGAAGGGACAGTCCATACAACAAAAAAAGTCTATATTACAAAAGCAGGTGCTGCGTGTCGCGGCAATGAAAAATCGCGGTGGTTGTGTGGCGGAACTCTCGCACCCGCGGTCTCGCCACTAGGGATGTCGTGACCGTGCACAGTGTAGGAGGAGCAGTAGGAAGCAGACCCTGGGCGCCGTGAACAGACAGACGCTGGAATGATGATTCTTGTTAATATCGTTAACATTTTGGGGGGTTTGAACCCCGTTAACTTAGGAAACTAACAGCCGCACTCAGAGTCGTTCATTAAATTAGTGTAAATTGTCATTTAAGTGATTATGATTAAAATAAATAATTGGCCGTTGCTCCTAGAGACGAAAATTAATGGTTCATTAGTTAAAGCCAACTTAAGTCAACATAGGGCGGTGCGCCGTATCGAAACATACATTCATACCTAAATGACAATAATGGCTTGTTAACTGTCTCTGAGAGTGAATTTTTATTAATCTTTACTTAAAACTCCTTAATCAATCATTAAATCGACTCTGAGTGCGGCAGTAAGTGTTTATAACATTAATTTTATTGTATTTATGATATACGTTTTACTTAATTTTATTTTACAGTAACTATTGATTCTTTGGAACTTAATGAGTTTTGACAGAAAATAAAAATCATATTTACGTTAGTGTTTTGATCTTAAGCAGCGGCTCTGTCTAGCAGTCTTACTTTACAATGTAGGTAAGTAGATATGCGTGGATGTCCCGACCGAAAGGGCACAAAGCGGTCACCCATCGGGACGACACAGCGACAGTTTACGGACCACGTGAGCGGGTCTGCACAATGATTAATTTACTTAACAATTGATGTACGTAGAATTTTGTTTCGCGTAAATTCCCGAGTAGGATATAAAACCTGATTTCATATTTCGTACCCGAAGAAAACAAATTGCATGCTGTAAAGCGGTCAAATAATATGAGGAACCAATTATAAAATTGTCCCACTTATGCATAAATGATTATGATAATGTATTAAGAGCCATCATAAAAAATCAAATATTACAGTGGAAAATGAGTGGTAAAGAATTTCACAGTATAACTCTAGGGCCGTATTCCAGAACGTTTCTCAAACGCAATCAACGCTTGAGGCTAGTTTTTGCCATATAAAATCTACTCTCAAGTGTTTCTTGAGTATAGATAAACGTTCTAGAATACGGCCCTAAATGTATGAATTGCGAAAGAAAAGGAACGGAAATTGGTTTTTTGTGAAAGAAATTTAATACCAATTGTACCTGCAGTAAACATCAAGATTGTCAAATTAGAACCGCTTTCTCAGGTATTAACCGATAGGTAGGCAAATAAATTATATTGAATAAATAAGAGTAGTGTGTGCAGAGTATAAGCCAAGAATTATCACACAAAAACATTTTACCGTGGGAGTAAGACACATGTCCAGGACAAAATATGGCACTCTCCATATTTAAAACTATTTCTATACGCTATAAACACCTCTGACAACATGAATAAATTATTAACACGTCTTATCACAATAATTTAAAATGAAGATATGTTTAAATATACACATACTTAGTATCAAGTGTAATGAAAATGTTGAGAAAAATAACCCTTTCAACAACAGGAAAACCGCTGCGACGAACATTAAAAAGCGAGCCCTAAAACGAGTTTTTATAATGTGCGCGTTATTAAGGCCGCGCCGGAGCGCAATATGTGGGGAAAACAATTGTCCGCGAACAATACAACTGCCTATTGTACCTGCGAACTGATTAATTTGGCGCCGGATACATCCACCTCCAGCCACGCCACACTTACTGCGTGCTGTGAAGGGTTTCATTCATTTCAAATCTAGTTATTTGCCGCCAACATTGTCGCGCTACCGTCGAAACGACGGATACTTGTCCTAGTCTTTACTTGTAAAAAATGTCACTCACTTTTATACCCATACTTTCCCCTTTGGACTAGACGGTCTGTAGTGCTAAACTGTCAGACGTAACTATTTCAATGGCTAGGTAATAACTTAGTTACCCAAGTATAACGTCGGGAGCTTAGCAATCATAACTTGGCACTTAATCCTCAGCTTCTTCCTTCCCAAGTTAGAGCCCGTGGGGCTCGCGCGGTCCGCACTCCGCGCTGCTTCACGTTACACGAACGTTGCATTCAATATTGAATTACGTTTATTAGCTTATCGGTGCACGTTATTTTACAGTGACTGGGAAGTTTGGGGATGTTGTGTTGCATTTTGAATAAATTACTAAAATAATTTCAAAGGTTGACTAAAAGGTTGACTAAAATTAGTCAACCTTTGAAAATGTCGTAAGGCGAAACCGGTCAGGTTATAACGTAAATTTTGTGGAAAGTACTGATAAGTGTTAATTAAAAATGTGTAGCAAGTTCCATAAAGTGCCATTAATCAACAGTAAAAACATGTTGTGTTGCTTTTATCACTAGACCACTCACTATCTTAGAGATTTCAGATGAATACTTCCAATAAAGTAACGATTTTCTTTATAATAGCTCTTCACCGCAGCAGCAATACAGTGTGTTTGAGCAGGTAAATGTGGCCAAATGAAAATATTAGGTACTGTGATTGCAATCAAAGGTACGAGTGCAGCTATTTGTCATGAAACTACTTTGAGCTGAATGCCTAATAACTATGCACCTACACATTATGGGTTATTTTTTCCGAGAAGTCGACTGATCACTTGAAATGAGTGCATCACGAGAACTACTAGATACTAATAACTACATATACTACAATAAATATAATAGAAATAACTACATATTTGACAAATGTGATTTTCCTGTTATGAACGGAATCACTGCCGCCGCGCCGGCGTCGCTCGTTTAAGTGAATAAGTTTCCCGTGATTTACGCTTACTATGCAATGAATGCTCATGTTACCTTTTATTTAATGAACTACATTTTGGGGTTTCTCTTAATTTGTTGTTTGTGGTGCTAGGTGTAGACTTTTAAAAATATCCATATAAAGTATTGCAACTAGTTACGTGCACACTTCACAAACATCACAATAATAGAGCAATTCGCCTCTTGCGTTTGTTTGATACGTGAAATACGCAGCGCGGGTGCACGTGGCGCCCTCACACTCGCACCTGTGACGATATTGCGGACTGTAGCACTACTTTGTGATCGAGCTTGGACTGGGTTTCATATTACAAAATACATTTCGTTTATTTTTTTGAATGCACTGATCTTGGCATTCTTATTCATACGCACGCTTAGAAAGCTGTGGGTTATATATATTGTATTATTGTCTATGATTTAGTGCAGCAACACATTTATACATTTACATTACTATTTTTTACTTGACAAGATTTCAGATTTTTTCCAATCTTCTGTATCCCTGCAGGTTTATTGGTGTGATGGAGCATCAGCATTAGTTATTCATATCGTAGTGGTAGGTGAACAATGCTTGTAACTCTGTAATATCTTTCTTATCTGAATGCTTTATTTTTAATCCTTGATTTCGCTAACTCGTCGCTCAGAACTAGCACGCATGTCCGTCAATACGCTAGACTCTGTGAGTGGTGAGCAGACTCGGGTTCGGTGTTCCGGCGCTTTTGCAATGCTAATGCCGGCCGCCTGATGCGGCTAACACTTACTCACTTTGCATCTTATTATGTTGTTTAGAGCAGCCCTATTTGAGTAATAGCTCTTTGAATATTCTCGGTTGAATACAATATGGTAAAATACAACAACATTACCTGAGGTAATTGATACTGAACACGTTGCCTACGTCGACACACATCTAATGCACTTAAAGTAATAGTGTGCGTTTCGATTGCTCCGCCACGGTGTCCAATCAAAAAAAAGACTCCGTCAATAATTTGTCGAAATTTGTCAAACCGAATGCAAAAAAAATTGTCAACGTAGAAATAAAGTTGATAGTTTAAAGTTGGCCGCGCGAACGAAACGTGGAGGATTGCGCGGCCACGGAGATCTCAGCAACTACATGGGTTAGAAACCTAATTCTTTTTGTCAATTAAAGATTGAATTTGTCAAAAATTGTCGAGAAAAGAAATACGAGTATAAGCTCTAGAGCAATATTTTACGAAATATTCGCCTTTGAAATTATGGCTGCGCAATCCTCCACTCGTGGTTTCTTTAATGTTAATTATTTTTTAAACCTTACGATTTCTTATAATAAAATTAACACAAGAAGAAGGATCTTAATTTGTCGATACTAATGAAAGCAATAAATACTACTAAAGTTTAGTTAAACAGGAGATATCGGTCCAAAACAAAAGTCCTTGGCCGCGCGAACGAAACGCTTCTTTGTAGGCTCATATCTCACTACCTATAATTGCTAGGATTTTAGTGGGAACTTCCATTTATTCGGCATATTAGCCTCATTATAATGACGTATTGTTATACCCTCAAAACAGTTTGATTTGATTGATCTAAATCTACCGAAAAGTCCACGGTGGCATAAATATTTACCTTACAAGGATGAATTACACGCATGCCTCGCTGCGGGCATCAGGTAGTTGGTATATAGATAATCTACTAGTCCTGGAAATAACCAGTTAATGAAATAACAGTTGTAAGTACTATATAAACTCATAAATGCTATAAACTCGGCCTTACCACGTCACTCAATTATGAGGTGTACAGAATATATTCAAATTAGAACCGTATCCCATTTCAAACCGAATTCGCCAGAAATGTAGTTATGAATAGTTTGCCTCTAGTTGTAATTCAGTTTATAAATCCGGTGGGGCTCATAACCGTAATACTATGCAAGTACGTTTAATACAAACGTTAAAGTGAAATATGTCCCTGAGGGAGAATTGTAAGTTGAACAGGAAATATACTGTCCTCCAGGGGGACAGAACAGGGGGACAGATCGGAATAACCAACATTACAATTTTGTTTGTGTAGTTGTGTGTTCTCACGTTGTGTGGATGTTGCCACAGTGGTCACTCTCTGTTTATTAAACATGGTAACGAGCTGTTAAGTGTACAAACCTTGGTACAATTTCAACTCCGAAATAGTAAATTAATGGTCTATGGAGGTATTGACTGCCTCTGTGGCGCGGTGGGAGTGTATTCGACTGCCACGCAAGAGGTCCCGGGTTCGATTCCCGGGTCGGATCAAATATTTGTGTGATCAACAAATGTGTGTTTCGGAGTTTGGGTGTTTCCTCTGTATAATATGTATGTATTTAGATATATATAAGTATGTTTATTAGTTATCTAGATCCCATAACACAAGATTATATCAGCTTACTTTGGGCTAAATGGCGCCGAGTGAAAAGTCTCCCAATATATAAAAAAAAATTGCCGTTGATTTTAGTCAAATGCGATGTACTGATACGGTGGACGGAAGATCAAAACTTACATGTGTTCAGTACCTCTGAAAACATCTAAGTTTTGATCTTCCCTTTACCCTATATCTATAAGGGCGGTATATGGCGAGACCGCCATGGTACTTTTAATACGCTGTATCCGTGACGGGGCAACCAGAGAGGATAGATCGCTAGACTTCCTGATCCATACATCTGCCGGTGTGCCACAGGGTGACTTTTTAACTCCCATACACTTCAACTCAATCACATATAATATCTTTATCCTACCACCATTACGCAGACGACCTAAACATATTATATTCCCACGCTCCAATAGACAAGAGAACGGAGCTACGAGTATTGGCAACGTTAATGATTAATCTGTGTACCAACTGTAGCTGGAGTTGTCGTGTAGCCTTATGGGTTCGAATTTGGAAATATAATGAAGTGGTTACCTTTTCGCCTTCGCCGAAATACTCATGATAGAGACAACTCTGTTTGCTCTTTCGCAAACAAGATAAGGAAAATTTCTTTATTTTTCTACATGTAGGCTATCGTTGTTAACCTTACAGCCCTGGGCATTATTTGAAATTACATGAACCGTCTTTGTACACAGGGTCATTTGTAAAACACCAGCTACCTGCTAGGAGTAGATAGCCAAGGTCATAACAAACAACGTACTACCACTACCACCGCTGGCAATTCGTTACACAGCGAGTACTATCGTACATTGAAACTTCGTGCTTCGTCATAGGTTTTTGCTCTTGGATTCGCTTAAAAGAACTCCTGGGTCTCTTTTTCGTCACGTACTGCATGTTTCGATGGACGATGGATGTCCGCGCATCAATGCGGTTGAAAAAGGTCAAGGTCCACCCCCATCCGTCCACCACCATCCATCATGTGATTTTCTCGAGTTGTGTATTACTGTAATTCAATCAGTACATTAAATAAAACTTAAACTTGAAAAAAAGAATTTTTAAATACTTCAAAAAATATTTCAATTTCGAAAAAAAAATTCGTCGCACATGTTTTTACGATGTTAGCTACCTAGTCCTAGCAGGTAGCTGGTGATTTACAAATGACCCGGTATATCCCGTGCCCCTAAAGTGGTAAGTACAAACACACATAGCAAGTGTTTCGCATTGTTGATAACATCATTGTATGCATCATCATCATTGTATAAGTGTAGACCGACGGCTTCCAATTTTGAAAGATATGTCGCAATACGTAATCACTGCAATAAGGTGTGTAGAAATGCACAACGCCCGTATATTCATGCATCAGTTGATAATGGTTATCCATCTAAAGTTTAGAGATTTTTAAAAAGTATAGGAGTTGGAAAACCATAGAAAATACTATTTCTAAAACTGTTGACCTCGAAGCACTTAATTTGCATTTTCAATTTTTTTCAATTTTGGTGGGACCGCCAACATAAACACACTTAACTGTCTTTCATTACTTCCAGCTCCTAATTATCCGCGCTTCTTCTTTGATCCTTTCTCTGATAGTGATATTAAGAAGAGCATTATGTCAATTACATCAAATGCAGTTGGAAATGACTGTGTAAGCCGTAACATGATCATACCTATCCTTGATCAAATCCTTCCTGTTCTGACTCATATTTTAAATTTTTCTATTGAAAGTAATCTCTTTCCATCTGCTTGGAAAGAAGGGTCAAATTATACCAAAAAAGGGTAATCCATCGTCTTTTTCTTATTACCGCCCTATCTCTATATTACCTTTTCTTTGTAAAGTTCTTGAACGCCTTGTCTATAACCAGCTCAATACCTTCCTCTGTACAAACTCTTTGCTTAATCCTTTTTAGTCTGGTTTCCGTCCTGGACACAGCACTGTGACTACCCTGGCCAATGTTACGGACGACATAAGAGCAGGCATGGAAAACGGCAATCTCACTGTATTATCTTTGCTCGATTTTAGTACTAGCGCTCGTGACCCGCGGTCTCAGTGTTCGGTAAAACGATCGCTGAGGTACGCAACTTTCACTATGGCTGGTCGTCGGATGGGTGACCACGTTGTGGCATTTACATTTGCGAGTGTTTCCGTGCTCCGGAAGGCACGTTAAGCCGTTGGTCCCGGTTGCCAGTAAAATGGCAGTCGTTAAGCCTGGTTGAAGGCCTTATAGGCGGCTTAAAAAATTTCAACAGCAGGTAGGTACAACCTGCGTCTGTCTATTTCAACACGGCAATGGGCTCACCACCTATTACGTGGGACAGGAATCCACACGGTGAAAAGTGGGCATATAATATGCCTCTGCCACCCCTTCGGGGATAAGGCGTGATGGATATATATATTTTAGTAACGCCTTCAACACTGTGGATTTTGAAATCCTACTTGGCATACTTGGCTCTATTAACATATCTCCTACGGTGATTGCTTGGTTTCAAAGTTACCTGTCTGGCTTTATACGCATAGAAGATTCCCTGTCTTCTTGGTGTAATATTTCAGCTGGTGTTCCGCAGGGTGGCGTTTTATCTCCTTTAATCTTTGCTATATTTATAAATACGATCTCCCAAAAATTAGTTTCGTCCTACCACCTTTATGCAGACGATTTACAAATAAACACAAGCACCATTAAAAAAGTTGCCGGAAGCAATTGCTACAATTAATTTGGATTTAGAACGTGTATGCGAATGAAGCCTTAATTATGGGCTTCAGGTAAACCCTTCAAAGACTCAGGTTATTATCGTGGGTAGTCCCTGGATAATATCACGTATAGACTACACACAGTTGCCCCAGTTTATTTTTGATGGTATTCCTATTAGTATAAGTGATACGGTTAAGAACTTGGGAATACACATCGATAGGACTTTGTGCTGGGATAAGCAACTACAAGAAATTGGACTCAAAATATTTGCATCTGCAGGATTGCGCAGATTACGTAATTTTCTCCCTGCAGCCACTAAGATTGCGCTCGCACAATCTCTTTTACTCGCAATCCTTGATTATGCAGATGACTGCTATCTTAATCTCACTAAGGAGCAACTTGACAGGCTTGAGCGTCTTCAAAATGTTTGTATAAGATTTATATTTGGCCTACGCAAATATGATCACGTGTCCGAATTCAGGAAAACGCTTAAGTGGCTCCCAATTCGTCTTCGACGGAATACTCACGTTCTCTGCTTATTATACAGTATACTGTTCAATCCTTTCACGCCTCGATATCTTAAAGAACGTTTCGGGTTCCTTCATGACACACATTCTAAATTTTTAAGGTCATCAGAGAATTTGAAACTGGGAATGCCTCAGCATTCCACAAATTTCATGGATAAATCCTTTACGGTACAAGCGGTCCGCCTGTGGAACGCTTTGCCTGTTGCCATAAGACGAGCACAATCCCTGCTATCGTTCCGGATAATGTTAAAGGATAATTTTCTGGCCATGTCTGTTTGTTTAGTACTAGGTACGTGTCTCCTCGCGTACCTATTGGTATATTGTAGATATTTTTCTTATTATGTATATTTTTATGTAAGTATTTATATAGTTTTTTAAGTGTAAGTATTTATTGTGCACTACCTTTATCAGTTCTACGATTTTCTATCCATCCATAGGTTGCCTGGAAGAGATCGCGTTTAGCGATAAGGCCGCCTATTGTACATTAAATTTAATAATGTACAATAGTAAGGGTCTCCGCATGAATGCAAGTAAAACTAAGGTTCTAGTATTTGAAAGAGGTGACGTAAGAACTAAATGCGAGATTAGGGTAAACCAGGAACGTCTAGAGCAAGCGAATGAAATTGTGTATTTAGGAAGTATGTTTAGCGCGGATGTAAGATGTGATTCGGATGTAGAACGGCGAGTAGCTGCCGGAAACAAGGTTAACGGTGCTTTGTCCCAGTTAGTAAAGCGACAAAGCATCGTAAAAGAAGCACGAATGGCGATTCATAACGCAGTGCTAGTGCCAACTTTGCTTTACGGTAGTGAAACCTGGGTATGTCAGCAGATACATGAAAGTAAATTGAATGCTGTGGAGATGCGATCACTTCGAAAATTGTGCGGCGTTACCTTGGCCGACCGAATACGTAACGAAGTGATACGCAATATGGCAGGTTTGAATGAAAGTGTCAGCGTTAAGCTGGAAAAGGGCGTGCTCCGTTGGTTTGGACACGTCCAACGAATGAGTGAGGAACGATTAACGAAGAATATATATTGTTCAAAAGTAGAGGGTAGAAGGAGTCAGGGAAGGCCGAGACTTACATATGAAGACCACGTAAGCAGATTGCTCAAAAACGGAAAGGTCAAAAGCACTCGGATACCCAGACGTGCGTGTATGAAGCGATTGATGAATCTCGACGAAGCGAAAGAAGTATGCATGGATCGCGAAGCCTGGCGATCTGTCCTCTCTGACTACCCCGTCAGGGATACAGCGTGAAGATAGTTAGTTAGTAAATTTAATAATAATTATTTTTTCTTAAAATGTGTTCATTTTATGGTGTACAATAAAGAATATTTATTATTATTATTATGCGCCGCCACCTGAATTGACTGCAACATTGAACGTAAGAGGTCCAATTCCGAAATCACACTATACAGAATTTTTGAGATAGGGCACTGAGGTCAGGTGCCTTAACCATTATAGTTACAGGAAAACGTTCTGAGGAGACCGTCAAAGAAATTTTGAACTGCATTTACAGCTTGGAACGAAGTTAATGGCTGCAAAAAAAAATACGACAAAAAAGAAACATTTTAAGAAGTACCTTCTACTTTCTTTATCCTAGTGCTTTACAGTAGCTTACAAACCCTACCTGGATTTGGAGCCTGGCTAACTTGGCTACTGGACGATGCTCCCGTTTCACCCCGGAGATATTTATAATATTGTTTTACCCTGCGAGTGGGGTTCCCCGTGCGGGTGGAGTGCGCATTCGCCGGCGCGAGCGGAGGTGACGCAGCGGTCTCTGGCGCGTAATTATATGCAGGTGTAGTTGCGCCCGGTAATTATCAACTACCCATAGCCTTGCCGCTTGGGAAATTCGTCGAAATTATGGTAAGAAATTAATAAAGTGAAATGCAAGCAAATATTAATTCAAACTTTTCATATATCGAAATATAATGTATTAGACATCATACTACTTTTATTGAGAACTATCTGATACCTATTACCTTGTACGTTATGTACTCGTATGTTATTATAAAGCTTCTTTAGCTATCACTACCTTGCATTCACACATCAAACTCAGGTCTCAAGCGTGTGTTTTCCTGCAGTCATCCGTCGAAGATAGCTTGTTGCAAGGAAATTAGGCAAAACCGTGAAATCGTCTTGATATTTGTTTCTTTCACTCTCTTTTGCGTTCCTCTAAGTTTGTCTGTGAGTGTATATTATTACGTGAAGCTAAAACTTTGTACTTTTTAAGGAAATTACGCGAACGAAGACTTGGCATACTTACGACTTTGGGAGATCTTACCACATCATACGGCATTCGCTCGAAATAAACCGGTCAAGCACGAGTAGAACTCGTGCGCCGAGGGTTCCGTAAACAATTAGTACCTAATTGAGTAAATAGCAAAATAAGCTAGACCTCCGAATTGTATGATGTGTACAACAGAGGACTATGTTTAATGTGGATTCTATGTATGTATGGGGACATCTCTTAATTTTCAACATTTTTATATTTTGTTTTTTTTTTTTGTTTATCGGTGCTGTAAGACGTTGCTATGAATGTATGTAGACCGACGGACGGACAACAAAGTAATCCGGGTTCCGTATTTTCCTTTCGAGGTACGGAACCCTTAAAAAATATGTATAGTGACTCTTACAAAATAAAGGGGTTATTCACCATCTCGACACGGGAGGCTGGACACACGTGTGATCAGTTGGTGAAACTCCAAAAAATAATATTTATTATTTCGTCATCTGGACATGTCAGGATTTTTACGCGTGTCCGCATAGTGAAACTTAAATTAAATACTTTAATATTTTCGTGAACTGGACACACGTCCATATTTAACCCAAAATAATGACAAAGTACAGTCACGTAGATAAATTTTGAGTATGTATCATTTATAGAAAAAAAATAATAAATTTAAAATATATTTTATAATAATATGTTATGATTTAATGTTATTATTATTAGTGACTTACCTTAAAAAATACAACAATATATTTTGATGAGTTACATTGTATTTCTGAAATGATTTTTCTATGACTGTGTGTGACTGAAGTGATTTTTCTATGACTCTATGTGATGATGTTAAGTTATCAGGTATATTTAGATTACAATTATGTATATCTTTATTCGTTATTTCTGTGGAACTCGAAGTGATAGTTTAAATCACACAATTACTAGGTGTAGACCCCGGCTTTGCCCGTGACATTCTTCGAACACCCATTGCACCCTACATCTCTAACCCATGCCATTTATTATTATCAAATACTTTCATACCAACCTTGATTCCCTATTTTCCCTAAAGGGTAGAGTTTTGGCAAATTTTGAAACATGTGTTTAGTTCTTTTCAGAAGCAGGCATGCGTAGAAATTTGATATTATTATTATCTTTTAAAATGAAAATTTTTCCATAGACACACAAGAAGGGGTTATAGGTAAAACTTTGATAAACCACTAAACACGTTTACCTTTAACCAGATGTAGGTATACATACTTTCATGTTTCTAACTATGAAAATTACGAAGTTTGATATTATTGTTTATCACTTATTAAAACCTTTTTTAATAATCGCATTATTAAGAGGGCATATTTTTTTAAAGAATCAATATCCTGGGTGTAAGGGTTTCATCTGGGCGTAGAAAAATGAGTAATTCACCTCATAATTTTATCAATAAATTGGTTTTACCTCCTGTATTTGCCCGTGGCTTACTTAAAACTCCCTTTACATCTACCTGACCTATGTCCCTCATTAGTTTTCGAATATTTTCCTTTTTTTTTTCAAAAATGAAGGATCTAAAAAAACTTACAGCCTTTATTTCATCCCCGTAAAACCTCGATACAATTATTCGTAACCTGGAATAAACACCTGTTGCATCCTCCAGACTTGTAATTCATGGCCCTAATAAGGCTTTACATATTTTCATACAAACTTTGCTAGCCTATTTTACAACCTTAAAATATAAAATTTCAACAATTTTAAATATTTAGAAATATTTGTTTCCATTTGTTTTTTACTAATATTGATGGTAGTTTCTTTGAAAATGAATAATTTCTCATTGGAATAAGAACCCCTATTTTGCCTAATAAATTTACTCGAAAACAAAAACACGAGCATATAATCTAATATTTCTAACTTTGAAAATCTCGAACTTCTATACAACGCTTATCCTTTATTTTACCCCCTTTAGTGAGGCCTACATTATAAATATAGGTTACCCTATGAATTTTAACACGGGCTTCTGGCATTGCTGGGCATTGCTTGTAAAAGAATAAGTCACCCAGTAACTTTATTAATTAAGACATCATTTTTTTACCTTCTCAGCCATTTATTTGAAATCAGGAAGAGATATGCGTAATTTAATGTTTCCAACTTTCAACACTACGACGTTTGAAATATTTTTCATGAACCCACCTCATTTATGAAATCAATGAATGAAACTATTTTTAACATGACTGTACCTTTTTTCCCCAAATATCTTAGATATGTCCAGTTGACGATAACATAAAGTAATTTAAATTAGGTTTCACTAAATGGACACGTGTAAAAATCGTAGTGTGTCCAGATGACGAAATAATAAATAATATTATTTGGAGTTTCACCGACTGTAGACACGTGTGTCTATCCTCTCGTGTCGAGATGGTGAATAACCCAAATAAAGACAACGACCGAATAAACTCAGTACGTATACTAACATGCATTGTTTATACATAAGGTTGTTCTAAGAGGGGGTAACATGTTGGAATCAATACAAGCCCCGCTCATGATCGTTAATTATGAGCAGAGTACGAGTATTACGTCGAGAGCGATGGTGCGCCGCGCCGTCATCTGTTGTGTTGGCGCGACCCATATAATATAATCTATAAGCTGACATAATTATTAAATACTCTATGAACGAGAAACATTATAGAAGTAGCCGTCGTGCTAGTCTAGTCTGTCTGGTTGTTTGGTTGTTCACGAGGGGAAGGAGGAAAGCAGCATTCTGTAGTGAATGTGACACCTTTGCACATTTATTAGTCAGTTCAGAGAGGTCGAGTCAAACTACTGCAGGACTGTGTATCCCCAAGCCGATTCTAAATACCGTCAAGGGTTTGAGATCCTGGTCAGATACAGACTCGTTCCCGGCTTCCGTCACAACTATTATAAAGCTACTTTACCTTGCATTCACACATCAAACTCAGGTTTCAAGTGTGTGTTTTCCTGCATTCATCCGTCGAAGATAGCTTATAGAAAAATTCAAAGAAGTGAATATTCTAACCGTACCATCACAATACATTTTTGCCAATCTTATGTATGTCCAGAAAAATCTATCACAGTTTTCTAAACTCTGTGATAAACATAATATAAACACTAGAAATAAAAATAATCTTTCAGTCCACCACAGTCGACTACATAAGATTGGCGATTCTTTCCAGGGTAACTGTATACGCTTTTACAACAAGCTTCCCTGTGACCTGAGAAATTTACCTTTAAATAAATTTAAAAAGTTTATTAAAAACAAGCTTTGTGAAAAAGGTTTTTACTCCGTTACAGACTATTTGCAGGACAGGGACGCCTGGAAATGATCTGCTGGCAAAATGAAATAATATTAAATTGTAAATAGGCCATCAAAAAAAAAGCCTTCCTAAGTTTCTTGCCGGTTCTTCTCAGGTGGGCCGCGTTCCGAACCGGTGGTCGCTTTAAATATTTTAAATAGTGTATGACATTTTGTAAGCGCCGTTAAAATGGTCTATGCAAAATAAAGATATTTTTATTTTTTTATTTTTTTATTTTATTGCAAGGAAATTAGGCAAAACCGTGAAATCGTCTTGATATTTGTTCTAAGTGATTGGCACATTACGATCTTAGTATAATTACTAAAATTTACTTGCATATTTAAACTGACCAGACATTTAGTTCAACTTTTTCTATTTTTCAGAACCAAAAATGGTTGTAAATCATGCTTTTGGGATACTGTCATAGTTAAAAATTGTGACGGCCTCTACCGCCCCCTGGTTCCAGTTGCCAGTATGTCGTTAAACCTATTACGTGGGACAAAACACACACGGTGATACTTGAGCGTATATATGCCGCGGTCAACCCTTCGGGGATGAAGGCGTGATTGATAAAAAAAAAGAAACTACTTTCTACGTTCAAACATACAAGTTATAACATTTACACAGAGTTAGAATATTGATAAAAAACTGGCTGAGCCCTACGGTTTCATTTGTGACATACCTTAAGCCCCGTAGCACCTGTTTGAGATCTATCTCATCCTAGCTGCCCGTATTTACAATAATGTGTAGAAATCTGCCCGATTTGTTGACAAAATAAATAAATAAATATCCATCACGCCTTATCCCCGAAGGGGTGGCAGAGGCATATTATATGCCCACTTTTCACCGTGTGGATTCCTGTCCCACGTAATAGGTGGTGAGCCCATTGCCGTGTTGAAATAGACAGACGCAGGTTGTGGCTACCTGCTGTTGAAATTTTTCATGCCGCCCATAAGGCATTCAACCAGGCTTAACGACTGGCATTTTACTGGCAACCGGGACCAACGGCTTAACGTGCCTTCCGAAGCACGGAAACGCTCGCAAATGTAAATACCACAAAGTGGTCACCCATCCGAGGACCAGCCATAGTGAAAGTTGCGTAACTCAGTGATCGTTTACAGAACATTGAGACCGCGGGGCCACGAGCGCTTCATCATTCATCATTTGTTGACATATTTTATTATTACTGTTCCGCAACCCTTGGGTAGTGACATAAGGATACAGAGTCATGTAACAGGACAGTTAATACGCAGTCATGGACTACAAACAAATAAATGATTCCTCTTTATAATAATAGTATATTAGGTATCGCCAGGCTTACTTTGTAATGATAGTATTTCGTTAAGTTCCATGATAAAGTATTAACCAGTAATACCTACACGTAATAACGCGGGTCCGTAATATTGGCGGGCAGCCGTGGCCAGTAATCCTACAGTAATGACTCAACAATATTAACTCACGACGAAAGGTCAGCTCAACCAGTGTACATGTAATAATAGGTACTATTTCTTATTATATATCTTTATCTTCTACAAGAACTACTTGAACAAGAAGTTCATTCTAATTTATTCTATTCTTTTTAACGTGTGAAAAAAATCCCCTCAAATGACTCGAACCGAGTAAAAACCACACGGTTCGTACCTATATGTCTGTTGCCGAACGCCCCGGGTAACTCAACGGAAAATGTACTGGTGCTCCCGGCAGAGTTCGGCATCCACCGCGGCTCACCTAAGGGTTCAGAAGTTATTCCGCTTTTTTGGAGCTTAGTTTGGATGTTATCAATACAAGGAATAGGGGTCAAGGAAAAGACTTCGACTTTATCAACAAGCTGCATGAGAGCCGCTTCGTTTTAAGAAGATCTTTGATTAACATTAGGATCATGAGGTAGTAGAGAAACAATAACATATCCACTTTACAATATATATTATATGTATAAATGTAGGATAGGCTGTAAGGGATGCACTCTAAATACTAAACTATTAACAGGACGGATAATTATGTCGAAATTTACACTAGCGGATTGCGCGAGGATGTAAATGGGGTATGGGAGTTCCTTGGTGAGTACGGAATACTGTAATAGATGTTTGAATTTGGAACGTTATAGTTTTTAAAAGGTAAGATATAATTCTATCTTCTTGGAGACTGAGGTGCGTGAAAAATTCTCATCATGCTGCTGTATAGGGCCTGGTTCTGTAAGGACGGTAAGCAGCCCAGCCACCGTCCAGAGGCCTCCGTTTATGGAGGGTAGTAGTCTTGGGCGAAGACAAGCCTGCCGCGTTCCCGATGAAGACTGCGGAACTCGGGTGAGAGTCCCCCCCCCCCCCCCACTCCTACTCGCAGAGCGACGCAGCGGGGTAGCGGGGTTATTCTCTTTTTTCTTAGTGCCGTATTATACTGAGGTAAGCCCTTGGACAGGCTCATGCCCTGCAGTTAGCGTCAATCGGATCAGATGTGTTTTTTGGATGATGTGTTTTTGGCGGACTGGCATAAGGCCCACCTGATTTTAAAGTGGTCTTCGTAGGCTATGGATGTTTGTAAAGAGTGAAGAGGAAAAAGAAGAGGTACTACACTCGCGCTGCCGACCATGAAAAACTCTTCTAAGACACCTTTTGAATTTATCCTGATCAGAAGGTCTAAGTAGAAATATGTCCACCAGCTCAAACGTCTGATGAGTAGTAACTTTAATTAGCAAAATGTCCTCGTAGCAAAACGTTCAACCTAACAGAAGGTCTATATAGTAGAACGTCTATATAGCAAATTGTAAATAATGTTTACTTTTAAAAATACTGAAACAGGGAGCTAATTCCACAATCTGAGCATATGCGGAAGGAAACCCCTGTCGAATTTTACCGTAAGTGCTCCGGTCTCATAGTATCGCGAGCAGTGCGGTGATAGTAGGTGCGATTCCTCAGATCATCATTAGTAAACTAATGCTAAAAAAAAAACTAACTATCTTCACGCTGTATCCCTGACAGGGCAGTCAGAGAGACAGACTTCTCGATCCAAGCATACTAGAATGTATGCATATAGAAACCAATTTCAGTCGACATTACCTCGAAAGGCTTGCGTCCCGAGGGAAAAGTTAACGTGGTCCATCATTATGTAGAAAATAAAACTGGTCTCGTTAAACATTTGTAGTCCCTTTCTTGTGTGGCTCTGAGCATTTAGAGGTCAAACCGACTTAGTTCGGTATTATTAACCGACTTCAAAAAAGAAGGAAATAGATATATATAACCTTTTTATCTTTTAATTTGGTTAACATATAATTTATATGTTGGTCTTTCACTTCAAAAAATTGACGGGATTAACGTTAATGATGATAAAAAAAAATTCTACACTGAAAGAGCCTAATATTATTTAATAAGACGTGCAGATGACCGGGATCAACGTTAGATGATGATGATGATTATATTAATTAGTAGCAAGGTATTGAATCTACCAATTAATTACAAGCGCTCATGGCCCCGCTGACTCAGTGTTCTGTAAACGATCATTGCGTTAAGCAACATTCGCTACAGGTGGTCCTTGGATGGGTGACCACTATGTTGAATTTACATGCGAGCGTCTCCGTGCTTCGGAAGGCACGCTAAGCCGTTGGTCCCGGTTGCCAGTAAAATGGCAGTCGTTAAGCCTGGTTGAGGGCCTTATAAGCTTGAAAAATTTCAACAGCAGGTCACCAGAGCCTGCGCCTGTCTATTTCAATGGGCTCACCACCTGTTACGTGGGACAAAAATGCAAACGGGGAAATGTGGGCGTGTAGTATGCCTCTGCCCTTCAGGGAAACACTATGTTTGTATGTAACTAATTATAAAAAGATATTATCTAGACGCGTTCGCGGTCTGCTATATGTCCATGCATATTTGCACACACTATAGCTGCGCTTCGTAACGGCGCAAGACTCGCGAGTCCAGCCACAGAATCGTAGTAGTACCGCGCTAAAAGAAGTTTTCACTTCAAAATTAAGACCCTGGTCCTTCATTGTGTTATCATTTGAAATAGATTTCAGTACGTTACTGTATTCGTCTCAGGACATATAAAGAGTATAAACTAAATTAATGCGCGTCGCATCGACGGCTACACGCGCACGTAGCGAACCGGCGCTTTACTGCGCACCGTTTAACCGTATAGCCGTTTTACGCCCGCGACAGTTACTCGCTTTTATAGCCGCGCCTTAATGCACTCTGGCACTGTTATAAGTGCCAAGTTATTGAAATAATGGTTGATTTAGTGACAGAATAATTTATAAATTAAAAACCCGGCTACAATCGCCACTGAGGACCAGAGAAAAAAACCTATTACGAAGGTAAACTTGAGATTTATGAACAAACGCATATTAAATAGTTTACAAACCACAAGTTCGACACGCGCCCACCTGCGTCTTTCGTCGCGTAGCCGTAGCCGGGTGTATTCTTTTTACGACTTGTTTTGTATTTGTTAACGTAGTTCAATTTTAAACATCTTAGTAATGATTCAGATCATTTTCTGACCATGCTGCAATCATGCTAACCCAAAAATCTTCTCGTGTTTAAGAGTTAACTAAAATAGCTCAAACTCGTAATCTTGTTAAGACTAGTATCTTATTTTCTGTGATTGTATGCTTTTAATTTCGTTACAATTACCATGACCGTGATATTTTCAATGATTGTTAAATCCTGCGGGACTAATCCCACCCGCATTCCCATTATTGTGACTCCTGTAAACCAGGATCTCAGCAATGACCCAAACACCAGAAAAGCCAGCCAAAAAATCCTGCGGGACTGGGACACTTGACCTGACGAGTCCTCTTCTCTTCACCTTAGCGTGCTCCAAGCCATTTCCAACCCTAACTGGGCTTGGAGCCAGCTGCCACCCTGGAGTAACAAATAGATGGCCTATTTTATTTTATTAATAGGTTGCAGTGGGATAAGGGAGCTAAAAACTTTACCACAGCGGCGAAGTTTGTGACAGTGTATGTTTGTTACTCCTACACGCTCAAACTGCAGAACCAGGTTGTGTAAAATTTGGTGTGGAAGTAGCTAACACCATTAACACATAGGTATTTTTTTATTTCGGAAACAGGTACTCAAAAATTTTACCAAGTCGGAATCGTGGGTCCTGTACTATGTAGATAGGTATATCGATATCCCATAACAGCTTTCCAGTAAACTTTCATGTAAGCCACGACAACCGCTTTATACCGAACTCAGGTTGGTTCGGTAAACGGCCCTCACAAGACGAGGAAAATATAAATTTACTATCAAGAGTGTGTCGCGCATGCATATTGCCATATTAATCTTTTAGGTATTGGTTCGTTTTAGAGGCGTGTCATCATGCTCTTTATCAATGCCTACATCGCATTCTCTTTAAATATTTTTTTTAACATTTAAGCAACCTAATAAAAAAATACCCAAAATACACTCTAGCCGCTGAACAGATTGGCACACATATGGTTATTTTGATGTAGGTATTCACTTTAAAATGATTTATGAAAATTCTCACCTTATTGTGGTTTACGCTTCATTACTATACTTTCTATTTAATCAAAAAATAAAACATATTATGTCGCATTGCGCGGGCGCACGATCAACACTTCGAATCAAAACTCTGAATGTTGACAATGTGACATCATATCAAAATAAGTAGTGCAATAATTTGAAATACATTTTTATTTAAAAATTATATAGTTAAAAAACAACATAACTGTGTATGTATAATTGTACATATTTGCTAAGTATAATTGTATATATTTGCTAAGTATAATTGTATATATTTGCTAAGTAAGTAGTTGGTAGAAATGAAGTTGGAAAATGTTGGTCACTCGGGAGCTGAAAACTTTATTATACTAACATAACATCAAATTCCTTATAATATAATACCTTCATCCTCTTCACCGATTATAATGGCTATAAACAATAGTGAATATATTTGATTTATACCGCTAGCTTGCACCGATCGAAACGTCAGGCAACAGGGAGCTATGAAACATAACCGGGTTTGTCCCCGAGAGTGAGTGTGGTCGTTGGTTCGTCGTCCGTGTTTCGTTTTTGTCTCGCTTAGCTTTCCTAAATTGTGGCACACGTAAAGCTACACAATTTAAAGTTACTACCTTGTTTAGGAACCCAAAGGGTTAAGCGACGCTTGAATGGATTATGTAGTTATTAATGAACCCTGAAGGATTAAATGTAGCGAGTTAGGTCCGAGGGACCCAAACTCTTTTGTCGAGTTAACCCTAAGCTGATTATGTCGACTGTTAACTCCTTGGAGATATTAATGTTGTAGATGTGTTACGTATACATATCTTAGATGTTACGAATGGCAAAGTAAGTGTACTATTCTGTAGCAGCTGACCTTAAGTTGTAATTTAGAACTGATTGACAATAATATTAACCTGAGAACTGAAATTTATATCATCACATTATTGATTACATAAAAAAATTATTTGTCAATATTAAGTAATAATGCAAATTGTACCTGTTAATAGAAAATTATATTGAACTGCAATAGCAAGTTCCTGGTTATAATGTCGTGGTGGACGTACCATCAAAGTAACAGTGCACACATTTTCAGATAAAACGGTCTTATGGATTTCTAATGAAATACCTTATTCACCTAGGAAGTCAGCTGATGATCTTCAAAATTTATAGTTAAGAACTCCTCGATCAAATCGCCTTTCAAAAAACAATTCGTATTCGTCGGGGGTTAAAACGTTAAGATAATGAACACTATAAGTGAATTAGTAAGTATTTGCAATTATATCGATATTAAACTAGACGGGTGTTTGCTCATCTCTAGTTCAGGAGCGTGAGTACAGGAGGTCGTAAATTTAACGGTCACATAACATTCTCTATTGCTATTTTATAGTCAAAGAGACAGGACTCTAAATTAAAGTGACGCAGCCCTAAGCTTCAGTAAGCCGCAGTACATGTAATGCCATTTTATTAAGTCGCTTACATATATTTAACTGCTCTTTCTTGAGGTGCGACATGTTGTTAATTACATTTAATATTAAATAGTCTTCATACGAAATATACGCAACTGTGTGCGTAAGTGCGTATTAGTAAAATATTCTTTACATGAAGCTGGTTAGGTAAAAGGTACTGGTTTCGCTCAATGCCAAAGGAATTTTCGTTTGACTGCGTCAGGCTACAGTCACTGTTATCGTTGTGTCCTATTTCTACCGTTCATATTAATACAGGGCTGAGAGTTATTTTTACATACAGTAATAATAATAATATGATACTTCGAGTGTCATTTGCGACATATTTTATTTGGTACAAAGCCTACCTTATATTTCTCGACGTTTCGACCTGATTACACCAGCCGAGGTCACGGGTTGACTGACCCGAAATATCATACTAATATGAGTGAAAATCGTGAAAGCTTAAAAACATTACGAACTAACCACACGTGCGTCGAGAGAATAAGGCTCAGCCTGCCTGGTCACTTTACACAGGTACTGAAACATTGAAATTATAACATTTGAAATGTGTTGTCGTTCACAGGCAGGTGAACACAAACATTAACATTCTACTCACTGAGATGGACGGTTTGGCATTTCTTTGTTGCATATTTGTTTGTCACTGTAAGGGCTACCATACCGGCGCGGGGTTATCCACTGAGTTGTGCGTTATTTTGGAATAACAAGTCAATGTACAGAACTGAAAGTAAAATAAACTTATCTCAAACATGTATTGAAATACTATCATTATTTCTAAAAAAGAATACGCGAAGTATCGCATTTAAGGACAGAGAAAATTAATTTAATTGCTGGAGCGTATTTTGAATTTGGATCATTACAACGCTCCAGCAATGTTGTATGAAACGGCGCGCTGGGGTTATTAGATTCTCTTTGATTGGATTTCTTATAACATTCTTCTTCAGCGGACGCTTACTGTAAGTATATTATTTTCAAAAATAAGTGCCAGTGCCGGAATTCACCAATTCTGGGACATAAAAGTTGTGTCAACTTGCTATAATTAATAAATAAATATTTTACTTTTTCACACAGCACAATCTAGACCAAACTAAGCTTGTGCTATGGTATTTAGACAACTGATAAAGAAATTTTAATACTTCTAAATACATACATATATATTATACATAGAAAACACCCAAACTCCGAAACAAACGGTTATGTATTACACAAAAAAAATTTCTGACCCGGGAAACAAACCCTAGAGCAAGGCAGTGGCATATACTATTTTTGTTTTAGATTTTCCATCTTGCTGCGTATAATCCACTGAAGAAAAAACAAAAATATTTTTTTCTTCTATCTAGTAGGTAATTTTGCCCAATATGGCTACTGTATCTTTAAATATGAATAAAATTAAATCTTAATAATATTATAAATGCGAAAGTTTGTATGGATGTTTGTTACTCTTTCACGTAAAAACTACAGAATAGATTTTAATGAAACTGTACTAATAGTATAGCTTATACATTAGAATAACACATATGCTACTTTTTATCCCAGGAATAAGTTCCTGTGGGGAACGGGAAAACTTCTATACGCGGGCAAAGCCGCGGGCGTCAACTAGTGTATAATACTTTTGTTTTATTTCCATGCATTCGTTTGAGAAAAGCACTATATGCATCGGCGAGAATGACAATTGCCTATTTTCCGGCCTTTGCAATAATCTATACTTAATATTATACAGCTGAAGAGTTTGTTTGTTTGGTTGAACGCGCTAATATCAGGGACTACAGGTTCGATTTGCAAAATTATTTTTGTGTTGAATAGTCCATTTATCGAGGAAGGCTATAGGCTATATAGCATCACGCTACGACCAATAGGTGCTGAACAGCAATGAAAAATGTGGCTAAATCGGGGACAAAATATTCCTTTTTATAGCTTCCGTTTCGAACAAAAACACAATAAACGTTTAAACGTTAAAAGCAAATTACGTAAACGATTAAAGTTACGCAAAAACTATGTATTACTTAATTATTCCCCTTTAAAAGTTCTAAAATAAAGTCCGCGACAGCATATGTCTATCTTTTAAGGTTAACTTATTATAATCATTTTATTGTGAAAAAAGTTGATCTTGATCATGATGACAAGTGAAAAGTATGGCCGATGATTTGCGATTTACGAATGCGCGACGTCGCGACTAGCCAATAGCGAGCGAGCTCTGCGAAGTCCTCGCGTCTCAAAAACACGCGTGCCCGATTCGACTAAGTAAGGATGTTTCCTGCTCCTTGGTAACTATACTAATAATAATATAAAGTAACTATGCTAATATGTGTTGTATGTGTAAATGCACTATGCATTTATAGTGGAAGTCTATAGGCTATAGCATCACGCTACTACCCTGAAGAGCAGGGCAGTAATCCACGGGCGTAAAAACGAAAGCGCTCGTGGCCCCGCGGTCTCAGTGTTCTGTAAACGATCACTGAGTTACGCAACTTTCACTATGGCTGGTCCTCGGATGGGTGACCACTTTGTGGCATTTCCATTTTGCGAGCGTTTCCGTGCTTCGGAAGGCACGTTAAGCCGTTGGTCCCGGTTGCGAGTAAAATGGCAGTCGTTAAGCCTGGTTGAAGGCCTTATGGGCGGCTTGAAAATTTTCAACAGCAGGTAGCCACAACCTGCGTCTGTCTATTTCAACACGGCAATGGGCTCACCACCTATTACGTGGGACAGGAATCCACACGGTGAAAAGTGGGCATATAGTATGCCTCTGCCACCCCTTCGGGGATAAGGCGTGATGGATATTTATTTATTTGTTAATTCGAGCCGCAGAGGCTCTTCTTATTGAATTCTTACTTTAAGAAAAAGCCCCACAGAAAATGAACTTGGTGAAGTTGTGACCTTTTCGGGGCTTCGCCAAGTCCATTATTAGGAACGAGATAGACTTCTTTATATCGGGGAGTAAGTTAGGTATATTCAGAGATGTTTGTGTGATAAACAGGGTAAATACAGAAGTCAACGTCTTGACCGAGCATCTCTAAATTTTAATATCCGCACTGAAAGTGCACGCATGATAAAGTATACTTTCTGACCTACTGCGCTTCAAATATATTTGGGATTTTTTTTTCAGTTCAGTATTAGGGAGTCACATGAGCAGACTTTGGGTATTAGTTGTGGGTAAAACCCAGTACCTACTTGGCACAAAACTCTACAGGTCCCATATCTGTCGGCATAGGCGATGATTTAGTCCAGTGCACGGTCCAGATTGAGTTCCAGTGACATCGATTGTTACGTCAAGACACACATTGCTGCTGCGTAAGCAAAGTTGCGGGAGATGCCTCGTGTAATTTGTGAACCAAAAATGCTGGTCAGAAGGGACAGGTTTATAACACCTTTAGTTTCTGTTAGAGCCACACAAGCCGGTGTTGCGAGTCGCGGCGTTAAAAATACTGCGGTAGGTTTGTGAAGGATCTCTTGCATCCGCGGTCTCGCTACTAGAGATGTCGATGACCGTGCGTTAGTGGAGGGAAGAATTAGGAAAGCAGACCCCGGCGCCGTAGACACAATTCAGGCTGACGCTCGGATGATGATGATTGTTAATATCGTTAACATTTTGGGGGGGGAAGTTTGAATCCCCTAACCCCCCCCAAACCCCCCTGGCTACGCCCGTGCCGTAATCAACAAATCGGGCAAATATTCATACACAATTGTAAAAGTAGATAATAAACGACGGGATTAAATGATTAAATGGTAGCGACGGGATACAGGCGTGACTGATAAATGGCTATATCATCACGCTACTACCCTGAGGAGCGGAGCAGTAATAAACAAATCGGGAAATATTCATACATTATTGTAAAAGTAATAAAATACGGGATTAAATGGGATCGAAGGGAATAAAGGCGAGATTGATAAAAGGCTATATAATCACGCTACTATCCTGAGGAGCGGAGCAGTAATCAAAAATTCGGGCAAATATTCATACATTATTGTAAACGACGGGATTGAATGGGAGTGCCGGGAATAAAGGCGTGACTCATAAACTGACGGGAGTAAACGTAGCTTAAACTCGGTGTTGAAATGATCACTGTGTAACTAATTCCAACAACGACTTATTATATTAACAGTAGTACAGTTCCAAAGGGCGAGCGTCAAAGATTGCGCAGTGTGTTGCGCGTCTGACGACAATTAACGCGGTTGTGCGACAAACTGACGCATCCGAGGAATTTTAATAAAGCAACTCTGAACATGTAATGTGGGAACGAATTGCCAGCTCGACCTCGTGGCACGCCGGGCGCTCCTGTCGGTCGACGTTAAGGTGCGACTACTTCTTTCTTCTATTATTGTGTTTTTGCGAAGGCAAAATTATTAACATTTATATTATCTACCATAAAAAGGACATGTGGCACTCGGAGACTCGGAGACACCCTCACCCTCACTCCTCACCCTCACCCCTCACTCTCGCCCTCACTCTCACCCTCACAGTCACCCTCATCCTCACCCTCACACTCACACTCACTATCATCACGTCTCGATCCGTGCGAGCTTCGTACAATAGCTTAAAAATAAATAATCTACATTATAATGTATATAGTGTGAATTCTGCCATTTAAAGTTACCCGTTTAGCGATTCTATGATACATTATTTGGCTTAGCTGGATAATAATACGACATTATCTCTGCTCCATTCTTTGCATGTTACATCCCGTTGTCATTTATAATTACTGCTTTACTACTTTGGGTAGTAGCGTGATGATATATAGCCTTTTAAACTCCAACAATAAATAAACTTCTTAATACGAAAAGTACTTTAAAAATTGGGTACAACATACGTACATACGGCGAATTACTTAGAATTCTAACTTTGAATCGTAAGTACTTAGGTGCCTAACTTATTAATTAAAGAAAGAATATTGTTTGTATGTAATTATTGGGTAGAAGAAGTCAGGGTAGATCCAAACTTACATAAGAAGACCACGTGAGAAAATTGTTCAATTGTGGAAAGGTCTAAAATACTCGGATGCTAAGACGTGCATATATGAAGCGATTAAAGAATCTGCAGGAAGCGAAAGAAGTATGCTTGGATCGCGAAGCCTGGCGACCTGTCCTGTCTGACTACGCCGAAAGGGATACTGCGTGAAGATAGAAATAGACTTATTGAGAATGAGGCATGGCTTATTTCGCATAGCACAACTCTAATAGCTCTTTAGTTGCGTTTCCAAAATCGCTACAAATTCCACCCCCCACCTACCCAAAAGTGAAATTTGAAAAACATTTTCTGAGTTGGTGCCTAAATTATAAGCGTAATAGAACCCTAACGAACTCAAGTTTCCAGATGTAAGGGTTTCGGCTGGGCATTGATCTGCGTTGATAGGTAACTGAGTGAGCGCACCCACAAATTTTATTATTAAAAATTAATCTGTGTTACATCAATATACATAGTGGAATAAAACATCATAAAGGTTTTACGTATCACTACCATGACATATCTACCATTACTTATTCTGTGAACTTGACCGGCATTCTTATACTTACAGTATGTGATTTGTGTGCACAGCAAACTAAATAATTAATCCATTTTCAACAAATAACAATATTATGAAAGCCTGATGAAGCTTTTGATGAAATGTATTGAAAGTAAAATTACATCCATAAATTGTACAACGAGCTCAATTTGCGTGACGGTTTTAAACAAAGCAATATTTCTGTGTGACAGTAATGAACAGCGGTGCTCGGCTGTGTGCGAGTACGTCTGCCTACAAGTCTTTGAGGCAGTAATCAAAAAGCACATCCAATACCTCTCGAGTTCGTAGCTGCTAATTAGTTACAGTTGCGTACAGGCGGCGCGGCGCGGTGTCGGCTGACACATGGTAATATCGCGCACAGCAGCGGCGCCGCACTCGGTGACGTGTGTAATTGTTTACGTCGTTCGGGGCTCATTAATTGAGTTACCATTTCCAACTCCCTTTTATGTAAATAAAAGGGAGTTGGAAATGGTAACGGTAGGTAGGTAATGGTAGGCAGGAACTTCGTTACAGGGTACCGAGCTGCTTTGTATCTAATTAGAACAATCATGTAACATGTTATGTAGTTAGCTCAGGTTAGGAGGCGTTGATATATTTCCAAGTACCGTCACAACAGAACTTGGGTTGGATAGCTTTCTCATTAGTGTACAGAATTCAGTGAATACTCATATTAGGACGTTCATTATCGAATTATTGTTTAAAATTTAACAATGTGCCTGTCATGAAGTTTCAACGCTAACTTCCTGCCGTATTAAATTTTAAATTAAAATCAAGAAAATATACAAGATATACAAACGGCGGCCTTACCAAACCAACCGAAATCGGGCATAGTTAGTTTCCATCCCATGCACAGAAGACAGAAGAAGTCATTGGATTAAATTCTGAGTTTGCTTCGGACATGATTATCTATACTAAAATTTTATATATTTATATATATAATATTTATTTATATTGTTTGTTTGTTTGTTTGTTCGGTTGGACGCGTTAATCGCAGGAACTACTGGTCGGATTTGAAAAACTCTTTTTGTGTTAGATAGCCCATTTATCGAGGAAGGCTATAGGCTATATATCATTACGCTACTACACTGGGGAGCAGAGCAGTAGTCATAAATGTCGACAAATCGGGCAAATTTTAATGCATCATTGTAGATATTATAAGCGACGAGATTAAATAGGTGCGACGGGAGGTCAAAATATTCCACGGGCGAAGCTGTGGGGGACATCTAGTATATAATAATCATGTCTGCCGTTCACTCACTCCATAACTATAAAGATATAAGTATTATTTTGCTAGCGCCATCTCATGTCATTTCGATTTTATATAAATTACACAGACAACTGTCCGTAACGCTTCAGTGAAGAATAGGTGCTTAATTTTTGAAATTTGGCCTAGTTTCCTTACTGTTTTGTTATATGTACGAGTATAATGGCATAGGGCCGCGCGCGCGGGTGGGGAAGTTTCATTTATCTGCAGGCGGATAGTTTCCTATCTATATGGTCCGTATTGGGTTGCATAAATTTTAGAGGCATAACTTAAAACTGCATTACGTTTTTTCGCATACTCTTCCTTTCGCATAACGTTCAAACAGAATAAATCATTAGGCATACTTTATTTTCCCATAACTTTTTTATAATAATGACAATCCCGCATAAAATGTTTACGCATATTTTTTTTTACAATAACGATTACTAATCATAACATTTATTGGCATATCACTCACTCTCGCATAAAGATTACAAGTCATACATATAGAATACCATAATGTTAACGAATACATATTTTTATTTTTATATCTAAGCTTGAACTGTCTAAGATTGAAATGCCCACTGATTCAAAATGTCGATAGTCACTATACTGAAGTTCAAAATTTCAACACTTATATACACAATATATAAAAAAATATAAAAAAAGTAGTTATATTAAAACGAGCGATTCTATTCTGGCGCATCGCCGACCGCTGCCGCGGCCCGCTCACTTCGCTCGCTCGGCTCGCGCGTTGTGGTCACAAGTGTCCTAACACTCCTCCTCGCTTCGCTCGTCGTCGTACCTATTTACGACTTTGCTCAAGACTAGTCTAAAAAAATAACACTTAAAATATCGTTTTATATGTTACAGCTTAAAAACTTGGCTATGAGTAAGATGATTATTTGAAGCGCTCGTAGCCCCGTGGTTTCAGTGTTCGGTAAACGATCACTGAGGTACGCAACTTTCACTATGGCTGGTCGTCGGATGGGTGACCACGTTGTGGCATTTACATTTGCGAGCGTTTCCGTGCTTCGGAAGGCACGTTAAGCCGTTGGTCTCGGTTGCCAGTAAAATGGCAGTCGTTAAGCCTGGTTGAAGGCCTTATAGGCGGCTTAAAAAATTTCAACAGCATGTAGCAACAACCTGCGTCTGTCTATTTCAACACGGCAATGGGCTCACCACCTATTACGTGGGACAGGAATCCACACGGTGAAAAGTGGGCATATAATAATGCCTCTGCCACCCCTTCGGGGATAAGGCGTTTATTTATTTTATGATTATTTAGAATGGTGTCTTATCATTTCTTAAATATTCTTAGTCAAATTATTATTCATTTATGATTTAAACGGTTATCCATACCTCCATTATGCGTTTTGTATTTTATGATAAATTATCTTTAGGCGTATAACAATTATACCGTTTACATTTATGCTGATTAAAATTATGATGAAAAAATTGGATTAAGTTAATGTTATGCCAATACAACCATTATGCGTCTATAACACTCTGCTTATCATAATTTATGCGAGAAAACTTTATGCTGAAACTGTTATGCCAAACTTTATTATGCTGAAAAACATTATGGGATCGAAAGGGCAATGTACTACTATTTTAAAATATTATCTATACTTGCACACAACGTTACACATTTGTGTGCGAGAATAGTAGTAATAATAAAGTAAATATGTGTGTAGGAGACTTTCATGCAGAAAATGTGTGTAAACCCTGGGGGCCTGGGTCACGTAAGGCAAGTCCAGGAGGTAAAGGTTTACAATGGATCATGATATGTATTGATGACAAACAGCATAACTACTTTTAACAACTAACACAATTTTCAAGTTATAGAAGTGTTCGTAGTCCCGTTAACGCAGTTTTCCAACGGTCATTGCATTAAGGAACTTTTGCTATGGCTGGTCCTAAAATAAATAAATAAATAGCCATCACGCCTTATCCCCGAAGGGGTGGCAGAGGCATATTATATGCCCACTTTTCACCGTGTGGATTCCTGTCCCACGTAATAGGTGGTGAGCCCATTGCCGTGTTGAAATAGACAGACGCAGGTTGTGGCTACCTGCTGTTGAAATTTCAAGCCGCCCATAAGGCCTTCAACCAGGCTTAACTACTGCCATTTTACTGGCAACCGGGACCAACGGCTTAACGTGCCTTCCGAAGCACGGAAACGCTCGCAAATGTAAATGCCACAAAGTGGTCACCCATCCGAGGACCAGCCATAGTGAAAGTTGCGTAACTCAGTGATCGTTTACAGAACACTGAGACCGCGGGGCCACGAGCGCTTCTAACTTTGGGTATAAAGATGGAATGATCAGGAATATCTGTGTGTATAATAATACTGCTGATATCCTGATGTTACCTTTGAAAATGCCGTAAGGCGAAACCGTTCAGGTTAAAAAGTAAATAATGTGGAATAGTACAAGTGTTATCATTCAAGACGCAAGTTCAACAAAGTGCCATCAATAAAAAAATTAGCTACGTGTACTACACTACACAATATTGTTTCAGTATACATTCAACATTGTTTCATTCAACATTTACAATAAAATCTGGCAGTGTTCCACTTTCCACGATTTCAGTGTACCTACTCGCAGGGAGTTTGCTTGAATAGTGTGTGTAGGTACTGTAATGTGGAGTAAATAGGTTACGCTCCGCGACCAGAAAGTATTTAATGTTCATGTTTCTTACTATATTGTTGACAAACATGGACCGAACGGCTTCTTTTTATCCGACTCAGAAAATATTATCTTAGCTTTTAATGAACTTATTTTATCATCCTATTGATCGCAAAGTGTACGGTTTATTTTGTGTGTCAATGCATAGGTAACAGTTGACATGGCGGCAGAACTAAGATGGCGGAGTAGTTATTTTATAAACTCTAATACAATATGGGTATCAAATGAAAAAAACTTGAGAATTAATCTTTTATAATAAAAGCTGGGCTCCTAGTGACTAAAACCTTTCATGTTGCTCCCCACGTTGCCCTTCCATCTGCCACGGCCGGGAGTGCCGCGAGCCCTAAGAAGTAGAGCCCCAGACTGTCATCCCGCCTCTCTTTGGAGGTTCGAATATTGTTTCGTAAGTGTAGGATTTGGGTGTTATCCCACTACCTTGGAGACGCGAAGTGCATGCGTGTAGCTCTTATGCCACTCCACCGAGGGCCTGCTGCTGTAAGAACGTACTTCACCAGCCCAGGTTCTGGAGGCCGGTAGTCTTTGGCAAAGACAAGTCTGCGGCTCCCTCGTCGCAGACTGCGGAACTCTAGAATAACTTTTCTGTCCCGCACCCTTTCCGCCAACTCATTTATGAGTATAAGTTGCTCGCAAAAAGACACAGCAGGGTCCGACTTGTCCCCACTGGAGACTATTGCCACGCTGAGCACTCTGCTAGTGTATCGCCTTATCCTCGCTGCAGTTCGCACAGTACTGCCACTCCGGTGTTACCTCCTAGCATGTATCTGTGACATCCGATCGGTGAGGCTGCCATGTTGCCTCTCTTGCCACTCTTCCATGTCCGGCTTCACCGTCTCAATAATGGTGTGTCCCCATTTAAGTTGCTCAAGTTGTCTCTATAAGCTCCTGTATATAGCTCCGGAGCAGGGACAGGTCTATAGTATCGCTCCATCGCCTCCTTGTACCATTGATACAACGAGTTTCTGGTTAGGGTGGAATGTGGGTATAATAATATGCCTGTGACACCCCTTTGGGGATAAAGGCATGATTGATAAACACCGTTTTATATCTTTGTTGCAGTGTCCAGAACATCAGGTCAGCTCGTGTTCATGATGGAGCCGCCTCCCCGGCTGTCGTTCTCCAACAGCACGGGCGCGAGGGTCTCGTGCGCAGCCCTCGGCACGCCGGCGCCCCTCGTGTCCTGGCTCACTGAGGATGGCGCACCCGTGTCTGATATACCAGGACTCAGGTGAGATTAAAGTTATACGGTTATTAATAACAACAGCGTGTGCAGACTAAATAATCAGATTAGATTTGGATAAAGTGCTTCGCAGAGTGAACATAGGAACACATAGTGCAGTACTTACATACTATAGACTTATACTAGTTTGCAAAAAAGAGCCCTTCGAAATACATAATAACCAAGGAATTTTGTAAGGATTTCTATTTCTAAATAGTGACATCAAATAACACATAAAATAATTATTTTTATGTTTATGTTTATCAATCACATAAGACGTAAAAACCTCTATAATATAAGTATATTTTTCACAAAATGCCCAAATATCAGATATAAAAAATAAAAATATCTTTATTTTGCTTAGACCATTTTAACGGCGCTTACAAAATGTCATACACTATTTAAAATATTTAAAGCGACCACCGGTTCGGAACGCGGCCCACCTGAGAAGAACCGGCAAAAAACTTAGGAAGGCTTTTTTTTGATGGCCTATTTACAATTTAATATTATTTCACTTTGCCAGCAGATCATTTCCAGGCGTCCCTGTCCTGCAAATAGTCTTTAACGGAGTAATAACCTTTTTCACAAAGCTTGTATTTAATTAACTTTTTAAATTTATTTAATGGTATATTTCTCAGGTCACAGGGAAGCTTGTTGTAAAAGCGTATACAGTTACCCTGGAAAGAATCGCCAATCTTATGTAGTCGACTGTGGTGGACAGAAAGATTATTTTTATTTCTAGTGTTTATAATATGTTTATCACAGAGTTTAGAAAATTGTGATAGATGTTTCTGGACATACATAAGATTGGCAAAAATGTATTGTGATTTTACGGTTAGATTATTTACTTCTTTGAATTATTTACTTCTTTGAAAAAGAGAAACTCTGGGGCCCAAATTATAAATAGCGTACAGCCCGCTTTTGTATAACAAAAATAATATTTAAATCTGCAGCACTCCCCCAACGGAGAATACCGTAATACTATGAAAATAGCTGAAGTAAACCATTCTAGCCGTATCCACATCTGTTAGAGTCCTGATCTTTTTTACACCGTATGCAGCCGAACTTTACCTAGAGGCTGTCTTTTCTATGTGTGGGCTATGTCACTGCAAATTGGCATCAATAGTTATACCGAGGAACACAGTTGATTCTACAAACTCTAACACTTGTCCATTCAGTTGAACATTCGCCGCAACTTGTTTTACATTTGGTAGAGTAAATTTTATACATTTAGTTTTATTTTCATTAAGGCAAAGATTATTTGAGCTGAACCAATGAACTACTCTTGCAATTGCATTGTTTACATCGTCGTAGTTATCTAATTGTCTTTTAATTGTAAAAATTAATGAGGTGTCATCGTTAAACAAAACGATCCTATTCCTGTCCACGTCATGTTGTCGTTCATGTTGAACGCAATCAAAAGCCTTTGATAGATCGCAAAATATACCTTATGCATCGTGCTTGTCTTCCAAGGCTTCATGAATACATTTTAATAACTCAACACCAGCATCGGAAGTTGAGCGCCCTTTCGTAAACCCAAATTGATTCGCATGAAATATTTTATGACTATTAAAATGGAATAGCATTTGATTCAAGATTATTTTTTCAAATACTTTGCTCTAAGTTGGCAGCACCGATACTGGTCGGAAATTAGACGGGTCTGTAGCGCTGCCAGCCTTGAACAAGGGAACGACTCTGCTGTGTTTCATTAAATCAGGAAATGTACCATTAGAAACACAGTCATTAAACACAGTTGCTAAATGGGGCGCAATGACCTGAATTATACATGATGCAGTTTTGACCGATAATCCCCAAAGGTCCGCGGTTTTCTTAATTTCGATACATTTAAATGTCTTTACAATGTCCTGAGCGCAAATATCTGTGAATACAAATGCATCCCTGCAACAAAGAACAGATTCTTCTAATAAATGTTCAGCGGAACTGGAAGACGCTTGGAGAGATTTTGTTGTCAATATAGGTACATTTTGATGATTGATTTTGAAAAAATGTTCAACCTCCGTCGCCACATCCAGGTCCCTTGTAACATGGTAACCATTGATATTTAAGTGGAAATCCCTTTCAGTCACCAAAGATCTACCGCATTCAGAGTTAATGATGTTCCAAGTCATTTTTATTTTATTCACAGAATTAGAAATATTTATTTTTAATGAAGTTTGACTTAGCAAGATAACACGTTTGTTTAAATATCATTGAATAATTTTTAACATATTCCTGAAAGGTTTGCCTAAAATTATATAATTTTTCTGAATATAATTCAAATAATTTATTTCTACTTTTAAAGACACCTGGTGTTGCCCAGTCACTGAAAACAGGACGACCACCAATCTGTAGTGTTTTTGAGGTAAAAACTTTGCCAAACTCATCATTAATCAAATTAAATAAGTGTTTATATGACTGGTCTACACAAGTGAAGTTAGGTAGATATGGTAATCTCTTTAAGAAGCATCAGGGAGACTGTATACGCTTAACAAGATGAAATGATCAAACTCAATACTGGCAATCTCAATAACTCGCTCAATGGAGAGGGCTACTAAATCCTTACGTTCTTTAAA
Organism: Thumatha senex; assembly: GCA_948477245.1. Classification (NCBI taxonomy): domain Eukaryota; kingdom Metazoa; phylum Arthropoda; class Insecta; order Lepidoptera; family Erebidae; genus Thumatha; species Thumatha senex. The sequence goes on along the minus strand of OX419728.1, from coordinate 32,600,201 downwards.
TTTTAAGTTTTTATTTATTAATATTAAAGTTTAGAATGTTTTCTATTGAACGAGCTAGCAACCTGGTGATTTACGAAGTTCAACAATGTGATTTCATGATCTTTTAACCAGTGCTCTTTAGCACAAAAAATATTAATAGAATTTGCATTAATGTACAGCTCTAACTCTAAATCTTTACCATTTATTAAACCTCTAACATTATGGTGCACCAGGTTTATAAAAACAATATTTTTACTAAGATTATTCTCAGGGGCCAAAGTCAACTGGCCAGATTTATTATCTGTTGTCCTATAAACTATTTTTTTGGAATTTCATTTTCAAAATGTGAAGTGTCAAAACTATCCTGCTCCATAAAAGCAGTTGAACTTGCCAATGATTTGGCTTGAAAAATTAAAAAATTAGATAGCAACAGAGCTACCTTTCGTTGTAAAAATTTTGATAGAAAATATCTATCTAATGTCAACAAACTATTATTATTGAAAATTGTGTTCCAATCGAACAATTCAATTTTTTGGGAATATGATACCATGGTATGTAGTTTCATATTTAATTTGTATCTTAAGTGATTTTCCTTGTGGCTCATAGCAGTGCTGTATGGCAAGGTGGACAAAATTACTTGCTTTACTTGCAGACTTGATAACTTATCAAAAGTTTTTAAAAGTTTGTCACTATTAATAGTGCCTCTTCTACCAACCAGCACCGCTATAGTAGACTGCATGCAGTGTGTACCAGTCAATATAAAATCTACAATTTGAGAGTATGAAGCTCCTGGATATGTATGATTTATTACAGAATGACCTAACTGTGATAAATAATGTCCAAAATTTTTACCTATTTCATCGTCTTTGCATCACTCTTTATTTGCAACTTTTCTATTATAGATGCCTCGCAAGTACTACTTGAACCTAATATACTATTATCCACACTGCACACAGTTTTAATTGGTGAAAATTCATCATTGCATCTAATTCTTTCACAACTAAAGGGTGAGGTGGGAACATGACCTGCGGATATCAATTGGTCATTTTAACAATGACATGAATTTACTAATTTACCTATGGCTAACACCTGTTCCCAACTCTGTTTCTCTGCTGTTTCATATTTATATGAAATTGATTTCAAAGAGGAAAGTAATAGTGAGGAACGATTGACGAAGAATATATATTGTTCAAAAGTAGAGGGTAGAAGGAGTCAGGGTAGGCCGAGACTTACATATGAAGACCACGTGAGCAGATTGCTCAAAAACGGAAAGGTCAAAAGTACTCGGATACCCAGACGTGCGTGTATGAAGCGATTGATGAATCTCGAAGAAGCGAAAGAAGTATGCATGGATCGCGAAGCCTGGCGATCTGTCCTCTCTGACTACCCCGTTAGGGATACAGCGTGAAGATAGTTAGTTAGTTTTTAGATTTCAAAGAGTCTTGAAGTCGGTCAATCTGACATTGAAGGGCCTGTGTATCAGTTTAGTACTGTTGTGCGACAGTATCAAGTTCTAACATATACATATTTACCTGGTCAATCAGTTGCAATCTCTGTCTATTAAGTGACATGCTATTTATAAAAAACTTGTATTAATGTATCATTTTTTAGATTTAGTAATAAACTTTTTAATTTTTAAATATTTTTTTAACTTATTCTTACTACACTTAATAATTTTTAATGATTTAGAACAGCCCCCGGTTTCATCATCAGAAGTGAGGTCTATGACAATGGAAGGGGTGAGCTGTAGCAGTATTTAAGCTTGTAGCCATCAGTTCCTCGAACAAACTCTGATTAGATTGAACCACTGCTCTGTTTCTCGTCTTCTAGTTGCGATATTTTGATCTCCGATCGTTGTAGCTTCTCCTTTAGTATTCTAATTTGGTGCAGAGTTTGTTCATAATGATCCCTACATGAGTCAAAACTGTCAACTATAAGTTGTAACCTATCCCGATCCTGTAAGGTATCAGTATACAGCGAATGCAACTGTGCCAGTTCTTTCTTGAGTTGTCCGTTCTTACTTAAAATACCTAGCAGTTCTAACTCATTTTCGCCCCTTTCCTTGTTCAGTTTATCGCACTTCTCACTCAAAATCCGTAACTCTCTCGACGTTAATTGAAGCCTTGTCTCTTGCTGATGAGCCAAGGCTTTACGCGTCATTATCATGTTAATAGTATTCGACATTTTGTTATAATTACGTACTACAGAATCAGTAATTATTAGCAAAGTAGACTCAGAGCAAAGAAATGCGAAACAAAACAAGGTTATGTTTTATTCATAGAAAATTACAAATTGTTTGAAAATTACAAATGTTTTATTCATAAAAAAAACACTAGAAATTTTTCCGCAGATTGGGGTTTAAAATGTCTAAAATGCCTGGGCTAGTAGGCGAGCTGTAGTACATCCAACTAGAGCGGGTATGAGTAACAAACGGGTTTGAGTAACAAACGTCTTCACAAACTTACAAATATAATATTAGAAGTTTTGGTAATTAATATTAATTTCAATCAAATAGGATATCAATGGTTTATAATGTTTTACATATTAACCGAAAACAAATGTAAATGTTTAAATCAAAACCTACGTCTGTATGTAAATGGACCGACGATCTAGAAGAAGTTGCATGGAGGCACGGAATGTGGACGGCACAGGACAGGGTGTTAAGGCCTGCATTGAGAAAGTCGGTGGACTGATGATGATATCGTAAACGTTGAAATATAACAGTGTCATGTATTAGCGATCTCAATTTTTTGCTCAAAGGACCCTGTCAGCGTCTCCGTACTTCAGCTGATCCCACTAGCGAGCTGATAGGTACACTTACGGACCGATTTAGAAAGCACCAGCGCAAGTACTTTAGTCTACAGACATAGAATAATGCCACCTAAAAATATAAGCTCGGGTAAATGAGTCGCCGAATGGTTTCCAGTGAATGCCTGTTTCATAACATTTTCCGTTTGCATTTTCACCTTAGATATAATTTTTAATGTTATTGGAAGACTGTTATGATTTTTGATATGCCAGGATGAGATACAAAACTGTCTACTTAAAACTTATGTCAGCGTTATCTGTAACTAGGTGACCCCTACGGCTTCGAACTTCTATTTTTAATCCCGTCGCTTATAAATTCTACAATATTGCATAAAAAAATCTGATTTTTCGACATTTATGACTACTGCTGCTCTCTCCAGGGTAGTAGTGTGATTATATATAGCCTATAACCTACCTCGATAAATAGACTATCTAACACAAAAAGAGCTTAGCGCGGAGAGTTCCTGAGATTAGCGCGTTCAACCAAACAAACAAAGCTTCAGCTTTATAATATTAGTATAGTTTTACAGACTTCTACCATGTTTAGAATTAAATAATTATAAGCTGTTGTATTGACGTGAATATTGATCTGGAGGCACTTGACAACGGAGAGACAAAGCTTTGAATCATGATTAAATCTACTCGTACCAGTGACACGAGCTGCGACGGCGGCGCGGCGGCCGAATCCGATGCGGGTATTAATCTAGTCGGGCGGATTACAGGCTGCAGTCAGTGGAGAACTGAAGGCCTCTTTGTTCCTGCAGATATGATGCTTTGGTTTTCCATCAAATTTATATTTATATGCAAGCCAGTTTATGTTTACGGACAAAGTTTTCCTTCATTAGTTTTTGAAAGTTGAAGAAAAATCGTTATAAAATATGGATATAATTTTTTTATATGTGCAGCACTTACTCGTTCACGAGTTTTATTGGCCAAACATTTCGAAAATGACATCTAGAACTACGCCGTGAATTAGTGTATTTTAGTAGGACTGAATCATATTAGGGTATTAACCTAGCCTCTTACATAATCAATGCCTCTAGTATATGAGCAGATTCTTCATATCGTAGGCTTCCGAAGCTTAATGTCGACCAAATAGCCATCCAACTGATTAGATCGATGGCGAGGATAATATATCCACACAAATTCAGCTCTATCATGAAAATGAAGCCTTGTTCCCTAACGTGTGACGTAAACCGCCTCAGGCAGTATTCTCCACCCAGTACCTCTGCACGGAGTCGTTATATAGTTGGATACATATCGAGCTAATCCCAGGGGCGGAGGCATTAATTCATTCACAGTCAATGACGTGGAAGGGTCAGGCGAGATTAACGAGCTATAAATTCTGGATTCAAAATGTTTATGTGAGATGACCCGTCAACTGAGAGAATGTTATACTGAACTATATATACTACTAAGGTAGCAGACAAGCACACCTTATCGAAAGTTTTAATGCGTAGCTTATGTATGACGAGACCAGAGGTGTAACACTCGCACTGCATATCCAATAACTGTGTTAAAACGCGCTCGTGGCCCCGCGGTCTCAGTGTTCTGTAAACGATCACTGAGTCACGCAACTTTCGCTAGGGCTGGTCATCGGATGGGTGACCTCTTTGTGGCATTTACATTTGCGAGCGTTTCCGTGCTTCGGAAGGCACGTTAAGCCGTTGGTCCCGGTTGCCAGTAAAATGACAACCTGCTTCTGCCTATTTCAACACGGCAATGGGCTCACCACCTATTACGTGGGACAGAAATCCACACGGTGAAAAGTGGGCATATAATATGCCTCTGCCACCCCTTCGGGGATAAGGCGTGATGGATATATTTGTGTTAAAACAGACGGGGACAGCCTTTGGGTACATGCTGTTGAAATTTGTTTTTACGTAGGTATCTGTTACTATTTAAGATTTAGACGCGACGTCAATTTAACGATTTCAAAATATCTAAATACACTAAACATTATTGTATTGTGTTGAACTAGTTGAGTAGGCGTCAACTAGTTCAGGCTTCGCTAGCGTTGATAAGTTTTCTCATTAAAGTTTTTGTTAGTCATTAAATTTAGTTATTTTAGTTATTAATCAAATTAGTAATGTGTAAGCTACTATTGTGAAGTATCAAAAAAATCCATTATACGCAAAAACTATTTTTTTGCGTAAAAGAGTAACAAACCTAAATCCATACATCATTAAAAACTTTCACGTTTATAATATTAGTAGGATTATTATTAAATAAATATTATTATGAAAATATATATATAATTCTGGTCTGGAACAAGTACATCATCGTTGTGAGAGCATGTTTGTGGATGGTCTCGTCGCGGGTGGCAGGCCGCGTCTGGACGTCAACCTTTCCGCATTTCGCTACAGCACAGTTCGAATTACACACACAATTGTGAAACAAAATAATTATTTTTAAAGACGGCTGACATATACGTTATTCATAAGGTAAGTTTGTCCTTTTGTAATAAGTTAAGTCCGAGACTACCAGGACTTTAATTGGTCGTGCTAATTAGTGTCTAGCACATAAGACCTTTTAGCCTTTTTGTTACCACCTCACTAAAAAGGCAACGGGTTCAAAATTTCTTCCAAATTTAACATCTAAAATAGACACATTTTATTAAATTTATTCGGCCCTTTAGACCCACCCCAGTTCCGTGCTTCGGAAGGCACGTTAAGCCGTTGATCCCGGTTGCCAATAAAATGGCAGTCGTTAAGCCAAGTTGGAGCCCCAATGGGCGGCTTAAAAATTTTAACAGCAGGTCGATGCAGCCTGCGCCTGTCCATTTCAACACGGCAATGGGCTCACCACCTGCGACGTGGGACAGAAATGCATACGGTGAAACGTGGGCGTTAAATATGCCTCTGCCTACCCCTTCGGGGATAAAGGCGTGACAATATGTATGTATGTATGTATGTAAGTTTGTAAACAACCAATATCACGTTAATGAACTCAATATTCCCTTCTCAACACTGTATCCCGGTGTTTGATGGAGTATTAACCGATTGTTCCGTCGTCCACGGGTCCGCCCCAGGTCGCCTCACACCTCACACTCGTCTAATATTATCCTATTCATTTCGTATACTTAATTTTCATAATATTGATTACTATACTATCTTAACATAAATGGGTCAGCATTAGATTCGTTTTCATAACTGTTTATCAATCACGGCGTATCCACGAAGTAGTTTCCGAGGCATTTATACACCCACATTTCACCGTGTTCATTCCTGTCCCACGTAATAGGTGGTGAGAACATTAACGTGCCTTCCGAAGGAGAGAAACGCTCGTAAATAGAAATACTACAATGTTGTCACCCATCCATAACCAGTCATAGCGAACGTTGCTTAACGCAGTGATCGTTTACAAAAAACTGAGTCAGCGGAGCCACGAGCATATAATGTTTCCACAACTCATCTAGATGTCAATCATTTGAAGTTATTGGAAGCAACGTGTCGTGCAGACATCGACATAGTAAGGTGTCTGAGTAGAGAAAGATTTTGTAAGTAAACATTGTTTCATATTTAATCGTTATCAACGTTTGTTTACTTTGTTGGGTGTCCCCACCGACACCTCCGCCATCACCTGCTGGCGGTGCACCTACCGGCGGACGGACGAGGCGACGACACAGGCGCCTTCACAGGGCTGGGAAGTGTGACGCAATCGCTCCCATCAACATTCAAACGATAGTAGCTGCTAGCAGCCAATTCAATGCGACCCCACGCTACAAGTACAGGTAGGATTTGAAAGCAGCTGGGAATAGACTCGGACGAAGAGAGGGAGAGAAAGTCCGTTTAACTTATTACGAGGTGTATTTCGTGTTTTGAGAGACTCGTAGCAAGCGTCTCGTCTATAACTAATGACAGCTAAATTATGTATATTGAGGAAGACGCGAAGTGTGAGGTGAGAGATTTGACGCGGCGCAAGTGACGGGCGACATGCTGTTAATGTTATTAGTTTACTACGTTTTCTAATTTAAACGGTCATTGTTGTCTCAGCTTATGATCGTTTTATAGATTATCATTGATCACAGAGGACAGAGGCATATATACACGTACGTTGCACCTTAAACATTTTTGTCCCACAGAACAAATGATTATCACAGTTTAAAAATAATCTTTCAGTCCACCACAGTCCTATCCAGGGAAACTGTATACGCTTTTACAACAAGCTTGTCCCGCACAGCCTGCAGTTCATATTCGCGTCATGATAACCGTTTGTCTTCGTTACCGCAATAAGCCCGCACCGCGGCTGTCTCCTGAACGCGGCCACGTCAGCCCCAACTGACGCCACTGCCTAGTATTATTATTAGCTTGCTTGCTTGGTTCTAGGATAGTAGATTTTATTTTGTGATTTCTCTAAAAGTTTTAACAGGTTTGTCTTTCTATTTCTTGTCGTTTTTTTATCACATAAAAAACCATTATTTAGATTTGAGCCCAGAAAAACTCACCTTACAGAGTCCACGTTGAAACATCGTTTGTCTTCGTTACGTAATAATGTGCTGCCGCCGATAATTGAGCGTGATGTATTTAGTAACCAACTAATTTAATACTGCCATCTTTATTTTTATATTATCACTGTATAATAAAGTTGATTTTCCATTAATCTAAGTTAGATACAACGTAATATATTCACTTACCAAACATAAGCCAGTTAAAATGAGTCGCCGAATGGTTTTCAGCGTGCGCCTGTTTCATTACATTTTTCATTTTCTTATTTTAACTTGGGCAATATTTTTTCAATTTAGTTTTACTGACTGTTATTATATATTTGAATGAAAAATGAAGATTCGTATTGTAATCGTTGTATTATTAAACTTTATGGTTTACTCTGCCATGCCTATTGAAGCTATTTAATTATGATATTAAGTATCAAATTAATTGAGCAAAACCAATAATGTTGTTAATTCATTCAATCATTCGATATTGATTTGTGAATTCTAAAGTAACTGAAAACATGAGTGCCGGGGTAGATCCTCAGAGTATCTCATCAGAGATAAAGTAACTGAAACCATGAGTGCCGGGGTAGATCCTCAGAATGCCTCATCAGAGATAAAGTAACTGAAACCATGAGTGCCGGGGTAGATCCTCAGAGTGCCTCATCAGAGATAAAGTAACTGAAACCATGAGTGCCGGGGTAGATCCTCAGAGTGCCTCATCAGAGATAAAGTAACTGAAACCATGAGTGCCGGGGTAGATCCTCAGAGTGCCTCATCAGAGATAAAGTAACTGAAACCATGAGTGCCGGGGTAGATCCTCTGAGTGCCTCATCAGAGATAAAGTAACTGAAACCATGAGTGCCGGGGTAGATCCTCTGAGTGCCTCATCAGAGATAAAGTAACTGAAACCATGAGTGCCGGGGTAGATCCTCTGAGTGCCTCATCAGAGATAAAGTAACTGAAACCATGAGTGCCGGGGTAGATCCTCTGAGTGCCTCATCAGAGATAAAGTAACTGAAACCATGAGTGCCGGGGTAGATCCTCTGAGTGCCTCATCAGAGATAAAGTAACTGAAACCATGAGTGCCGGGGTAGATCCTCTGAGTGCCTCATCAGAGATAAAGTAACTGAAACCATGAGTGCCGGGGTAGATCCTCTGAGTGCCTCATCAGAGATAAAGTAACTGAAACCATGAGTGCCGATGCCGGGGTAGATCCTCTGAGTGCCTCATCAGAGATAAAGTAACTGAAACCATGAGTGCCGGGGTAGATTCTCTGAGTGCCTCATCAGAGATAAAGTAACTGAAACCATGAGTGCCGGGGTAGATCCTCTGAGTGCCCCATCAGAGATAAAGTAACTGAAACCATGAGTGCCGGGGTAGATCCTCTGAGTGCCTCATCAGAGATAAAGTAACTGAAACCATGAGTGCCGGGGTAGATCCTCTGAGTGCCTCATCAGAGATAAAGTAACTGAAACCATGAGTGCCGGGGTAGATCCTCTGAGTGCCTCATCAGAGATAAAGTAACTGAAACCATGAGTGCCGGGGTAGATCCTCTGAGTGCCTCATCAGAGATAAAGTAACTGAAACCATGAGTGCCGGGGTAGATCCTCTGAGTGCCTCATCAGAGATAAAGTAACTGAAACCATGAGTGCCGATGCCGGGGTAGATCCTCTGAGTGCCTCATCAGAGATAAAGTAACTGAAACCATGAGTGCCGGGGTAGATTCTCTGAGTGCCTCATCAGAGATAAAGTAACTGAAACCATGAGTGCCGGGGTAGATCCTCTGAGTGCCCCATCAGAGATAAAGTAACTGAAACCATGAGTGCCGGGGTAGATCCTCTGAGTGCCTCATCAGAGATAAAGTAACTGCAACCATGAGTGCCGGGGTAGATCCTCTGAGTGCCTCATCAGAAATAAAGTAACTGAAACCATGAGTGCCGGGGTAGATCCTCTGAGTGCCTCATCAGAGATAAAGTAACTGAAACCATGAGTGCCGATGCCGGGGTAGATCCTCTGAGTGCCTCATCAGAGATAAAGTAACTGAAACCATGAGTGCCGGGGTAGATCCTCTGAGTGCCTCATCAGAGATAAAGTAACTGAAACCATGAGTGCCGGGGTAGATCCTCTGAGTGCCCCATCAGAGATAAAGTAACTGAAACCATGAGTGCCGGGGTAGATCCTCTGAGTGCCTCATCAGAGATAAAGTAACTGCAACCATGAGTGCCGGGGTAGATCCTCTGAGTGCCTCATCAGAAATAAAGTAACTGAAACCATGAGTGCCGGGGTAGATCCTCTGAGTGCCTCATCAGAGATAAAGTAGCTGAAACCATGAGTGCCGGGGTAGATCCTCTGAGTGTCTCATCAGAGATAAAGCGTGAAGATAGATAGTTAAACATTAGAAAGCAATCGCATTCGTTTCCAAGGTTCCAGTCGACTCAAAGACTTCTTCAAACAATGGTAGTACTGGGCAAGGAACCTGTTAGTGAGTAATAGAGGACATAAACAAGGCGAGAACCGCGGTAATGTGAATATCTCACGACTAAGCGATGCCAAAAGGTAACCGAGCTTACCGATTCATGTTAACGGATCAGAGTTGTATACTGTTGCGAATACTGTGTTTTTGAGTATTATTATTAAAACTTTGCAGTGGAGACTGCGTTTATAAAAGTTGTCAAATTAAGTTCTGCTGATATGCAGTAAAACAATTAGACGGCTCACTGATATTGAAATGGTCAGAAAAGTTTATTTCAGTTTTTTCCATAACATTTTGTCGAACAGAATTTTCCTCTGGTAAATTCAGCGGACTTCAATGCCATGTGTATAATATATACCAAAAGAGAGCTGCGAGAGTACTACTACATCGAATGTGTTTGCAGGGTCATCCTGATCAACACCTCGGGTGTTGCAAACGTGCGTACGCTATATTCTACTTTCAACCATGTAATCCGTTAGCTTATTTGCCACCTTAGCAGTATAAAAAACAACTCGATGTAATTTTCTACAAGACTTTCGTAATCGCCGATAACTGCCAGTACCTACTTTAGTTTCTGTGTTTTCACCACGCTTGCAAGAAACACAATACAAATGTCCCGTTAACTTTAATACTAAAAAAACGTATCTAGTATTAAGCGAATAAACAATTTTGAGTGCCAGATATCATTACCAAAATAAAAAATATTGACCTACTACTAAATACTTTTAAATACGGTTAAGTTAAAATACAAAATTGAATTGAAAATGTTTACTTCACTAGAGTAAGATATTGCTAATTCAGTTTTGTAATGAGAGAAGATGGCTAGCAGAGATAAACAATAACTTATATTGAGTTTTTGTTTAACTTCCCACCCTATTATAAATTATAGTTCTCGGTCCAGTACAATAGTTACATATTCAGCAAGAATGAAAACTTTGCGGCCTATTCAAAAGTAGCCCAATATCCATAAAACACAGTGATATGTTCGTCGACGGCGACATATATCGATGGCGTATCTATTCAATGAAACATTTTACGAGTAACGGGAGGAGATGGAAATATCTATATAAGTAGGTATATATATTTTATTGTTGTCACATAAATATGCTGAAGTAATTAGATCTTTAGTTATCTACACGAAAACAATCAATGTTTTAACTCTAGTTTATGTGTTTATACATACAAACTACAAGCATACAAATAGACACTATTTTTATTATTGGTATAGATATATTTATTTATTTGTTTGAATCAAGTGAGTCTCTCTTCAACGCTCTATGAATGCAGGCATTCATGTGAGTAGTACGTACAGCTACATAGCTTGGTCGACATTCGATCGCCGAAAGAATTTTTACAATTTATATGAAAATTGGCGTGCGCTGATGCGAGTGCACAATTATCGATGCGGACGCTGTCCAATGACGTCACCCTCGTTGTTCGTAGAGCCGACTCTGAGAATGCACTGCCACGATGACACAATGAACGTAGACTTACATTTAGTTCAAAGATTTACGCAACATTTTTATATAAATAAATATATTCTCTTTATTCTACAACTCGGAATAAAAATATAGTAACATAGACAAGATAAAACTTTAATCATATAACTCAATGAGAAATAGTTTCAATGAATCAATAGATTGTTTATTCACATTTTTATTCAAATTGTGTATAATTTGTTTCTTAACGACATAAAAATGTATTGTAACATCAATCAATATGTACAGTGATTATGTCCAAATAAATTGATTTTGAAAATGTACAAGTGATTTACTTTCGCAAATGTACTTTTATAGTAAGTGCTACTTATAAGTATAATTAAGGAAATAAGAAAGAAAAACTTGAAATTATAGTTTACCAATATTTCGACATGAAAACTTAACTTGTAACAATTACGTAGACATTCAGTTCCTTCGCGTCACGCTGTTAATTTCCGTCACCCTGTGTCACCGCTACGGGCGGCACCTGCCTGTCTGGTATCTCTTCCATCGGTATTTGTCATAATTTTAATACTACTATAGTGGTTATATCACACATTTACGATACCTTGTCTGAATATCATTTGATGTAGTTGGTACAGAGCTGACATTATATGCTTGATGATATTTTTTTCAGAATATGTTAAGGTTATATTTTTGTGACATTTGCTTTGGTTATTAATGTGTTGCATTTGCTTATGTTATTGTATAAACATACAAAATTTCATAAATAGGCCTGTTTACTTATATTCTGTATGTACCTATCTATAAATTACTTTGGCTAATTTCGATAATTGACAAAAGATACGTACATTAAAAAAAATATCGAATCATAAACCCTGTGTACTTTCTTATCACTGTATCCAAAGCTTTGAACAGAATAATTATACTAAACAGCAATCGGTTACCACCCAGTGTGCTCTGAGCTGACAGAGACGTATGAGTCCAGTGACGTCGCAGATACATCGTGTTCCATTAATAACGTCCCAAGCTATAGCTATATGCGCTCCACCAGCGATGATTGATCGCACCTCACAATTGACTCAAAACTGTTTTTGAAATCTCTTATTTTCAACCAGCAACTCGTTTGGTCTACAAACTTCATCATGTTTATCCTCATGAGATTGAATCTAGAGAGTTGTCTAAAAGGTAAAATACAATATGACATGACCCACTACGCTTTATATGCTATTTTTAGCGTTTAAACTGTTTTCTTTGATTAATAATAAATTAATAATTGAAACCTTCTTGGTGCCATTTTATACTCGTGATAGGGTTAAAACAACAGGCCTGTTGATTCTGTTAAATTATTCTTTGTTAATGCTAACGGGTTAGATACTAGACACTTTGTTCTGGAACAAAATTACAACGGCCATCGCCAGAGCGACATCAAGATTGACGGCGCGCCCCCGGCCACTATCTTACTAGGGTTGACAAACCACTGGGAGTCTGGGACGCCCACCTTGGAAATCCAACTGTCATACAGTTGTGTTCTAGAATTTCTTTGTTTATCTCACGGCGACTTTCTGACGGTTTACCAGAAAATATTTTCTACGGGAATATTTATTATTTAGAAATACAATATTGTTCAGATATTACGAGAACACACATAGTTACCCGATAGAGGAACAAACAGCCACCCCCTATTCTCAGCCACCTACTGTGTGTGCTTCTTTGCAAGTTTTATTAACCTCATGTCTGGACTGTTAGTTTAGATGGTCTAAGTTTTAGATAAGAATATCTAAAATAAATGTACACTCCGTGCCACAATAATAAGTCCGAGACTACCAGAACTTTAATTGGTCGTGCTAATTAGTGTCTAGCACATAAGACCTTTTAGCCTTTTTGTTACCACCTCACTAAAAAGGCAACGGGTTCAAAATTTCTATCAAATTTAACATCTAAAATAGACACATTTTATTAAATTTATTCGGCCCTTTAGACCTACCCCAGTTCCGTGCTTCGGAAGGCACGTTAAGCCGTTGGTCCCGGTTGCCAATAAAATGGCAGTCGTTAAGCCAAGTTGGAGGCCCTATGGGCGGCTTAAAAATTTTCAACAGCAGGTCGATACAGCCTGCGCCTGTCCATTTCAACACGGCAATGGGCTCACCACCTGTTACGTACAGGACAGAAATGCATACGGTGAAACGTGGGCGTTAAATATGCCTCTGCCTACCCCTTCGGGGATAAAGGCATGACAATATGTATGTATGTATGTATGTGCCACAAACACCGGTTAATGACAAAGTGCAGGAAATATATTGATGATAATCATCAGGTTAATAACAATAGTTCCAAGGACCTTTCCACTAATTTATATGAGCAAGGTCTTCGACTCTTCGAATGAGCCACCGACCGAGCTTCGAAGTTTGGAAAACAGGTCGTGAATATAGTTAACATTTTCCGAGTATTTTGAGCTAATGTTTATCAACCGCAAAACTTAGCTGCCCGCGCTGCTTTTGCAAACAATAATGTCAGGTAATTTTAAGATCAAATGTTCTCAAACTTTGTGTTTTCCCAAAAATAAGTTAGCTTATCTAATACTTCAGTGTAAAAAATATGCAGTTATCAAGTGAAATGAAGCAAATCTGCAAAGAACAGTTTCTATGTTTATATCTATAAATATTACATTCAATTTATATACATTTTACCCCTATTCCATAACTCATAGTTTAATTTACATTTCAGGTGGTCTATTACTCTCCTAGATAAAGTGGGTGTGTATTGGCTTCAGTTAAATCTATCAGGTAGTGGAACTTCATTGGATCTTATTGCAATTAAATGCAATTATTGCAGACAATTCCCACTCCCATATAATAGAAGTTATGGATCATAGCTTCTATTATATGGCAGTGGGAATTGTCTGCAATAATTGCTTTAACAAAAATGTAAAAATATATAATATCCCATTCATCTTATAATATCCCATCAATCTTAGCTAATATCCCATTTTCAAAAAAATTTCCACACGGGATTGTCCATGCCAATCCGATGAAAAATACGACCTGTAGACTGAATGGACGGACGAACGGTCGGACATCGATAGTATTTTCCCGTACCAGTGGACTTAAAATTTGACTGTTAGCGTGTTTTGCAAGGTACGTTAAGCGATTGGTACCGGTTGCCAGTCACATGACTATCAACCGGTACCAATCGCTCATCGTGCTCGTCAGTCGCTTAGCCTTATGGGTGGCTTCAAACGTTGCATGGGATAAAAAGCATATTATGGTAAAAATGGGCGCATGGTATGTATAAATGATAAGTGTGAGTTTCAAGACGTGACTGCGCTACACAAACAACAAATCGAGATGAAACGTACCTATGTGATGCCGATCAGGGGCCGAGTCTGCCAATTCAATCGTGTCGAAATAGAATCAATATCGTCGCTCAATTGAAAGCCACCGGTACAATTTTGACAGTTTTTCGTAGTATCGTACTCCAATAGACTTCTATCAGTCGGCCGATAGAATTCTACTAACACCAGTGGCCGCTAGTCAGTTGTATTTTTGATAGTCTACTAACATTTTGACAGCTAAATACAGCAATTCTGGTTTTATTCTACTGCTACTCAATAGTAGACTCGGCCCCCTGGCCGGTGTCGCAGACGTCGCCACTCTATCAGCCTCCATTTTCTCTCGGACAGCTTGCCTGTGAACAAATGACATTGAGTATCGTCTATTTATCTTACCCGGCCGTCGCTCGACATTGTCTAAGCTTGCACCTACATAGATACAATATGTGTTATTAAAACAATGTTTTAATCTCATAATTGTGCACATTAGTTTTGCTCTCTGAAGTAAACAAAGGAATTTTGCAAGAAGTGAAAACGTTCATTTAAAATTACCTTTGTAAGAAATTTACAATGAAAACACCCATTTAATAACAACTTTCATTAAAACAAGTCAAGACAATTATTGACCATATAATTAGGTAATAGAGAGGATATTTTGTAATAACGTAATAGGGTGAAGAGAGGTTAGCATTAGGCTCGACTTCCATTAACATGTGCGACTACTTATGAATACGCCACGCCACCATCTATGTGCTTACCCTCACCCTCGCCCTCGTCCTCGCCCTCGCCCTCGCCCTCGCCCTCGCCCTCGCCCTCGCCCTCGCCCTCGCCCTCGCCCTCGCCGTCGACCTCGCCCTCGCCCTCGCCCTCGCCCTCGCCCTCGCCCTCGCCCTCGCCCTCGCCCTCGCCCTCGCCCTCGCCCTCGACCTCGCCCTCGCCCTCGCCCTCGCCCTCGCCCTCGCCCTCGCCCTCGCCCTCGCCCTCGCCCTCGCCCTCGACCTCGCCCTCGCCCTCGCCCTCGCCCTCGCCCTCGCCCTCGCCCTCGCCCTCGCCCTCGCCCTCGCCCTCGCCCTCGCCCTCGCCCTCGCCCTCGCCCTCGCCCTCGCCCTCGCCCTCCTCCTCGCCCTCGCCCTCGCCCTCGCCCTCGCCCTCACCCTCACCCTCACCCTCACTCTCACTTTCACAGTCACCCTCATCCTCACCCTCACACTCACTATCATCACGTCTCGATCCGTGCGAGCTTCGTACAATCGTACCATATAATATATGTACATACACGTTAAGCCAACGCTCGGCCGTGCTCGGTGAACTTCGTGTGACCTCGGATCTTAGGGTTTTTTTCCTTACGGAATTTCTTGATTAAAGCCCACACTTATTATAAAGGATTTACTATATTATGTTTTATTAAAGTGACCAATATTTTGTATATTAGCTACTACAAAATATTGGTCACTTTAACTGGACTAGCTGTGCCTCACTCCTGACTTCCCATTTATAATAATTTATTGAATATAATGTATTCAGCACATTAATGTATTAAACTCTGCCCGATTTTTTATATTTATAATTACTACTGTTTTACTTTTACACAACATAGCTTCCAAATGTTAAAAGAATTGTTTTTAATCGGTTTAGTGGGCCAACCAGTAGCTGCATTACCTGCAGGTGAAATGGCCATAGATTATTTTGGAGCCTCTTAAATCAACTTTTACCAAAAGGTTTGTTACATATACCTATTCAAGTACTTTTCATTGCCTTTTTTGTTTCAGTTAAGAGCATCTGACAGAACCTGTCATACTTGTTTGATTTGCCCTATGGGCAAAGTTACTTGCAATCTGTAAGGACATAATAATTTTCAAGTAAAATAACAGTACCCAGAAGGAACCATCTTTTTGCCAGAATTGAAGAAAGCCGCTGATACTCTATTACATTGTTTTTTCTCCTGAACTGTAAATATGAAGAGAAATATTAAGTTTCTAGGTGACTCAGAGTACATATATAAACAAAGTATATACGATATATACTACAGCAATGTTTGATTTGCCAATTTCAGTTATAATTTCCTTATACTTGGTGACAATAAATAAAGCTTTTATTTTTTATATTCTATATACGAGTAATATTAAAGTATATAGTTTTCAAAGGCTTTTTTTGGTTTTTTAAGTTGTGTGAAATAAAACAACCAGGATCATAATATGGTAAACACATAAGAAATATTGGAACATATTTCTTGTTGAAATGTGCACAGATAGAACTGGCAACATTTTGGGCATGATTCCTTTTAGCCGTCAACTGCAGATTATTAATAGGTAAAATACAAAGCAAACAAAATATGTTTTTTTTTGCTGATATATGTTATATAAGCAAAAAAAAACATATTTTGTTTATATATGAAAATAACATTGGCAACCTAGAAACCATAAAACATTATTATTGTTACAGCATTGTCGGGCAATCACCTATTGGTTGTTTGCTCATATCATGTTTGTGATGTGGTACTTAATGCTCTAATAGGAACATTATTTCGTCTATTACAATATAGTTTTATATTTTTCATTTTTTTTATTAAACACAATACAGATTACAACTATTACAATACACAATATGAAATCACATGGTGCAGATCTGAATCGTAATCCAAACCTTTGTGTTCTTTGAGAACTTCGTAATAAACCCCTACATAAAAAAAACGAGAGCAAAATGGCAACACTGCCTTGGGGTTTCACGTAATTATTACTTATTTTTATTCTATAAACTTCGCTCGTGGCCCCGCGGTCTCAGTGTTCTGTAAACGATCACTGAGTTACGCAACTTTCACTATGGCTGGTCCTCGGATGGGTGACCACTTTGTGGCATTTACATTTGCGAGCGTTTCCGTGCTTCGGAAGGCACGTTAAGCCGTTGGTCCCGGTTGCCAGTAAAATGGCAGTCGTTAAGCCTGGTTGAAGGCCTTATGGGCGGCTTGAAAAAGTTCAACAGCAGGTAGCCACAACCTGCGTCTGTCTATTTCAACACGGCAATGGGCTCACCACCTATTACGTGGGACAGGAATCCACACGGTGAAAAGTGGGCATATAATATGCCTCTGCCACCCCTTCGGGGATAAGGCGTGATGGATATTTATTTATTTTATTTTTATAATAAAAATAATATAAAAAGGTAAATGAAAATGTAACTAATAATTCCAACTACTGGGCGTGGAATAAAGGACACCTTTGAGCTGTTCAATGTATGCTGCTATCTTAGGAGTAAATATATCAAGAGAAGCATCATTTTTAGCTAAATCATTATACTGTAGAGCCATCCTAACAATAGGGTTAAAGTATGATATGTTGTTTTTATGTATATGTAGTGCAAAAAGACTCGGATGATTTGACCTTCGCGCGCTGTATCTTGTGTTAAAAATCACTTGAGAGAGCAAATAAGGAGCAAATATGAAGCGCTCGTGGCCCCGCGGTCTCAGTGTTCTGTAAACGATCACTGAGTTACGCAACGTTCACTATGGCTGGTCCTCGGATCCACTTTGTGGCATTTACATTTGCGAGCGTTTCCGTGCTTCGGAAGGCACGTTAAGCTTTTGATCCGGGTTGCCAGTAAAATGGCAGTCGTTAAGCCTGGTTGAAGGCCTTATGGGCGGCTTGAAAAATTTCAACAGCAGGTAGCCACAACCTGCGTCTGTCTATTTCAACACGGCAATGGGCTCACCACCTATTACGTGGGACAGGAATCCACACGGTGAAAAGTGGGCATATAATATGCCTCTGCCACCCCTTCGGGGATAAGGCGTGATGGATATTTATTTATTTTATTTATTTAAGTATAGAATGAACTATTTTGTAGAGATAAAGGGAGTCGATGTACTCACGACGGGTCTCCAACTTCTGTACGTTAAATCTGGTAAGCCTATTCTCGTAACTAAGACTGCGATTGTTGTGAGTTTCCGATTTATATTCTAACAGAACCGACCAATGAGGATTCTAAGGCCTTCCTCATTATGCAAACAAACCTTTAGTCTGAAGTTATTCTGTTCAAATATTAGCGGACTCTGTGGGTCATTTGGAACCCAGAGTTAGTAATTCCGATTGAAACGAGCCTTGTAGGTCCCACGGTTCTTCATTCATTCGACGAAAATTAGCCCACACAACTTTGTACAACTATTCGCAGCTACCCATTATTTAACCAAGAATGTGTAACATTATGATTACGGGTACAAAGTTCAGTAGGTAATTTCTAAGACAAACATGAATTTAGGAATCGCCTACTCGAGGTCAAAATTAGTTATAAATGGTTAATCTAATCACTTTCGATTCAAGCGTTTTTACCATAAAGCAGTACGAAAAACAATGGTCAAAGGTGTAAATATTAAAGTGACATAAAAAGAAGAAACATGTTATGATAATCTAACCACACAAACTTTGTTCCCAAGTGTAAATATGAACTTCAAGACGGCTTTGATTCATTATTCATATACATTGTAACCAAAGCAGATAACACTGCTGCCTATACACACAGCTCTGTAGCCGCCATGACAAGTCGACAGCACAACGTTAATTCCCCCACAGAACTTTCATCTACTTCAAAATCAAAGATTCCAGCAACATTTCGATGTCAACATTTCTTTGCAGAACTCTGCTAGTTTATAAATGTGTATCAGTTGATAATCAAAACAAAAACCATTCTATTCGCAGAACTTTCTTACTGACGGAAAGAGGTGAATTAATTTATAAATTTCAAGTTATGTCTCGGAAGTGTAGTGGTAACGCGTCTGGTGCATACAACAATCCAGCTCAGGTCTAAAAAAATAAGCGTACCGCGCTAAAAGAATATTCACTTCAAAAATTGACCGGGATGGACGTTAATGATGATGATGAAAAAAAAATTCTACTCTGAAAGAGTCTTAATTGATTACACAATATTATTTAATAAGACCTGTAGATGACCGGGTTCAAAATTAGATGATGATGATGATTATAGTCGCAAATCCAGAGATTTTATCTCCTCTAAAAATATGTGTACCACGCTAAGAGGCGTTTTCGCTTAAAAAACTCAATTTATTAATAATTTATTTATCTAGTCGCGTTGGTACATGCATATATGCACACACTATAGCTGCGTATCGTAACGGGGAGTAGCGAGTCCAAATTTATCTCATCTAAAAAATTGCGTACCGCGCTAAAAGAAGTTTTTCCTTCAAAAATTGACCGGGATCGACGTAAAGATGATGATGATGAAAAATAAATCTACACTGAAAGAGTCCTAATTGATTACACAGCATTATTTAATAAGACCTGTAGATGACCGGAATCAACGTTAGATGATGATGATGATTATGGTAGCGAGTCCAGAGATTTTATCTCATCTAAAAATATGCGTACCGCGCTAAAAGAAGTTTTTCCTTAAAAAATTGACCGGGATCGACGTAAAGATGATGATGATAAAAAATAATTCTACACTGAAAGAGTCCTAATTGATTACACAGCATTATTTAATAAGACCTGTAGATGACCGGAATCAACGTTTGATGATGATGATGATTATGGTCGCGAGTCCAGAGATTTTATCTCATCTAAAAATATGCGTACCGCGCTAAAAGAAGTTTTTCCTTCAAAAATTGACCGGGATCGACGTAAAGATGATGATGATAAAAAATAATTCTACACTGAAAGAGTCCTAATTGATTACACAGCATTATTTAATAAGACCTGTAGATGACCGGAATCAACGTTAGATGATGATGATGATTATGGTCGCGAGTCCAGAGATTTTATCTCATCTAAAAATATGCGTACCGCGCTAAAAGAAGTTTTTCCTTCAAAAATTGACCGGGATCGACGTAAAGATGATGATGATAAAATCTTACGCTTTTTCGATCAGGACACGTGTCCTGACGCGAGTTTAAGATTTTATACCCAAAGCCGCTAAAGAAGTTTTCACTTCAAAAAAAATTTCATTTTAAATTAAAATTTAAATATCGATGAGATATCGAGATTTTTTACAGAATGTAAATATTTTTGGACAAGTCAGAAAATAGAGTTAGTACAAATGGAGATAGTTAAAACTTTTTTCTGAGCAGGTAGGTAGGTAGATACCTATGCCACACACAAAGTCCAAAACAAACAAGTCACAAAGGAAGTGAATCACCACAGTAGATCACATTGTGCACAGTCGCCGCCTTCCCATTACGCACTGTGATTCAATATTCCATCGTGAATTATTCATATATTACCGACATACGATTAGGATGTAAGTCAAATTTTATTCTCTCTCCGCGTCGGTGAGATTACACTTGCAAATATTTGGATCACAATTCCGTGTAGAATACAAATTAAAGCTACAGATAGAATACTGCTACAGGCAGAAATTAATCCGTGTAATGATCTCCTTGAATAAATAAAGCAGAAAGTTCCTGATGTAAAAGAATTGCTTATGACTCTGTATTATTTGTATGGCGACTAGGAAAAAATATACTAAGGGAAATTCTTTATTAAGGGAAATTCAATCTCAATCACGTACCCTGCACTTAATACACAATATAATTAATTATTATATGTTATTGTGTTGTGTTTGTGTCACTCCAACTCACCACAGTTAAAGTCGCCTTACTAACTTTTAAACTATCGTTTAATAAACTATAATTACATTTGTACAGGCTGACAGTCTGTGACTATGGTCGGTGCAACCTAGGCGAAACGTTAGCCAACAAAAGGTATGTGAACGTTTTGCTCCTGTAATAACAAATATACTTATGTAGTCGCCTTAATTATTCCACCATTATTTCATTACTATCCTGCCTTTTACAATACGTTATATCTTAAGGCCATCAACTAGATCTCTCTAGTTGATGGCCTTAAGATATATAACAGGATTCTCAATAGCTGTTACAGTGATGTAGTTTTTGAACTCCGATCTTCCATCAGGAGACCGAGATTTTGATGAATTGAAAAATATCGTAATTAACGCAAAATTCAACAGAAAGTGATTAAAGCGATTAATTTGTTTCTAAGTTCCTCCACTACAGCCTCCATGCAGTCACATGCCTTAGTTCACCTTCACTAAGTGTAAGGTCGTGATTAAATAATCATGCGTACGTTTGCGTGACTTCAAGGCACATGAATATCGCATGTGAATTAGTGTTGTCTCCGCGGAAATGTCGACAACTTTATGAGTCCATCTTCTTGGAACGTCAATCGAGAGCATTATTTAGTGAGACTTGACTTAGTAACTTAAAATAGATTTAGAAAAGCGTGCTTTGGTACGAATTTAAAATTCAGGACGGACTCTTGAATTAGGAATGTTTAGTTCAAGTTATATATTCGTAATCAAATAAGAATTGAAGCCCTCGTGGACAGGAATACACATGGTTAAATGTGGGCAATAATATGCCACTGCCACCCCTTTGGGGATAAGGCGTGATAGATAAATAATAAAATAAATAATAATTTAACCACTTATCTCATCATTTGATTCCATCCTCAAACACAAGATGGCTGATGGTAATAAACATAAGCCTATATTGTACAAAATGTTTATGTTACACCTTAGTGATCATTAATAAGTAAACGGACCGGTTTCCGAAGGGCAGAGGAGACCCTATGGGTTAAAATGTTACGTCGGGAAGACAAAACGGAACGTTTCTACGGTACTGAGCGAGCGCATACATTCCATGAAAAGCCACGACATCAACGGATCCGCGGTGGTGGAGCAGGCACTGAGCTGCAATACGCGTCATTTCATCCGTTGTGATATCACTCCTTACACAGTCCATCCATCTTTTCCTTGGCCTTCCTCTGACTCTCTATCCATCATCATTTATATTCATCTTTCTTTTACTTACATGAATTTAATTTCTTTTAATCATCATCCTCTTGCCCTTGTCCCAATTTAATTGGGGTCGGCGCAGCATGTCTAAATTTCATACTGCATATTGTTTTGGTTTGGTTTTTATGATCAGCCGCCAGCCTGACACAAACCCTCCTTGGGAATGCTATCGTTTGGTGGTTTACCCGCCACCACACGGGTGCCTTTCAAAGCCTTTCAGTACTCCGAACCTTAAAAGGGGCAGGTTGCTTTTTAACAGGGAGAGGTTCTTCTTTACTAATAAGTAGTCCTTGACTATACAATGCGTTGACGTCAGCCATAGCTATGCAATACGGCATATCCCTGTCGTGTACCATACGGGCTACTTGTGCAGCCCGCGCTCCTTATACCATGACGTCCATCATGCTAGGTTCTTCTTCCATATATATTTACGGCTCCTATAGTATCTAACGCCTTAAAAAACTGCCTCTGACCATCTCTAGTAAATCTGATCTCCCAAACTTGGGTGTCTGGAGCAAGGTGACGATCCACTTTGACGGATTATTTCTTAACTAGACGTAAGAATATCTAATTTGTTAAAGGCATTTGTTATTTAATATAAATTTTATATAGAAATCATGATATTTGAGTAAACATTTTATAATTATAATTTGTTAATTAATTTCCATTTTATAATTTCATTCCTTTGAATCACATACCAAAATAGACGGTTCTCTCTTATTTTTTCAATTACTGGTGCTACTCTAAGTCACACCACATACCCGCCATAACTGCCTTGGTGGCGCAAGCCTTAGTGTATGCGACTGCCGCGCTGCGGTCCCGGGTTCAATTCCCGGGTGGGAATAAATATTTGTGTGATCCACATATGTTTGTTTTGGAGTTTGCTATGTATAATTTGTATGTCTCTAGAAATATATAAGTATGATTATCAGCTGTTTAGGTCCCATAGCACAAGTTTAAAGTTTAGTTTGGGCTAGATAGCGCAATGTAAAAAGTGGCCCACAATATTGATTAAATTAAACATTCTCATTTCGACTACACTCTTTTTTATCCATTTTCATAACGGCCCAATATTATGATCCATATAATACGATAGGTTTTATAATTACGAAAGGTCTTATTATGTTTTGCCCGTCAACTTGAGAGCAAAATAGATCGCATGTTCGATCTGTTCTGACGTGGACGTCATTTTAAGATCAACGCTTTCCAGTCTTTGTCACCATATTTCTAGTCTGCTCTGGAACTCTAGGCCTTCCGAGGCTAAAATCCCGGTGTCATCTGCAAACAGCATGCATCCAGAAGCCTCCTCCTATATGTCCGCCCGTAAGTGCGTCCATAACAATGACGCAGAAGTATGGACTAAGAGATGATCCCTGCTGGTGCATGCCTGAATTTGGGGTACTAAATCGACTATACCGTTACACCTTTAATAGTAACATAACGAAGGAATTTTATAATAAAATAATAGGTATATTGACAAATAAAAATTTTCATTCCGTTTTTAGTGTCACTAAATCCCGAAAATGACTAGATCGGATTGAACTTGGACCTGCTTTGTAAAAATTTTTGAAAATGTTTTGGGGAGGTTTTAAATGCGAAAAAATAAACAACTAAATTTTGTATACAAAAACCAACCTAGTAACTTATTTTGGTACTTCATCCCTGTAGTGTTTTATAAGTGTCGACCGGAACCCAACAAGCGAGTAATAGGGACTCTTTTGCCAACTTTGAACACCTAATAACATAATATTATAATGCTGCCGT
This sequence comes from Thumatha senex, assembly GCA_948477245.1. Lineage (NCBI taxonomy): Eukaryota > Metazoa > Arthropoda > Insecta > Lepidoptera > Erebidae > Thumatha > Thumatha senex. The sequence goes on along the minus strand of OX419728.1, from coordinate 32,576,154 downwards.
AGCGGCGGGTGGAAAGAGGTGATCTTTTTATGAGAGTGTCTAACTGGTACTCTATATTTGATATAGACAAGATTTTTGAAATGAAAATACTGTCATTATGCTTCTCTTGGTACAATATATGGTATGGTGTTATCTTTGTTATTGCTCTTGAATTAATTGCCATGCAAATCTCTTTTGAACATTTTAGGCGCATTGAGTGAGGCCAAGCCGTGCAACCGTATTCCGAGATACTACGCACAACGTTTTAATATAATAAAAGGCCTACTACTAAGCGAGCTTTACCATAGAACATCAGAAACCCGAGAATTCATGACGCTCGTTTCACGGCACTCGCTAACAATGGCAAAAATGTCAGCCTCCTGTCAATTATTACTCAAGCGATTTTCCGAGATAATTTAATGTAAAAGCATTTCTAGATATTAAGGGCGCATCTTATTTTGTATACAATCTTAAGTCAAGTTACAATATATATATGTGGGTCGCGGTCGTTTGGAGATACCAATATTTTGAACCTCAGGTATCTCCAGATTTAACGCCGTTAATGATCACAAAGAAAGATCTATCGTCCAAATATGCATACCTTATATGTTTGCTCCACATAACAAGTGTTGAGCCCATTGCCGCGTTGAAATGGACAGGCGCAAGCTGTGGGGACCTACTGTTGAAGTTTTTCAAGCCGCCCATAAGGCTCTCTCAGGCTCTACCTATTGCCTTGCGAACCTGGCAGTAAATATAAATGTAGAAGCAATAATCTTGGCATTCATAAGTGTTACTTTGTGACTTACATGAATAAAGATATTTTGATTTTGGTATTGGATGCGGTTATATTTAAAGCTCTCGAGGCCCCGCTAACTCAGTGTTCTATAAATAATCACTGCGTTATGGCTGGTCCTTGGATGGGTAACCACTTCGTGGCATTTACATTTGCGAGCGTTTCCGTGCTTCGGAAGGCACGTTAAGCCGTTGATCCCGGCTGATAGTGGCAGATGGCAGTCGTTAAGCCCATTTCAAGGCCTTATGGGCACAGCTTGTGCCTGTTCATTACAACACGGCAATGGGCTCACCACATCTTACGTGGGATAAAAATGCATACGGTGAAATGTGGGCGTATAGTATGGCTCTGCCTACCCCTATGCGATAAAGTGTATGTATGTATAATCTTAAGTATCGGCTACCTCCATACAAATTTTATGAAATTAGTCTAGCTATTTGTGTGTGTAGAAGTAACAAACGTACACACTCACTATATGTACCTATAGGTAACTTTAGGGGCTGCCACGATAGTAAATCAATAATATAGCGTAGTACAGAAGGTATTGTACGCTCCCAGTTCAACCCATATGGTATTAGTTCCTGTGATCCTCTACAAACAGCGGTTTACAAATATTTGTTATTTGAACCTACATTGTTCCTATCGTTGGCTCCTCTACAACTCTATCATGTTTTCTTATCAATGCCCTTTTCTACAGTTATTAATAATTGTTATAAATAATTACTATTAAGTTCGCTCCGGCCCGTAATGTTGAATTGGCCATCTGTCGGTAACTTCATGTACTAAAATGCGAATATTGAAACATTTTGTTCCGATAACGGCTGTGATCTTGTAATGATTCTTAGAATTTGACCGCACATTTACTACCATAAAAAATTCACACTTAAGATGGGTACTTCGCCCCAAACCTAGACAACACACAATGTTGCGCTATCGTGGCTACACGACGGATGTGTATAAATGATGAGAGCCACGGTCCAACTCGACTTCAATTCAAACGTTTTTCACACTTACCATTTTTATTCCAAACCTAAAATCGTTCCTCATTTATCTTATTCACAAACCCACGGATTCTATTAAAAAGATTTTCTTATTCAAAAACGACAAGGAATTGAATTTGAATGGAAGTAAACGTAATCGTGGTGATTAATGATAGGATAGTCACGAAATTGAGTGTTTTGTTTCAGAATAACAGTTATATTTAACGATATTATTTAATGAAAGGTTTTGACAGTCAGACTGTGTAAATGTATGTTGGGTGCGACGCGACGGTGGGTCGTACCTCGTACTGTTTTAATAAAACTACTACGGTACTTTGAATAATAGAGGGTCAAGCGAAAATATCTGCTGGAGGTTTATCTGATGACTTACGCACAAGGCAAGGCCGCAGGCATCTTCAAAGTCACTTCCAACAAAAAAATCAAACGAAAATAAAAAAAAAGCCAATTGATGGCTCAGGCAAATAAAAGTGGACACTGGTTACAAGTCCAGATATAGTTTGAAAGCTACGGGAATAATGCTAATGAAAGACAAGTTTAGTTCAATTGACTGAAGGTAAAATACAGTCTATAAATAAATATATAAAATGGTATTTGACTGGATCTTAACTTTACCACAATTTTAGTGTAGTAGTGAAATACTCCTATGACTATACTTGCGGTACTCGAGATATAACCCGCCAATATGCACATAAACCGAACACATCAATATTTATGACATCTTACTTTTATGGCCATCAAATAACTCACTCATGTATAGGGTCACAAGTTATTACCGACCGCAAGGACCATCGTAACTCGTCTACATCTCACAGACGAGGGAGGCGGTAAATCCAAGATCAAAGAACCGCAGTGTGACCTTATAGTGGGAGAATTTTTATTTATTGTAAAACGGAACTTTTGTAGAGTTAGCTCTTCTTATTTATTTGAATGTCGAAAGTGCTTAGTTTCTAAGTCAAACAAAATGAAACAACGAAACACATACAAGGACTAAGAATTGGTAGTATATCGGACGCCTACACTTCGCAAATTGTACTTATTGACGCAATAGAAGTAGGACACCTGTGTTCCTCCGTCTTAAGATATTCTGATATGAGTTCTTAGTATTATTAGTATTTTATAAGTAATACAACAAATGCAGCTGCGAGATAGTACGTTAAAGCAGGATCGGTAGGGAATCTACGCTATAGTGTACGTATACGAAATAGAATTAAGTCAGTCGTGTGCAAGGAATCGGGATGCATTATGGCAATAACGCATCCGGTATTATCGACCGATAATAAGGAGCTTATGTGGGAGATCTTCTATTTAGTTATGTGTTAAAATTCACCAGACCAGAATATCGTTCAATAGGTTGGTACAACTTGTCCCCAGGAGCGCTCTGCACAACGGCACGCTGTGGCTGCCCCCGTTCCCCGCGGCGCAGTACCGCGCCGACGTGCACGCGGCCACGTACCGCTGCCTCGCCGCCAGCTCCGCGGGCACCATTTTGTCGCGCGACATGCGCATAGACGCAGGTTAGTAGGTATCTATTATTTATTTAACGCCAGCTTTCTACACTGGAAGTTTATTTTTCCGTCGTCGAATCACAGTGAAAGTGAGACATCTTTAAAAATCTCAAAGCTTTTTGACGATCGTAATTATTGATGATAAACAATTACTACATTAATAATTATCGATTTCTGACAATCATCTGAACATACTTGAATGACGATTACAATACAGTGAATAATTACAGCTTGTTTCGGTTCGGTTGCTGAGTGATTAGAGCGTGGTCAGTTAGGCAAAGGTCACGATTTCAAGTCCCGTGCTAACCAAGTTGTCATTTTTCAATAAAATAAAATAATAAATCATCTCAACATTATTTTCGGTTGCAACCAAGTTTGCGCTTCGGGGCCCGTGATGTGCTTTTCTACTAGGCGTCTATTATTATTCTGCTGTTCGATCTTCAGCATCGCCAAAAAAGAAACCACGGGCAAGCAGATCGTCCCCATTGATTTTTGATTCTACGGTATAAAAGAATGTTAGGATATTAAATTTATTGTTTTGCAATACTCTGTTTCCATTAATCGTAGCTATTCAAATCATACACACACATATAATTAGCGGAACATTAAAAAAAGAGTGAAACCTTTTTCAATTAATGTTGCTGGCTGGTTTATGACTATTATATTTTGGAATAAAATATTTAAAAATCAGAACACTGTTGATCGTCACTTTTTTCTGTGATTGTTTTAATTTTAATTGACGTTTGAATAATTTCTAGTAAGTGTTCCATATTACGGGTGCACAAGTTTGTATGTAAATATCTTATTTTTTTATTTAATTCAAGACTTTTTGGACTTTCTATGTCCCTTAAATCTTATTGAAGGATAAGGGAATCATTATGCCTGATTTAACCCCGACTGAAATTGTCAGGGCACTTGAGATGAGAAGCACTAATCAAACTTACAGAGATATCGCCAGGATGCTTCGCCGATCTGTTTCAACAATTCATCGCAGTGTCCAGCGATACTGGGAGACGAATTCTCTCGAAGTCGCGGGCAAGGCCGAAATAGGCGTACATCGAGGAGAGATGACCAGCTGCGTCGATGACCATTTTGTTCGAAGGAATCCGCAATTACAACACAACAATTAAAACAGACTCAATTTCGCTCGAAAGCATTGTCTTTGGACCACGGACCAATGGAGTAAAGTTTTGTTCAGTGATGAGTGTAGAATTCTTTTAAATCAAATTGATGGACGTCAAAGATAATGGAGACGGAAGAGAAACGATACAACATTAACAATTTTGTATTGACTTTTCACGTTTGACAGTGGCGGAATTGCCGGTACCCGCTCCGGTATATAAGGGGCCTAAGGGGGCCATAGGGGTCATAAGAAAAAGAAAAAAAAAAAGAAACGATACAATCAGTTAAATTTTGAAACTACGGTAGTTTGAATATAGAATGTACTTAGGTCGTCATAGTGACCGATAGAGTGTTATACTCTTGTCATTGATTACGTTTGTACCGATGTTATACATTTTCTTATATTATATTTCTAGTTTTTATTCTGCTTTTCCTTTGTATTACTCCAAAGCATTCCACATATCCAACAATTGGTTCTGGGCCCAGAAACGCCCAGGAGTACGCAACAGTGAGGATACGAATAGAACACGAAGGAATTAAATGTATATTCGGGAGAGTAATTGAGATTGTCCGTTCAGGTAAAGTTACAATTTTTTTTTTGACTAACTAGTTGATTGCGAAGTGAGCGAAAATGAGCTCAGGTATGGCAGTACGTATTGAGCCATTGAGCAAGGAAAACTATGATAGCTGGCGAATCCAGGTGCAGGCTCTTTTAATAAAGAACGATGCGTGGAATGTGTATGTTAGCGGTAGAAAAGTTAAACCTGAAAATACTGTAGAGTTAGAGAAGTGGGAAATAGAGGATGAAAAAGCGAAGGCTGACTTGATCTTGTCGATAAGGGGCAGTGAGTTGAGACTCGTTCGTGTACGTCATCACGAGAAGTTTGGCTCAAGCTTAAATCCGTGTTTGCTTCTCGAGGACCAGCGAAAAAGGCTACATTGTTAAAGCGATTGATATTGCACAGGTTAAAGGAGTCTGGTGATTTACGTGATCATATATACAACTTTTTCGATACAGCTGACAAACTTGCTGATATGAATATAAATATTCATGAGGATTTGCTGGCCTGTCTATTATGCTTTTGTACAGTCTTCCGGAGAGTTTTGACAATTTTAGATGTGCAATAGAATCAAAGGATGAGTTACCAAAACCAGAGAGCTTAAAGATTAAAATCCTGGAAGAACATGAGTCTAGGTCGGACACCAGTAGAGTACAAGAAGGAGTAATGTATACGTATCGGAAAAATAAGTATGGACGAAAAACAAAAAGTACGACTGAGGTTGATTCGAAACCGAGTACGACAGGAAAGAAAAATTTTAAATTCAAATGTTATAAGTGTCACGAATTCGGACATAAAGCTTCGGAATGCCAAAAGAAAGTTATCAAAGGGCAATATCCTAGTGTAAATAATGTTGATGAAAAATGCATTATTTCTAATTTTTCAGATAATGAGGTGTCTAATGCTGTGAATATGTATAAAGACACATGGCTACTCGACAGTGGGTACACATCTCATTTGTGCAACAACATTAGTATGTTCGGTAACACTTTGACAGAAATAAACGGAAAAATTAATTTGGCAACAAATGTAAGTACAGACATAAAAGGTAAGGGTTTCATTAGATCGGCATGTAAAGAAAACTCTAGTAGAATCCTTCAGTTAAATAATACTTATTACGTACCCGATTTAAGTAGTCGTTTAATCTCAGTAGCTAAACTGGCAGATGATGGGTATTCTGTCGTTTTTGAGCGTGATCATGCTGGTATAATTGATAAGAAAGGTGAGATTAAGTTAAAGGTTCATCGGAGGGGTAATTTATATTGTTTGTTAGAGACTGAATCTACGTTTAATTTGAGTAATTCAAATGTCGATGTTTTTAATTGGCACGAGCGTTTAGGACATTTAAATGGCAGAGATACCATGAAACTTTTAAACAAGGTGGGTGCTAAGGGTAATTTTGATGAGATACAAAAATTATCGGAATGTGACATCTGTGCTAGAGGAAAATTGTGTGCCTTACCATTTTCTGAATCAAGTGGTTCATGCAGCGAAAAACTAAAAATTATTTATTCCGATATTGTAGGTCCAATGAAATGTGAATCATTTGGACGTGCCAAATATTTTATTACTTTCATAGACGATTGTACGAGTTGGTGCGAAGTTTACTTTCTTAGTTCTAAAGATAAAGCTTTGGAGGCATTTACACGTTACAAATGGAAGGTTGAAAATCTTATGGGAACAAAGATTAAGTACTTTCAATCTGATGACGGTGGCGAGTACTGTAGCAAAGAATGTAATGATTTCTTGCGACGTGAAGGCATTTCAAGGAGATTAACAGTTCCGAGAACACCGCAGCAAAACGGAGTAGCAGAGAGAATGAATCGAACATTGGTGGAAATGGCCAGGTGTATGATCTTGAATTCTGAACTGCCGATGGGGTTTTGGATGGATGCTGTAGATACAGCATGTTATATCCGGAATCGATGTCCAACTAGAAGTTTAGCTGGTGACATTCCGTTTGAACGGTGGTTTGAAAAGCTTGTCAATCTTCGGAAATTCGGTACTTAGGTATACATTCTGAATAAGAATCCAGGAAAGCATAAATTTGCTGAAAGAGGCATACCTGGAGTTTTTATCGGATATCCGGATGCTGCTAAAGTTTACAAAGTATGGATTCCGGAACAAAGGAAGTCCGTTGTAGCGAGAGATGTAAAATTCTGCGATGAAAAAGGAACGTGTGACGAAATTTCGAGAAAAATATTGAAAATTGAAGGTAACGAGTCAAAAGAAGAAATAAAGGTAAAAGATTTTAAAGATATAGAATTTTTCGAGATACCTATATCGAATGAAGAGTCGGAAGAAGAAAGATTCAGATCATCTATAGAGGAAGAGGAGCAAGAGAACAGTGAGAATCGCAGCGAGATGGTAGAACAATTTCCAATTGCGGGAAGAAAAGGTTTTATAGGCGATGAACTTGACGAGCAACAGGTCGTGTTGAAGAAGGGCCCTGGTCGTCCTAAATTATTGCGATCTGGAGGTTAAGGTCGACCGAAAAAAGTATAAAATGATGGAAGCGGGGCAAGCTGCAGGGGACCGTGAGAAGTCAAGAGAAAGCTGTGGAGAGTGTCTCATCGATTATCTTGATTTAGCAGGTTCAGCCGAAATATCTATGAATGACGCTATGGCGAGCAATGAGAAAGCTGAATGAGAAAATGCAATTATATCAGAGATAAGAAGCTTAATGTCAAAACGTACTTGGGAAATAGTGCAAAGACCGAAAGATAGAAGTGTAGTTGGTTGTCGTTATGTCTTAATTATAAAGGTGAATGTTGACAAAACAACGAAAAAGAAGGCAAGATTCGTAGCACAGGGTTACAGTCAACGTTATGGAGTAGACTATCATAACACCTTCTCCCCTGTTGTTGGATTGGATACAGTGCGACTACTGGCAGCGCTTTCTTTAGAATTAAATATGGATATACACCAAGTGGACATTAACACAGCGTACTTGAATGGCTATTTAGATGAAGAGATTTATATGAAGGTGCCAGAACTTCTGTCGGAGTGGTTGAAGATGTTAATAAAGCGTGAGAAAGAAGAGCCTTCTATTGTGAAGAGAGCTAGAAAAATGTTGCATAAATTACAGTCAGGGTATGATACATGTTTACTAAAGAAGTCATTATATGGTTTAAAACAAGCTGGTAGGCAATGGAATATAAGGCTTAATAAGAAACTGAAAGACATGCAGATGAAGCAAAGTCGGAATGATAGTTGTTTATATTTCAAGAAAGTAGATAATAAACACTTATTTGTACTGGTATATGTCGACAATATTTTAATAGCTTCAAACGAAAAGAGTTTAATACATATTTTTAAAAGGGAGTTGTCTAAGGAATTTGACTTAAAAGACTATGGTGAAGCGAAATATATTCTAGGCATAGATATTCGTCAAAGTGACAATGGCATTTGTTTATCACAACAAACATATATTAAAGAAATTTTGAAGAGTTTTTCATGGAACAATGTAACGATTGTATGACGCCTATGGAAATTAATTTAGCCACAATTAAGAAGGATACCACCGGAAAGAATGAGGTAAAATGGCCATATCGGGAAATTATCGGGTCATTGATGTATTTGAGTGTTGGTACGAGGCCTGATATAGCGAATTCCGTAGCTAAGTTGACTCAGTATGCTGATTGTCCCGAGGCTTGTCATTGGAAGGCGGCAAAGAGGATTTTACGATACCTTAAGGGATCACTCGAGTATGGTCTGTTCTATAAGAAAACTGGAAAGTGCGTTGAGGGGTTTTCAGATGCAGACTGGGGTAACTGCCTTATAGACAGAAAGTCTTATTCGGGGTATGCCTTTATTTTAGGAGGTGCTTGCATTTCGTGGTTATCTAGGAAACAACGCAGCGTAGCTACGTCTACTTGCGAAGCTGAATATATAAGCTTGTCGGAAGCCATGAAGGAAGGTATTTATTTAAATAGTTTATTGAATGAAATTGGTTTCCCAAATTATGGTAAGGTTGTTTTACATGCCGATAATCATGGGGCGATATTTATAGCTCAGGACCCGGTCTATCATGCGAGAACTAAGCATATAGATATAAAATACCATTTTGTTAGGGATCACCATTTTGTTCTGAAAACAAATAAGGACATGAAACTGCGACATGTTCGATGTTGGCTGATATTTTAACAAAGCCGTTATCCAAAGACATGCATTGGAAATGTATGGAAGAGTTAGGTGTTAATTTTTTTTAAATATTGTAATAAGTTTGTATAAATTAGGTGTTTATGTAATGAGTGATGTATTCAAGTTTGTTTTTATAAGTAAACTAATTAAGGGGCGTGTTAGACGACCTAATTAAGGGGCGTATTGAATATAGAATGTACTTAGGTCGTCATAGTGACCGATATAACACTCTTGTCATTGATTACGTTTGTACCGATGTTATACATTTTCTTATATTATATTTCTAGTGTTTATTCTGCTTTTCCTTTGTATTACTCCAAAGCTTTCCACATATCCAACATTTTATTAATTGGTTTTTAGAAGCGCTCGTGGCCCTGTGGTCTCAATGTTCTGTAAATGATCACTGAGTTTACGCAACTTTCACTATGGCTGGTCCTCGGATGGGTGACCACTTTGTGGCATTTACATTTGCTAGCGTTTTCGTGCTTCGGAAGGCACGTTAAGCCGTTGGTCCCGGTTGCCAGTAAAATGGCAGTCGTTAAGCCTGGTTCAATGCCTTATGGGCGGCATGAAAAATTCCAACAGCAGGTAGCCACAACCTGCGTCTGTCTATTTCAACACGGCAATGGGCCACCTATTACGTGGGACAGGTAAATCCACACGGTGAAAGGTGGGCATATAATATGCCTCTGCCACCCCTTCGGGGATAAGGCGTGATGGATATTTATTTTATTTTGATAAAATAAAATTAATTGAAAAAAAAATATTAATTATTATAAAAAAAAGTTCCGCTAATTGTGCCGGTGTGTGTAGATATAAAATGTTTATATTCCAATAGTCATCAATTTCCGTAACGTGGCAAGAACAATTTGCCAGCGTATTACCGAATCGACGTCGTTCAATTTATATATTTGATTACTGGCACTAAACGATCCGGGCCGACCTTTCTCTGTTTTGTACAGAAATAAGCAGGAACGTGACCTGTGTGTTTATATTCAATCTAGCACCTAAGGAGACTGACTGTGACCAGAATTTCAAGTGAAATAAAATGACAACTGCGCTGCGTCAGCTCGAACGTGTGGGTCTAACTTTATTGGAAACTACCTGATGCTGCGAATACATACTTGCGTTAACATTACCCACGTTCATCACAATAAGTCTTAATTCGAATTTGGGTGCCCAACATTTCCAAGCTATACAGTGCACAGAGACGATAATCCTGAAATTAGTTTTAACACTCAGGTATCTACTTAAGTCTTAAAATTAATTTCAATATTATTAACACGTTATTCTCCCAACTCCCACAATTACTATCAAGAGTTTGAAACTTAAAGACCGATGTCTACAATTGATTCTCGTAACACTGCACTTGATAAGACACACTGAAACAAGACTTAGTAATTGACGATAAAGTTTTAATTGTACAATTTGCCCAGTTCAACCCTAACTTGTAAATAAATAAAAAATAAATAAATAAATAAAATAATTAAATAAATAAAGTAATATTGACATGCTAAGTTGAGGATCAATCTCGCCGGCTTCGAAATGTAAATACATTTCTTTTATAGAGGAGGTATTGAGGGCCGACATAAACCTTCGAGATTGAGGTCTGGGGCCCTCAATATCCATTCTTTGTACACGGTACCAATACGGTCCGGTAATGGAATGAGGGCACGCGAAATACGATCCGTCTTCAGGTTCGATTTTGAAGGACGTTACCGATGTTAAAATATAAAAATTATACTAATTGAATTTATAAGCAATTTACTATTTTACGTTTTACTATTATATATTATCTTTGATAATAATAATCAAATAGATTGGAACTTAAATTAATTTACCCAAAAAATGTACCGCAAAACCGTAAACACCAGCCCTTTAATAAAGATTTGTCTCGTCAACCTGATCAATTCTGAAAATTTGTATCTTCGTTAGTCCGTCTGTCTATCGAGACCCTTTGTTTCGAAAACGCGTGGAGGTATCGAGTTGTACCAAACCCATGTACTTAATTAACTAGACCAAACTTAATTAAACAAAAAAATTAATATAAACATTTTCTCTAACTATCTTTACGCTGTATCGCTGACGGGTAGTCAGAGAGGACAGATCGCTAGGCTTCGTGATCCATGCATACTTCTTTCGCTTCTTGCAGATTCATCAATCTGCACATGCACGTTCTACATGCACGTCTGGGTATCCGAGTACTTTTAACTTTTTTTATGTTCGAGCAATCTGCTCACGTGGTCTTCATATTATGTAAGTTTCGGCCTACTCTGACTCCTTCTACCCTCTACTTTTGTACAATATATTTTCTTCGTCAATCGATCCTCATTCATTCGTTCAAACTAACGAAGCACACTAAACTGCCTTAAGCTGGGTAGCTTAAGGCAGTTTTTCAGCGTAACGCTGACACTTTCATTCAAACCTACCATATTGCGTATCACTTCGTTACATATTCGATCAGCCAAAATTACACTGAACAATTTTCGAAGTGCATCGCATCTCCACCGCATTCAACTTACGTTCATGCATATGCTGGAATACACAGGTTTTGCTACCGTAAAGCAACGTTGGCACTAACACTGCGTTATGAATCGCGAGTCGTGCTTCTTTTACAATGCTTTGTCGCTTTTCTAATTGGCACATAGCACGGTTAACTTTGGCAGCCACTTGCCATTATACATCTGAATCACATCTTCCGTCTACGCTAAACATACACTCTAAATTCACAATTTCATTCACTTGCTCTAAACGTTCCTGGTTTACCAAAATCTCGCCTTTAGTTCTTACGTCATCTGTTTCAAATATTAGAACCTAAGTTTTACTTACATTCAAGCAAAGACCGTTACTTTCACACTCCTCTTTCATATTAGTGACAAATGCCTGAAGGTTGGCTTCTGATGAGGCCATAAGCGTAGAGCAGACAATTTATTGTTAAGTCACCCAAATTCACAACTGTATCACAATCTTTCAACTTCTGCAGGCAACATATGACACAACCCTATTTGACGCCTGTACAGACGTCGAAAAGAGGTGATACATCCCCCCTAGTCGCACGCAAATCTTGCAGTACTTATAAAGCGACTGTATTGCCCACAGTAGCGAGCCGTCCACACCGTATCCGGGCAGCAAGTCCCACAAAGTTTCTCTCACAACGTTATCAAATGCTTTCTCCAGATCTACAAAAGCGCAGAAAACCTTCTGGCATAAGCCAGAAACTTCTCCGCGATCATGCGGAGAGAAAACAATTGATCCATGCAACCTCTTCCACGTCGGAATCCGCATTGAGCCTCCCATAAATACCTTTCAGACTTTCAGACTAACACTAACAGACCTTCACTTTCACCAACAGAGTGTAATAACATGTAGAATTTATAAAAAGTTCAATGTTCTGAACTGACAATATTGGATTTGCTCTCACAACGTTACCAAATGCTATCTCCAGATCCACAAAAGCACAGAAAACCTTCTGTACAGAAGAATACCTTTTAGACTTCTCTTGCATTCTTTCGATTATAACCTTTGCACACTCCTTACTAGCTAAGCTGACCAAGCTGGTCGCCCTGTAGCTGGAGCAGTTTAAGCGAGAGCCTTTCCTTTAGTAAATAGGTACTACAACTGCTATTCGCCAGTTATCTGGGACCTGACCCGTCCGCCATCATAAGTGGCATTACCGACATAGTGTGTCCCAGACGCGCGACCCACCGTACTTGGTCATCTTAGCCGTAAATCTGTAATTTTCTCGCAGCTTTACCACATTTCATACTTCTTATTGATGTTCAATCTCTTTCATTCAAATGACTTCAGTGTCATTGGGATCCGGAGCATCAAAGTGAGTTTCACTTCCCGATGTGATATCTCTGTCTTTACTTGCAAATATCTTTCCATAATAAATCTCTGCAGAACGTCAGTTTAGTCTGTTACTAGAAATTTGGTATACTAGAAAAAAAATGTTAGAAAATTGTAACTCTTAAGATGTGACGAAGATAGCATCACAATTTAACAATTTACAAAATAATTGCTATTACAATTTAAATTTTAAATACTGCTGGTGCCTAAAAAGGTGCAACCTGTCACTAAGCATCGGATTTTTTTTTATTTGCATAGCATGCATTGCATAGCATTTGCTTTTAGTTGCACGAAGGACATTGTTAGGACGACATTGCTAACAACCGATTACGGCTATTAAATACAAATGCTACTTGAGTAGTCATTTTTTAGCAGTCTCTTTAATTGTTATCTCACCAGGTTGTGGGGGAGTGCGAAAAACTACTTGGACAAGCAACCATAGCAATAAGACCGGTCATTGTAAATAATGCCGGTAATTGAGAATTGGTTGAAGAGGCACTTAGTTTAATTTTCTGCCAGCTATATAGGACATGCTGCAGGAGAGGCACTGTCCTGTACGGTCGAAGTTTGCGAATACTAACTGGATAAATGGAGAAAATGCGTTTGGATGGCAGTGGCAGAGAATTATTGGAGTCACAATGGCCGGGACAGCAGCCTTATTGTTATTTAAATTAAAGACAAAGTGTGTCAAAAGTTACGGGCATCTACTAGTAAACAAAAACTTGTCTCTGTAAAATGTATCTGAATTCTTAATCTCTCGTTTTTCAATAACCCATATGTTTGGATCTACTCAAATAACGCTCAATTCGACCCAATCGGCATTAACACGCTACTGACGAGGACGATCCTGTTCACGTTAAACCGTTTCCACAACTAGTACCTAAGCGTATTATTTGTCACGTCAGCGTGGTACAATCGCGTCGTCAGCCCACTTATCTGCTCTAGTATCAGCCGATTTTCCACTCGCTCTTGACGACCACTTCACAGTCTTTTTGCGCGCACGAACAATGCCCACAATAGCGGCACGAAAGCGAGTCTTAAGCTTTGTGATGTGAGGGGCGATGGCATGTTCTCATGGCGAATGAGAGAAGTAATGTTTTTTAAAATATTTTGCTAAGATATATTTCACAAAATACTTACTGCATACTTAAAATATAAATGTACTCTGTTTCTTTTCGTGGAACGTTTAATTGTAACTTCAGCTTTTGGTCGTTCGACTTTAAGTATGACTCGGTATACCTTCCTATATATCTCTATCTTCACGAAATTATAACTATTATTTGAAATGAAAATATGCTTTATACAATAATAAAATAACAGAGCGTGTAAACCCAAATTCTAAAAAATTCCATTTATTCTGTTTGATAGTACTTATAATAAGTTACCTAATTAGATTTTCTTCGCTTCATTAAGTACTGTTTGTATGATTGATCGCAAAAGTGTTAATTGAATAATATTCGCAAACAATATCAAATTTCAGCCCGTAAACTTTCTAAACTGTTTTATTGACTCAGCCGGGGAACAGCAAATATTCCAGTAAATCAAAGTAAGCCCAAAACTTGGGAGTTTATCGGGAAAATTATACATAACATAATCCCACTTCATAACTAAACAAACGAACTTGAGCCTTTTCCGAAAGTACTTTAGCTGGGAGTGGAATTAATAGCACTCCACAGCTGAGTAAAAAGGGCTTTTGTTCCTCATGTCAGGGCTATGGTTGACGAGTTCTTATAACGCAAATGTCATGGAAAGGCTTAAAGAACAACACAGGCGTGTTAAAGTGAAGATTTAGTTGTACTACGTCATTAACTATATTACCTTGGTACCTACGTTATTACTCACCACTATTTGTAATCTTCACTACACACGATATTATATATTAGGCATTGTCTATACTAATATTTTAGAGATTTAAGTTTGTTTGTAATGAATAGCTACTGAGCCGATTTTAAAAATTCTTTCACCATTAGAAAGCTACATTTTTCGTGAGTAACATAGACAAAATTAAATTTTCTATCTGTTTAGGGTTCCGTACGTAATCTTAAGAAATGTAACCCAAGGTGTAAAATAATATTCATAAAATTCCTTACATCACGTCCCTACGCTGAGAAAGCTATTGACGATAGAACAAAAAAATGTTCTAAAATTTAAATGAACACATTAAAATCTACAAAAACGTCCGTGATAGCATATAGATAACTAATGGATCACGATGCCTGGCGAACTGTCCTCTCCGACAATCCCGTCAGGTTTAATAGTTTATTCATTATAACTACGTTTTCTGGTTCCGTTTACGTTTACATTATGTTGTTGGGACCTTTTTTATTCCTTTTCCAATAAAATTACTCTATTTTCAAGTATGGTTTAGCACCCACAGATAGCTTTTGAATTTTAAAAATCTGATATAATAATATTACTAGCTTGCCACCCGAGCGAAGCCGAGGCGGGCCGCTAGTTAATTAATATAGGGAACAACAGATTGACAATATGATATTTTCACAATAAACTGGTCTCGAAAAAAAAGCTCAAATATTGAATATTTAAAATAATATCAAGGCGTCATTCAGAATTCTAAGCGCTAAAGAGTATTTGAGAGTGTGGGTACATAACAAGCAATAAATTCACCAAGTTATTGCTAAGCGCCCACTTGGTGTCCTTGGAACGGTTCCAAAGTTGTTTCTCACTTGTTTTATGAACCAAATGTCTTGAACAGTTAGTCAACCAGAATCTTATGAAAAATGAAGAACTCTGGATTCATAGTGGGTGACACAAGTAGGTACAAACTAGAGTAAATTCTTTTCATATGTACCTAATATTATTAAGCTAATTTATGTTTAAAACATTAGTACCTACCATTATTACTTATGAACCCTCTGTTTGACGTACTCGTGTCCAACGTAGTGTGTCCAGAGTAGTATGTATTATAATAATTACCAACTACTATTAATTATTGGTGCTTGAGTCTGCTATAGTAGTTACTTTATATTATATGATTGTAATTAACTGTTAGCAGTTGTTTAGCATGTACCATGTACAGTGCTATTTTATAATAAATAACTTTTAAAAACAAAGTCCGAGACTACCAGGACTTTAATTGGTCGTGCTAATTAGTGTCTAGCACATAAGACCTTTTAGCCTTTTTGTTACCACCTCACTAAAAAGGCAACGGGTTCAAAATTTCTTCCAAATTTAACATCTAAAATAGACACAATTTATTAAATTTTTTCGGCCCTTTAGACCCACCCCAGTTCCGTGCTTCGGAAGGCACGTTAAGCCGTTGGTCCCGGTTGCCAATAAAATGGCAGTCGTTAAGCCAAGTTGGAGGCCCAATGGGCGGCTTAAAAAATTTCAACAGCAGGTCGATGCAGCCTGCGCCTGTCCATTTCAACACGGCAATGGGCTCACCACCTGTTACGTGGGACGGAAATGCATACGGTGAAACGTGGGCGTTAAATATGCCTCTGCCTACCCCTTCGGGGATAAAGGCGTGACAATATGTATGTATGTATGTTAAAAACAAAACAAACAACGATCTCATCTTTTGGTACCTATGTGGTAAAGAATAGGTTTCGTCACTGAAACTGTGCCAGCTATTGAAGGTACCAAAACAAATAAGTCAATAAGGAAGAGCAATAGAAACGTTTCATTAAAAACTACAAAAAACTCTTAGTTTCCAATCGACGTCTATTTTCTATTGAACCTTATGTAAATTTACGTTTCGGGGGGAAAAGTGTGATTAGAATGTTAAGTGGGACCTTTGTACTGTTTCCTGTAGAAAGTTAATTAGTCGGAACGTCGAGGGGCCTCGGCCTAATGTCTGACAAATGTAAGTAGATGATGTAACTGGCTTCACGCACAGCGCGTGCTGTATAGGGATGGCGTAGGTGGCGACGGGCACGATAAAAAAGTGAGCCACGGGCGAGTTTACTATTTCTTTGAATGGCAGTGGTCGACTTCTCTTTTTGCTCATCGACTCTGTGAATACTCATTTTTTATAGGGCACACATAATATACTTATCTATTGTGAGGCGAGGAATATCAGAGTAACTGCGTAACAAAGTAACAAAATTCGCAGACAAGGTGACAATAGGCAGAGAAGCTTAGAATTTTTTATTTCGTATGAATAACAGATTAATTAAATACTGATTTTGATGAAAGTTTTATTTATAAAAAACGGTCAGGCGCAAATACTGTTATCACTGTAGTGTCTATTTAAACATTTAATGTTTAACAATAATGTAATCAAACTATTATATAAAGTTATTTTCAAATAACATTTCATCGGCACCAATAGCTTTCCTTCAGAAGCACAGAATCTTTCTTCATGACGAACCACAAAGTTCACGGCTTACCATGTAGATCGTTTACCGAACACACAGCATGCGAGGCTACAAGAGCTTCTTTATGATTTTGAACAATTAATTTACAAGTATATGTTTTACTGGTCATACAAATCTCTTTGTTAAAGCTTTGAAGCCAACACCTTCACGCCCATACAAAATTCAATGTTCTTGTCCGCAATTGTTCGCATTGAAACAGGAACCAATCGATATTTTTAATAATCAAAAGTTTACCACCGTTTCCTTTGTGGAGGGGCGAGGGAAAGGGGCGACAGATCTGTCTCACGAAATCTATAAATTAATTTACGAAAAATAATCGAGCTTGTTTATTGAGGGAATCCTCTGAACACGAAATGAAACACGTTTTTAATTTATAAATAACCAACAAGCGGCGCCGGTGGTGTCCCACTCAAGGATATTAATTATAGAAAGCAATTTCATGAGTCTTTCGTTGAGGAAATGAAGCATTGAATCTTAATCCGGTAAGAGCAAAACGCGACGAGCCGATTAAAGAAATTTCAATTGGGTTTTCTTGCTTTATATCTTTTACTGTCAATATTGTCTTAAAACTAAGTTTCCGTAGGAGCTCATTGTGCAGAACATCATAAACAACCCCTAAAGTTCCACCATAGCAATTATCTGCGTCTGCAATACCGGCCCACAGCCTAGCTAGATAGACTATTGTGAGAGTTACCAACATTTTGTTCGGCCACCATCGACGACGAGGGAAATCATAGTCCGATGTATGTTTATTATTCATGACTGAATTCCCCGGATTTCATTACGAGAACCTCCCTCTCTCTCTGGGCAGGACGGTTTGACACCTTATTGTCTTTGTGTGACGGTTTTGATCATTGAGATAAAACTAGGTTTAATTCAGAGATCAATTCAGTTGGTGCACGATAGTTTTTAGAAAATCTTTATGCCTAATGGTTCTATCAATCGGATCATCGTTTTAAAATGTAGGTAGGTAGGTACTGTTTCTACTGGACTAACTGGTTGGCTGATCGAGGAAAATATGTTTGTGTGTGGTATAGTGCTATATTATTATGAAATAAAAAACAATTACACTTACATTGAAATTAATAAAACTTATAACAACTAAATGACACATTTTTCTCCAACTTAACAGATGACTACGCCACACCCTCGACCGTTACCCAGCTGGTGCGCTACTGGCTCTAGAGATTAGCCACGTTAATGCTAGTGGAACCGCGCAAACTCCTTATATAATAATATAAGATGATACACTATTTAGTTATAGGCGTCTTATAATTTTTCTACGACCAACATCTACGACGCAAACGTAGCAAACTTAATGAAATTAATCTATGCACTATGGATAAATGGTGCTCGGGCAACTTTTACAGAGTTGAGTTGGCAAACGCAGGGCTAACCTACCCTTTTTTATTTAATTTATAAATATACGATATACAATCCCGGACACCTAAATCGAGCTACCTTGATTTTTTTGGTTTGGAGTACTGTAACTTATAAAAGATGTATGTGGAAGGAAAATGTTTTGATGCAGTTTTGGAGCTGGTATACTCATCATTCATTTAGAGTGCCACTGTTCTAAATTTGAACTACAGTTTATTAAAAAAGTCGAGTTACGTTGAAACAAGTCCATATTTGCTTTTTTCAAGGAAGAAAATCTAATAGATTTTTAAATAAAGACATGTTTTACATGAAAATAAATGTTTATTTAGTATCTTGTATTGCCTCCCAGTGCATTTATGACAGCTCTCATACGGTTTGGCATAGAATTAATTAATGTCGTTATGACATGTTGAGGAATATCCTCCCATTCTTCCAAAATTACATTTTTGTGCTCCTGCATGGTTTGCGGGGCGGATGATGAGCTCGAACACGCCTCTTCAGCTCATCCCATAGATGCTCTATAGGATTCATATCAGGACTTCGCGCTGGCCATCTCATAACAGTGATACCAATGTCATTTAATACTCCCTGACGATTCCCGCAGTATGGGCCCTTGCATTATCATGCATTAAAACGAAATCTTGGCCAATAAATCCAGCATATGGCATCACGTGGTTCTCTAAACATTGGCGAATGTATCTATTGCCATCTAGGAGCGGCAGTCGTGGTCCCGTCACTACCTCTAGCTCAGTTTTGCCTTCTATAGAGATTCCTCCCCAGACTGTCCATGATGCTCCACCATAACTCACTTTCTCGTCAATTTTTTTTTGCTTTTCGCGCAATGCTGTATTGCGCGAAACGCTCGTTCTGTCTTCGGTACACCTTACTCCTTCCATCATTACCGTATAGCATTATCTTGGACTCATCTGTGAAAAGAACCTGGCTCCATTGATGTCGAGTCCAATTTAGATGTTCGCGCGCAAACTCTAGACGGGCTATTCGGTGTGCTCGTGTCAATTTGGGTCTATTGGCTGGCTTATGGGGCTTTAAACCACGTTCATTGAGTCGCCTTCTAACGGTCCGAGCACTTACAGCCACTCTGTGGAAGTCCCTGAGCTGTTCTTGTATCTGAACCGAGTTAAGGCGTCGATTTCGTAAGCTAGTAGTGGCAATGTATTGATCTTGTCTCGCCGTTGTCACTCGGTAACGAGGTCCTCCTGTTCGCCGAACGAAGCCGCCAGTCTCCAGGTACCGGTGGTACACTCTTTGAACAGCGGAACGACTTATGGGAAGTTGTGAACTCACATCTCGCTGACTTAGACCAGATTGAAGAAGTGCTACAGCTTGCGCGGCTACTTCAGGTGCAGTATCCATAATTTTATAGCCAAAAACGGTTCAAATTATAGAAAAATAACTAAACTAAACTTTGGTTAACAACAATTGCGAAAATTCAAACCAAATCGACATTAAATTGTTTCAAAAGCAACTTTCAACAGTTATTATTTTTTTCAAATCAGTGACCAAGCTCGGCTTTTGTTCTTTATTTTAAATTCTAAAATTCAAATTTGGAGTAATACATACGGGAAAGACGATGAAATATGCCAGCATTAAAAATGCATAAAAACTTTTTTGTTATATTGTATATTTTTTGTGTATTGGGCTTTTAGGCCCGGGAATGTAAGGTGGTTCGATTCAAGAGTCCGGGAATGTATTATCTAAATTATACTCTGGGACCGGGCGACCCCAGAACAAGGCTAGCCTTAAATAGACAAGCGGGGCTCTGTCTAGGTGGACTTTTGTTTTCCCTTGCCACTCGTGGGAACGCTATGGTGTTTCAAAATTTTAAAACCCAAAATGGCGGCGACGCGGTTCGCCACTCGTCACGTCCCGTTTACCATCGAGGCGAAAAGTGGGCTATGGATAGCCGCTTTGCTACACTGAATGTTAGAGGAGGATTAAAAGATAAAATTGAGGAGGTATGTGAGATAATGCGAGAGAGACGAATTGATATTCTGTGTGTGAATGAAACAAAGAGGAAAGGATGTGACACCACTACACATGGACCCTATACAGCCTACTGGTCAGATGTAGCCCCGACCAGTACAGCGTGCCAGGGTGTAGGTGTGTTACTATCCGCGAGAATGAATGAATGTGTGACAGAATATGAATGTGGCGTCGTGTGTGTGGTGGTTGAAGATCAAGAGACCAAAGTGAGAGGCAGGCATTTTGGGAGAGTGTGAGCGATATACTGAGTAAATGAAAACGGAATGAAAGAATAGTAATGTTAGGTGATTTTAATGGTTGGGTTGGTGTGAAGCGTGATGGTTATGAAAGTGTATTGGGAAAGTATGGTGATGAACGAGTGAATGAAAATGGAGAAAGTTTGCTTGAGGTATGTTTGGAGAGGAACCTTGTGGTAACCAACACCATGTTCAACCACAAGGATATCCATTTGTTTACGAGACAACAAGGAAGCCAGAGAAGCATGATTGATTATGTGATTGTAGATGCAAGGATGACACAGACCACTTCTTGGTTGTTAGTCGAGTAAGAGGTCTGTTTCAGCGGTGGCGGCATCGTGTGCATGCACCTGTTAGTGTACTAAAACGCATAAAAGTCGAGAATTTGCATGAGATAGGCATAAAAGAGGAATTTAAGTGTAAGCTGAGCAAGAAATTTGAAAATTCTGATGAAGTATGTGAGATCGAAGAAGTATGGAAGTCATTTAAGGGAGGTCTAGTGGAAGTTGCGGTGGAAGTCTGTGGGGTAAGCAAGAGAAGCCAAGAATGTAAGAGAAAGAGAATGTGTGCAGAAGTCCGAAAGGCGTTGTCTGATAAGAAGAAAGCATGGTTGGACTGGTTGACTACAAAATTCAATCAAAGAATGCAGAAGACAACGGATGTAGACCTAAAAATGGCGAAAGAGGAGTACAAAAGGTACAAGCGTGTTGCAAAAGAGGTGATGAAAAGAAAGAAAGAGAATGACAGAGATGAATTTGATAAAAGGTTATCTGATGACTTCCAACAGAATATGAAATTCTTTTGGAAGTCCATAAGAACAGTGAGGGGTCAACAGACGACATCGCATCTCAACCATATCAGAAACCATAATGGTAGTCTTGTGAAAGGAGAAGAATGTGTGTTAAAAAGATGGAAGCAATATTTTGAAGCTTGTTTGAAAAAGAGGATATGCAAGTACAGGCTAGTTTCTGGGAAATGAATGATATTGGCAAGGAAGAAGTCATAAGTATGGAAGAAATAGTGGAAGCATTGAATAGCATGAAAGTGGGAAAAGCTGCGGGACTTGATAGGATCTCTGTCGAGATGCTGAAAGCGGGACAAGGCGTGGTAGCTTGTCAGCTATACTGCCTTTTTAACCTTTGTTGGAGGAATGGCAGCGTACTAAAAGATTGGTGTAAGGCTGTCATCGTGCCGCTTTATAAAGGAAAAGGTTCACAGCAAGAGTGCAAAAACTACCGCAGCATAAGCTTGCTTAGCATCGTCGGCAAATTGTATGCAAAAGTTTTGTAAAACAGAGTGATGAATGAAACTGAAGGAAAAATGTGGGATGTACAAGCAGGATTTATGAAAGGAAGGGGATGCACGGATCAGGTCTTTTTCTTACGATGCGTAGCAGAAAAACTATTGATGAAAAGTCAAAAAGTCTATTGCATATTTGTAGACTTGGAAAAGGCCTATGATAAAGTGGTGAGAAATAAACTGTGACCAATACTGGCCAGGTATGGAGTAAACAGCTACTTGATACGAGCACTGAAATCTCTCTATGAGGGCTCCAGTGCTTGTGTCAGGAATAAAAATGCATATAGAAAAATGCATAAAAAAAAACGCATATAGAAAAATGTGGTTGAGCGGGCGAGATAAATAAATTCAAAGTGGACTGTATTTGCAAGGAAAGACAATAATGAAATTTACACGCGGTTGTTGACGGAAAAGAATGGAAAACAGGAATGGGTACACTACCTTGCCTTTGCTGCGCGATGCTGAGGTGGAGGCTGCCGGGGACGTCCCTGGACTTGAATCCCTGGTTCCATTGCACGAAAACACTATTTATCCATGGAAAACACGATTATTGCGAAAGATGGTGTGGGCGCGCGCGCGGCCATTGTAGAACTAATACAGCATGCCTTCAATCCGTGAATCTGTAAGCGGCGTTTTAGATCGCGCGCAATACAGCTGTCTCGGTCTCTTTTTATGCGAGACAAGGTAAGTGCGAAAGAGAAATGGAATAAAGGGGAGCGGGGTGGGTGTGTCGACAACTAATTAATTAAAAAACGAATTAACCTAATTAATTATAATAAAAAAAAAGTAGTAAGTATATCCCCCCCTTCTTGAAGGGTTACCTTCGAAAAAGGAACAACTGACTATACAGTTGCCACTAAGCTTTAGCTGCTAACTAAACAAAATGCTATCGAACTAAACTAAACTAAACCTAATCGAACAAACTAAATTTGTTATTGAAGTAACTGTTGATTAGGCAAAGGACAAAGACGAATAACTGGTCGCAAGTACGAACCAGTTGCGGTTTTAACGCGAACTATACGGGTGATCCCATTTGACCCAGGGAAAACTTCTTCTACTACCCCAAGAGGCCAATGTAATGGAGGCATATCTTCAGTTACAATAACTACGACAGTACCGACAGTAATAGGGTTCGATGGAGTATTCCATTTCTGACGTGACTGTAGCGTATGCAAATAGTCTGTCCTCCAACGCTTCCAAAACGATTGAACGAGTTCATCCAATAAGGCATGACGCGAGAGAAGATGAAGTCGATCTTCCTCTATTTCAAAAGCGGGTAAGTGTTTTAACGGTGTAACATTCAAAAAGTGCGCTGGAGTCAGTGAAAGCGGCTCCGAGGGATCACTAGACAAGGTTCTACAAAGAAGACGCGTATTCATTACGGCCTTGACTTGAGTGAGCACGGTGCTCAGCTCTTCAAACGTAGTGTTTGGAACGCAAAAAAATATGTAGTTCGGCAAGGTTACGATGAGCTCCGACGTAATTCGTACCGTTGTCCGAATACATTCGAGATACGGAACCCCGACGCGTCAAAAATCTTTTAAATGCAGCCATGAAGCATGGCGTGCTCAAATCACCAGCTAATTCTATATGAACGGCGCGAGTCGTCATACAAGCAAAAAGACGAACATAAGCTTTCGTGGAGCGTATACAACGACCACGAGAAACTGTTACCCTGAAGGGGCCAGCGTAATCTGTACCCGTGTGTACGAACGGTTTAGCAGCCTGAACAACACGACAAGGACGATGATCGGCCATTTCGGGCGCGATTGACTTCGGGCGAAGTTTGAAACACGGAATACATTTATGAACTATCGAACGAATCAAATTGCGTGCGGAGAGAATCCAGTATTTCTGGCGCAGAATTGACATTAATAAATCTGGACCAGCGTGACAATTCACCCTATGGTGATATTCAACTAAAAGATCAACGATATGATCCTTGCGCGGGAGAACTATAGGATGCATTTGATCGTACTCTAATGAGGACTGGCTCAAACGACCACCAACTCGTATGAGGCCATCCTTCAAAAAAGGTTTCAAATGCTGAAAAGCGCGACTACAAGGCTTATTCAATTCCAAATTTCTAATTTCAGACGAAAAATAAAATATCTGAAGTTCACGAAGCACGATTAACTCAGCCTTGTTTAAATCAAAGGCGGTAACATGCTCGCGACGAGGAAGGATTTTCAAAAATCGACAAATAAAAACAACACTACGTAAAAAAATCGACCACGACGAAACACGGCTAGCCAACTCTAAGATAGGCGGCTTTCGAGCGGCGCGGTCACATCGTTCGGCTGGAGGCGCGCGGCAGTGGCGCCGCCGTCGCTAGGTGCGGACGGGGACGAAAACACGCGAGAGCGCTCCCAGTCGCGACTCAACGGCGCGGGCGGCTGTGACGTCACAGCGGACGGACGGTTAGGCAATAAGTTCGCGCGGCTGGAATCGACGGACGAACTACCGGACATGGCGTTATTGTTTTCGAAGTGTAATAATGAATGGTGTCTACCATTACACTTGCGACAAAAATGATTCGAATTACAGATATATACAGAAACAAGATGCCTCCCACTGAGACAATTGATACATAAATTACTAGAACGAACAAATTTGTAGCGATCGCCAGGAGTGAGTTTATTGAACTCCGAACATTTATAAAATTGGTCAAAGCAATTTTTCGAATGCAAAACTTGCGATTGCGAAGTTGTAGGTTCAAAATTAACGAAATACTCCGTGGACTTCGTGGGCTTACTACGCACGAAGTCATCGCTTACTACGATTAGTCCGACTATTTTTCGCTACTCCGTGGTTTAACGAAGTTCGTTGCAAAATTCGAATATGTTGACGAACGAAAGTTTCTAAATCGTCGAACTTAGGTATTTGATGGCCACGTCTATCCATTTCAAATAAGCGAACGGATTCGGACTCTAATTTCTTTAAACCGATATACAAAAACAAAAAATCAAAGAGGTCATTGACCTTGAGATTCTTTAGGGCGCGAACAGCTGATGCAAAAATATCTAAAAAAAATTCTAAGTCGTGTTCGTTACACGAGCTATTTTTCAAATTAAATATTTGATCCAAATAAGCAATTGTTACTAAGCGTTTGTCTTCGTATTTGACCTGCAAAGTATTCAAAATCAAACTATAATTTTCGGCGCAAAGCGTTATACCGGCGTAAACGGTTTTTGCTTTCCCGGTTAGTTTACTAACTAAGTAATGTAATTTTTCGTAATCCGATAACGAATTATTATTATGGATCGTATTTTCGAAACTAGCGAAAAACAAAGGCCAATTTTTAATATCGCCATCAAATTCGGGTATTTGTATGGGCGGTAATTTAGGTCGGTCCCGTTTCAGCAAATCAAAACCAGCTAGCCCGGGTTTCGAATCGGTGACTACTACGGTCACGGGAGCTTGCAATGACTTAGCGACACGTTTTATGCGACAAATTAAATCTTAGAAAGATGACATGGCGTCGTAACTTAATTAGAAATCGGGATTTAATTTTAATCCAAGCAAGTTAATTTTATCGAAAACATTTTCGAAATCTAAGCGCAAAAAATCTACGGTTTCGATCGAGGATAAAAACAATTCTTTTATTGATTCATCTGCGATCCTCGATGATTAATCACAAATTAATTGCATACGCTTAAAAAGGCTATCCTTCTTAGCGTGTAATAGTTTTAACTGCAGATCCGGAATCTCTTTCGGAGGCATTGTTAAAACAAACAACTATAGCTACCTACAGTGCAAAACTAACGAACGATCAAAACGGGAGCGGTGGTGAGCAGCGAGACGCGACGCGAACGAGCGTAGGTACTTACGCGCGCGGGCCTAGGTACCTGCCCTATTACTATGCGGTGCAGTCGAAATTACCTACTATTTAGTACCTACCTATGCGAAAGACAGTAGTTAAGTATGCGTTTATTCCCTAATGGAATAAAACTATTACCTATGCGTTTATTCCTTATAGAATAAAAACCATTACCTAATCTATGCGTTTATTCCGAATGGAGTAAAAACGATAATCTATACCTATGCGTTTATTCCCTATGGAATAAAAACTATTGCGTTTCTATTGGCAAACTACTAAAGCGAATGGATCAAAAATTCGGTTCGTTAGGACCACAAAATGGTTGAGTGGGCGAGATAAATAAATTTGAAGTGGACTGTATTTGCGGGGAAAGACAATAATGAAATTTACACGCGATTGTCGACGAAAAAGAATGGAAACAGGAATGGGCACACTACCTTGCCTTTGCTGCGAGATGCTGAGGTGGAGGCTGCCGGGCACGTCCCTGGACTTGAATCCCTGGTTCTATTGCACGAAAACACTATTTATCTATGGAAAACACAATTATTGCGAAAGTTGGTGCGGGCGCGCGCGCGGCCATTGTAGAACTAATACAGCAAACCTTTAAAAGCTTCGAAAGAAGCTTGAGAAGCTTTGAAAGCTTGTTTGAAAAAGAGGATATGCAAGTACAGACTAGTATCTGGGAAATGAATGAAATTGGTAAAGAAGAAGTCATAAGTATGGAAGAAATAGTGGAAGCATTGAATAGCATGAAAGTGGAAAAAGCTGCGGGACTTGATAGGATCTCTGTCGAGATGCTGAAAGCGGGACAAGGCGTGGTAGCTTGCCAGCTGTACTGCCTTTTCAACCTTTGTTGGAGGAATGGCAGCGTACCAAGAGATTGGTGTAATGCT
This sequence comes from Thumatha senex, assembly GCA_948477245.1. Classification (NCBI taxonomy): domain Eukaryota; kingdom Metazoa; phylum Arthropoda; class Insecta; order Lepidoptera; family Erebidae; genus Thumatha; species Thumatha senex. The sequence goes on along the minus strand of OX419728.1, from coordinate 32,549,230 downwards.
GTCATCGTGCCGCTTATAAGGGAAAAGGGTCACAGCAAGAGTGCAAAAACTACTGCGGCATAAGCTTGCTCAGCATCGTCGGCAAATTGTATGCAAAAGTTTTGATAAAAAGAGTGATGAATGAAACTGAAGGAAAAATGTGGGATGTACAAGCAGGATTTATGAAAGGAAGGGGATGCACGGATCAGGTCTTTTCCTTACGATGCGTAGTAGAAAAGCTTTTGGCGAAAAGTCAAAAAGTCCATTGCGTATTTGTAGACTTGGAAAAGGCCTATGATAGAGTGGTGAGGAATGGACTGTGGTCAACACTGGCCAGGTATGGAGTAAACAGCCACTTGATACGAGCACAGAAATCTCTCTATGAGGGCTCCAGTGCTTGTGTCAGGATCAACGGAGCTTGCACAGACTTTTTTCACATTGAAAAAGGTGTGAGACAGGGTTGTGTAGCGTCGCCGTTGTTGTTTAACCTATACATGGACAGCTGCCTGAAAAAACTGCAAGAGAGTACGTATGGTATAAAAATGGATGAACTGACCATCAAGTGCCTCCTATACGCCGATGATCAGGTAATACTAGCAACATCAGCGGAGGAGTTGCAGTTGATGGTAAACATTATGCATGATTCGTTAATAAACAATGGAATGAAAGTGAATGTAAACAAGTCGAAATAATGGTTTTTGAAAGAGAGGTAAGTACGACGGATTGCTCAATTCTTGTGGAAGGAGAAAGAGTAGAACAAGTGAAAGAGTTTGTATATCTGGGTACAAAATTTACGAGAGATGGAAAGTGTGACTATGAAATTGAGCGAAGAGTTTTAGCAGGAAATAAAGTGAATGGAGCTATGTACACCTTTATGAGCAGTCAGAATGTATCTAAAAAGGCTGGCTGTACATAGAGGAGTGCTGGTCCCCACACTTATGTATGGCAGTGAAAGCTGGGTATGGCAGAAGACGCATAAAAGTAAAATTAATGCCGTGGAAATGAGAAGTCTGCGAAGTATAGCTGTAGTGAAGTTGATAGATAAAGAAAGGGACAGCGCGATAAGGGAACATTGCGGTATGACAGAAGATGTAGTGACTAAGATAGAAAAAAGGATGCTTAGATGGTTCGGACACGTGGAGAGGATGGATGAAAATAGACTGACGAAGCAGATATATGTGGCAAGAGTGAATGGGCAAACTGGTAGAGGTCGACCTCGGCGCACGTATGTCAATCAAATCGACGATCTTTTGGAAAAAGGCCAGGTCAAGAGTACCCTTAACCGGCAAGCGTGTATGAAAACACTCATGAAAGTAGAAGAAGCGAAAGCTGTATGTCAGGATCGTAGCAAGTGGAAAGCCATAGTCTCTGCCTACCCCGATGGGAAACAGGCGTGATAATATGTTTGTATGTATGTATGTATATAAATACGATCTTTATCCAATGACGCTTGGATCAGTTTGATCGGGATGGTGGCGTCTAAATTATACACAGCATAAAGAGAGAAAACCTACTCCATAATGATCTGGCTGTGATATTATTAAGGCTGTCTGTACATTTATTATTAAGGCTGCCTGTACATCTATTATTAAGGCTGCCTGTACATCTATTATTAAGGCTGCCTGTACATCTATTATTAAGGCTGCCTGTACATCTATAAGAATATACTAAGCCCTAGGTTTTTTTTCTCTAAAATTGTTTATAAGATCTTTCATACTATCTACAAAATCTATGAAAGAGGTAAAGGTGATGGCACGGGATTTAGCATTCGTCTGAAATAAGACATAACTACAAAGTCTACTTCTCAAATTGATAAGATTATTTTTAAAGTTTTGCGATTCTTCATTTACTATTAGGAACTTCAAGCGAAATAATATTTACTTTCGTAAACTGACGTTTGACGTTTGGAACGCGTTACGGTTGTCGTGGCTGGACCGTCAGACAGAATATTATCGCTTGAGTTCCGGAGCAGTACAAACAATATGAAATTGATAAGGGTAAAATATGCTTATAAGATAAGCTATTCAAATTTCAATTAACCTAAAAAAACTGAGAATATAATAACACATGTAAGATCTAAGCCAGGTTGAAGGCCTTAAAAAATTTCAACAGCAGGTCGCCGCAGCCTGCGCCTGTCCATTTCAACACGGCAATGGGGTCACCACCTGTTACGTGGGACAAAAATGCATACGGTGAAATGTGGGCGTTTAATATGCCTCTGCCTACCACTTCGGGGATAAAGGTGTGACAATATGTATGTATGTATGTAAGATCTTGAATGACAATAGAACAGGAACAATAAACAATTATAATACGATTTTTTTTTGGATTGATGTATTTAAATTATCACAATCACGATGCCACATGTTTGTCTCGGGATCATAATGTAATGCTTAGTGTAGTTTTAAAGAGACTCCTGAGGTGAGTATATAGGTAGAGTTAGTTTATTATATCTCAATATCAAAGCCAAACTCAAAATCGATCCGCAAATGGCGGCCAAACTGCATGTAATTGATGTGTGCAGTAACCTCCCTCTAACCCAATTCAGCCGGATGTGGGTCTCGATTAATTAATGACGTCAATCGATGTATGTCATCATTACAGGGGCGGGACGTAGGCTCTCCCTGAGGCGGGGGGCTGGATAATGACAGACACTGTGCATGCGAGTCCGGTAGCGAGTTTAGGCTGTGCACCTATATTGCATCTCTTTCATATAAATTGATTCAGAATTGAACAAAGACATTTATTTCTGTTTAAAATCATAGTTTAAAAGTCATAAAAGGACAACCAGTAGGTAGATGCCATATAATGGATACTTGTGTGATGTAGATTACTACAATTTAAACAACGAGCAAACAAAAATTTGCACCCAGTTAAAAATTGTTTAAAGCATTATAACACACTATAAAAAATGTGAAAATCTTGATCGATACGACACCTGGAATTTACTCGGGGTCAAAGGTCACAAGATCGGGTTTTTCGCGTTTTTAGCAAAATGGTAAATTTTATCAAATAAGATAAGTAAATTAGACCCGACAAAAATTGTAGATCAGATAATTATCTGTAAAAAGTGTCTAAATACTTATTTCCTAAGATTTCCTTTTTGTTTCTTTGGTCGGTGGATCAATGAGAATTTTCACTTTTAATTTATAATTGTGTTCCGAACAATCCTACCAAATGTAAGTTAGGTGCGTATTTTTGTAACCTCACTCCAATTTTTGGATTAATTTGACCGGACTAAAGATTTTTTCATTTTCAGTGATGGACGTGTCGTGGGACGTGCGGGTACAGACGTCCCACGGCGCGGCCGGCGGTGCAGCTCTGCTGACCTGCAGCGTACCCTCCGCTGTCAAGCACTACATTAGCGTCACTGCATGGTTTAAAGATGGCGCTGTACTATCCCCATTAGCGGCAGAATCCGGTAAGTATATTTATGGAACTTTTCACGTGAAACTTCTTTTTACAAATTACATGTACATAAGCAAGCTATATACTCGTATATAGAGTATACATATAGCTTGCTTATGTATACTCTGAGATACCTATTTAACAATTTTCTCAATTGCTAACAACTGCTACCGAGACTTGCGGTAAAGGCACATCTTGCGCCTACTCTTATATATATTATAATTAATTACGAACTTAAAAAAATAACCTTGATGGTGGGAATGTATCGATCGAAAAGTGAAAGTACATAAAAGTTAGTAATATAATCCAGCATTATCTTCAGCGGATATACTTTCGTCTGGAAAGTTTATAACAATGTCGACAATGGACCTTACAAAATACACATTATATTTTGTGAAGAGGCAAAGCGTCCGATTATTGCTTTCCAAATGTTAAAATTAAGAATTTTTCTTTAATCCGAGTGTAAGAAACGGCTGTCGGTGACAGAAGCTAGGCGAAGAACTTACTTTATGAGCCCCGAGTTCTCGAATAAAAATGGAAAATTCGATTAATGTTTTCATTAAGAGACGGTCCCTCTCTTTTCAATTACTGAGCGACGTAATGACTCATTCCAGTTCAAAAATCTTTAAAAGAGAATTTTATTTAACTGTAGTAATTTATAGCGCTTGACTCTTTAGTTAAGCACGCGGATCCTTAGCAGCCTTTGTAGCAAATATTACATTGTGCGTAGTTTGATACTGTTCAAAAGGTTGATATAATTAACTGAACGGAAAATGCTTATTATGTTAGCCTGTCTTATCACTGTTGTTTACCAACAATCGTCTGTTCTATCGACTGTGACAATCAGGCCTTGTGTGTGCATGTGAACCAACGCTACACATTACTTCAGAAAGTACATACTTTTTTTTTCAAGATACCAAAATATGATAATATAATAAAAACCTATACTTTATATATAAAACTATTTTTAATAATTGTCAATTTTGTAATTGCAAATTATGTATCTTATAAATACCTAGCTATTAAATAGTAAGTGCCACTGCTACCACCCAGCGCGCCTACAACACTGTTCGTACGACAATCAGTCTTTAATTTGTGTTAATTCTCTTTTCGATACTATACAACCTATTATTTATGAATATTATTATTTATAACTTACTATTTTCGCATGAAACTGTAAAATAAAAATTAGTATTAATATATTGCTAAAACTGGCATAATGGTCTAATCAGCTATTTTAAGATTATCGTACGACTGACGTGGTGAAAGACGTTAATTTAGAATAATTAAGGATTATAGATTTTATCGATATTAAAGAACTACAAACCATAAATTTGGATTTAAATTTATCTCACATAGTACAATAGTGCTAACTGGTGGTGAACAAACAGCAAGATAAGGTTACAAATTCACTAATAGGTATTGAAGCCATAAAAATAATATGTTGGGTATATTCATTCCCTTATTTTGAGTCGGGTTAGTTTATGACTTATCTTGGGTAGGGGGTAAAAGAAATGTGAGAAGCGTTGAGTACTCTCTATAAGAACAGAAGGAGTACAGTCCCAGGGCTGTACTGTTTCCAGAAACGACCTTCATAGTTCATGCTCAATCAGACTGGAGCCCATAACTCAGACAAGACGTTTTTGTAGTTCATAAAAATCGTATTGAAATGGATTGTTCTAAAAATTAAAATTACACGTTATAGCCCCTTGTACGTTACAGTCTATGGCCGATGTAGTCGATTGTACTTGTATTTAAACTAAACGACGTAGTTCTTCAGATAGTCCAGTCACTGCAAAGATCCTCATCCATAGAAAGACCCATTAATTCGTTATTCACCAAAGAATTAGCATTTAGCAATTCAGTCGATTGCAGTGTCTCGCCGCACTATAAAGAGGAACAGAACAAATTGAATAGAACTCTCTCCCAAGTGTTGATGCGAAGCAATAAGATTTAAACTTTAGTTAAAAGTTAAGCACCGCTAATGCAAGTTTAATGTTCGCTCGTGCTGAGATGCAGTTGGGAAGAATTTACTCTCTTTGCATTCCAGTAGTTTTTAAAGCGATTATAAATTATTAAGAGTGAATAAAAAATATAGCACACTCCAATTGGACACTCCTTCACGATTTCAAATAAAGTGGATGAAAGACCGATGTCACCTTCTACAATACGGGTCTCTATTGGTGCAGGGATTCTGATGCTTACTAGCAACCGTTACGGATAAGTTAAGTTCCTCTTCCATGAACCGTTATGGATAAAAGATAGCATGTCATTGATGTGCAGCAAAAACAGGACTGGCTCACATCTATACTTTTCTATTTTGTTTATAAGTTTGTTAGTACGCGCTATTCTCCGAAACTACTTGTCCGAATTGAAAAAAAAAGTGTGTGTGTATTTATGTTCACGCGTTAGAAGTTTCACTTCTTTAGTCTAATAAGATTCCATCACAAATACCACAACTCTTTGTTTGTAACAGGTAGTTACATACTAAGAGTTGTGGTAGTATAAGTTGTCAACTTAACAAACTAATTGTGTTGTGTTGTAAACTTCAGGGTGGTTATAAGTTGTCATGGAAACACTCATCGGGTAACTTCATGGTTTTACTTTCGTGATTTTACTGTCATCATTTTTTAAGAAAATAGGCTATAGCCTATTATCATCATCGAGGAAGGCTATAGGCCTTCCTATGAATGGACTATCCAAAACATTTTTTGAAGTAATACTTCTTTTGGGGCGTTAGGGCGAAAAAGATCTATTGTCATACGAAGCTTAATATTTGTACATAAAATAAAATGTTCTACAAATATTTCGTTAAAATTTAAGAGAGAGAGAGATAGCTATATTGTTTGAATAACAAAACTAACCAATTCAATGAAACCTAAATATTAGCTTTCATTTCGTACCTGCTAACTGCTAAATGAGAAGAAAATGAGTATCGTTGCGCCACCTAGTGGCGACAGAGCGCAGTCGAGTTTGTAGTGCCGCTGCCATTTATGCAGATTATCCGCGCGTTTTGTATAATATCTGCTCGTTTATATTTTAAATTACTTTCTCTTACCACTTATAGTGTAGAACAGGGACGCCTGGAAACGATATGCTGAGTGCGTAAAATAATTATTAATTTTTAAATAGTCAATCATAATAAGTTTTTCTAAAGAGTCGCGTTCTATACCGGTGTATTTTTAGTTACTAGATGTCCCCCACAACTTCGCCCGTGGAATATTTCGACCTCCCGTCGCACCTGTTTAATCCCGTCGCTTATAAATTTTACAATGATGCATAAAAAGTTGCCCGATTTGTCGACATTTATGACTAGTGCTCTGCTCCCCAGTGTAGTAGCGTAATGATATATAGCCTATAGCCTTCCTCGATAAATGGGCTATCTAACACAAAAAGAATTTTTCAAATCTGACCAGTAGTTCCTAAGATTAGCGCGTTCAACCAAACAAACAAACTCTTATTCTTATTCTTTATTGTACACAGTAAACATATGTTAGATACAAGGTGACTTATATTAGTGTACATAGGCGAGCTTAACTCAATATTGAGTTTTCTACCAGCAAACCTTAGGGTGAATGGAGATGCTGCCACGGATGGGTATAATTGTGCACAAAGAACACTTTTTTTTAAATCTATTATTGTTATTCTATATACCATACATACACTTCTGCCCCCGATAGTTAAAAGGGCGCATCTAACATTTTTTTCGAATTTGAGTTATATATACTGCCGGAATCAGCAGCAAAAGCCGCATCTGCATATATTTTTTATATTTTCCTATCTTGTTTCAATCCAATTTTAGCTCATGGAAATAGGGCACGTCTGCACGTTTATTAACACCTATTTGAAGATAAAAGGTCGAAATTTTCTAAAACTTAATTAAAGAGGCTTAATTAAATACTTATTTACGCCTTCAGTAATTAAAAAGGTGCATTTTACATTGTATTTATGAAATGAAATTAAAAAGGCGCATCTAACCATTTACACCTAATGCACTAATGGAAAATTGCTCTTACGCTAAGGAAAAATATCTAAATCTACCACTAGCGCGCCCTTTCTACTTCTTATCGTTAATCTTGGACGAGACGCATTCGTCATGTACGCCTTTTTTACTTACGGTGGATAAAAAATAATTTAATGTTCTAAATTCAAAAGGCCCTAATACGCAGAAACGTCCTTTTGAGCTATTCTCCTAAATCTACCGCGGGGTGCGCTGGGTGTGGATTGTACGACGGTGGATCATTGTCATGTCAGTTGCGCCCACAAAGTACATTAATTGTATATACTGAGAGTTGCGCCCGAATAGCTGTGTGAGTAAGGCATCACCGTCGGGGTACACCAGGGTTCGGTCCTTAGTCCGCTTCTGTTCAGTGTAATATTAGACGAATTGTCGGACAGCATCAGAAACCCACATGAGCAGCCTCCATGGTTGCTGTTGCATGTATGCTGACGATATTGCGCTGGCAGACGCGGACAGGGGCAGATTAGTGCGACGTGTAAAGGCGTGGAAGGAGACGCTTGAGAACGGCGGTCTGAAACTAAATGTGGCGAAGACCGAGTACTTGGCAATAAACTCGACAGATCACACATCCGTCCGCATAGGCGGTGATTTGGTCGAGCGCACGGACCAGGTTAAATACCTGGGATCTGTTTTTCACACGTCCAGTGAGATCGATTGCGATGTCAAGTCACGCATTGCTGCCGCGTGGGCCAAATGGCGGGAGATGACCGGTGTCATTTGTGACCCTAAAATGCCGATCCGGTTGAAGGGACAGGTCTACAAAACCATTATTAGACCTGTCCTTTTACATGGCAGTGAGACGTGGCCGATATTGGAGCGACACAAGCAGGAGCTGCGTGTCACGGAAATGAAGATGCTGCGGTGGATGTGTGGGGTCACGCGGATGGACCGCGTGAGAAACTCTCGCACCCGCGGCAGCCTCCACGTCCGTGACATTGCAGACAAGTTGCAAGAGTGTCGCCTTCGTTGGTATGGTCACGTCTTGCGGCAACCGCCTGGCTACGTAGGTAACAAATGTCTGGCCATGTCAGCCCCGCTGGGTCCCGGTAAGAGGGGAAGACCCAAGAAGTGCTGGCTTGACGTCGTAATGACATGCGTGCCAATGGTCTCACTACAGGGGATGCCGAAGACCGTGCGAAGTGGAGGAGAAAATGTAGGAAAGCGGACCCCGGGCGTCGCGAGACGCAACTGGGACAGACGCTCGGATGATGATGAGCTGTGTGAGTAAGGCCGTGTCGCGCGGGTGCACAATTTTTCGTTGCGTGAAATATCAGGTAAGGATTATTAATTAATCATGCCCTATGTATATTTATCTTTAGCATATATATTATCACGGATATGAAATATAAAGTAAATATCTATACTAATTAATATTATAAAGCTGAAGAGTTTGTTTGTTTGGTTGAACGCACTAATCTCAGAAACTACTGGACGGATATAAAAACTCTTTTTGTTTTGTATAGCCCATTTATCGAGGAAGGCTAAAGGCTATATATCATCACGCTACTTGCCCGTAGAGTAGAGCAGTATTCATAAATGTCGCCAAATCGGGTAAATTTTAATGTATTATTGTAGAATTTAAAAGCGACGGGATTATATAGGTGCGACGGAAGTTCGAAATATGTCACGGGCGAAGCCGAGCGGGACAGCTAGTACAAATATAAAGTGAAAGTTATGTTACGATTTTATTCGAAAAGTTCTCATTTCTCTGAGCATTTCTCCAATTTAAATAGGAATGATCAGTGTCTATGAAGCAGGCATCATGGTTCCCCTAGCACTTATAAGGCATCAAAGGTATATAAATTAGTACCTCAATAATGTTTTTAAACATTAAATCCTTACTACCTCAAGTTCGTCATAGTATAAAGGCCAGTTGTTTTATATATTATTTTCAGAATAATATGAATAATCATCACATTCATTGCCAGACACGTAGTATTGTGGTAACTCTTTACTAGACTGCTTTAAATACTTTCTTCACACATAAACAAATTTATACTATCACGAACTAACCTTTACACTATTATGAACTGAAGGTACTTTTACATTTGATACCTGATAAGTGCCAAGGGAACCGTAGTACACGCTTTATAGTTACTAATGAATCTTATTTATGTTGAAGATATGCATAGAGAAACATTCAGCTTTTATAGAAAGGTCTGGCCGTCACGGGCTCTTACTCAAATATATACTTTTGATTACCCTTGTTAGTACTTTTGTTTCAGACAAAATTAATACGAAGGGGGGACGAAGCTTCGATTTAATTACCAGAGTTAGTTATATATTTGTAAACTATAACTCTGAAATACTTGGAAGTGCGACATACGTATAATGTCCGCGGATGAGTCTCATCATCGAGATGAGCTCTCTGTCAAATGAAAGAAAAGAATATATGATTTCGTAGACTTCCAACGCGCCATCTCTGATACACATCGTGATATTACAGTATAATAAAGAGTATGGATGTAAGCAACTTTGGCAAACTGTTTATACTGTTGATTCATTAATCAACAGTATAAACAGTTTGCCAAAGTTTGCACTTGGTGGAACTTGCTACACAATTTGAATATAACACTTGTACTTTTCCACAAAATTTACTTTTTAACCTTACCGGTTTCGCCTTACGGCATTTTCAAAGGTTGACGAAATGCAATAAGGCAAAACCGGTCAGGTTAAAAAGTAAATTTTGTTGAAAAGTACAAGTGTTTTATTCAAAACGACTTTTGCAAATTTGAAGATTGCTCTTCTGTCTACAAACTTCAAAATATGACACGACGAGTCTAACTAAATAAGATGTGTGAAGTAATGATAACTCAGTCGATTTGATTAATGAACATACATACATATTGTCACGCCTTTATCCCCGAAGGGGTAGGCAGAGGCATATTTAACGCCCACATTTCACCGTATGCATTTTTGTCCCAAGTAAACAGGTGGTGAGCCCATTGCCGTGTTGAAATGGACAGACGCAGGATGTGGTGACCTGCTGTTGAAATTTTTCAAGCCGCCCATAAGGCCTTCAACCTGACTTAACGACTGCCATTTTATTGGCAACCGGGACCAAAAACTTAACGTGCGTTCTGAAGCACGAAACCGGGGTGGGTCTAAAGGGCCGAATAAATTTAATAAAGTGTGTCTATTTTAGATGTTAAATTTGGAAGAAATTTTGAACCCGTTGCCTTTTTAGTGAGGTGGTAACAAAAAGATTAAAAGGTTTTATGTGCTAGACACTAATTAGCACGATCAATTAAAGTCCTGGTGGTCTTTTTTTATTGATTAATGAATATGAGGAATAATTATATAAATAAATATTTAAATATTGTGCGACACTTTTCACACAGCGCCATCTAGCCCAAAGTAAGCTAATATTAGCTTGTGTTATGGGATCTAGATAACTGATACTGAACTGAATACATACATATTATAGATAAATAACACCCAGACACAGATTAAACCATCGTGCTCATCACACAAAGTTTTATCCTGGGTGGGAATCGAACCCACGACCTCTTGCGTAACAGTCGGATGCAGTCCCACCGCGCTACAGAGGCAGTCACAATAAGACAATATTTATTTACAGCTTTCTAGGTTATATTATAACCTTACTACCTACAAGGATTACAGTACTGTAAGTTAAGATTGCATTTATTTTACTATGCAAAAAGTTAAGCACTTTTGTTGTTATTTGGGTGTATAATAAATTGTTGACAACTAAATGTTGCTGTTGTTTTATTTGGTATTCATAAAATCTACGAGTAGGTAGTTTAGTTTAGTAGGTAGGTTTAGTACTAGCATACTAAAACGTTTACTTTAACTTTGTAAAGCCACGTAGATATTGTAAAGGACTTTGTTTTATTATACCTATATTTTGAGGAAAAAACTCAGATGAAAAAATCGAATGTAATTTTATTTTAAAGCAAAGATTATCTAGGTACTTTTGATAACTTAAAATAAAAGGCGCTTATAACCAAATGCGTTTTTTTTTTTAAATCATGAGTACAGGATCTAAACGTGCAGATAATATATAATCTATACACTTATTATACATTCAACATAAATAATTGCATATACCTATTACAATAATAAGTCGGTAGTAACAACCAGAATCACCTACCTGGTTTGTGATAAGAACAGGTCCTTTACCCTTCCCTTAAATATGCTCAGCGATGTGCTTGCACGTGTGTGAGGGACAGAGTTCCATAGGCGTACTGCACGAACGGCAAAAGAACTGTCATAAAAACTAGAAGTGTGAAGAGGAGTTCGAAGAAGAAGAGAGGAGGGTGAACGACAGGGTTTGCCTCTCGGGTCCAGAAACTCAAACCGATCACGCAAATAAGAAGCTGATTCAGGATTATAAAGAATAGAGTTTAGAAGAAAAAGAATGTGGGAGTTACGACGCTGCCTAATGGGTAACCACTTCAGCCTCATTCGGAATTCTGAGACATGGTCATACTTTCTGAGACCAAAAATAAAGCTGAGACCCAGATTTTGTAGTCGTTCTAGTTTATTAAGGTTATCCTCCTTTGCATTAAGGTAAGAGACATCAGCATAGTCTAAGAGTGGCAGTAGAAGGGATTGAGCAAGAGTAATTTTAGTGTCAAGTAGTAGAAATTTAAAAATAAATATCCATCACGCCTTATCCCCGAAGGGGTGGCAGAGGCATATTATATGCCCACTTTTCACCGTGTGGATTCCTGTCCCACGTAATAGGTGGTGAGCCCATTGCCGTGTTGAAATAGACAGACGCAGGTTGTGGCTACCTGCTGTTGAAATTTTTAAGCCGCCCATAAGGCCTTCAACCAGGCTTAACGACTGCCATTTTACTGGCAACCGGGACCAACGGCTTAACGTGCCTTCCGAAGCACGGAAACGCTCGCAAATGTAAATGCCACAAAGTGGTCACCCATCCGAGTACCAGCCATAGTGAAAGTTGCGTAACTCAGTGATCGTTAACAGAACACTGAGACCGCGAAATTTCTGGAGTCGTTTAATGGATTGAAAGGCGCAGAACACCCTCTTACCAACATCTGCCTTTTGGGTACCCCAAGTAAGATTTGAGTCTATATGGAGACCCAATTTTTTACATTCTTAGATTATGCTATAGGTACCGTATTGTACAAATTTTGTGGAAGTGGCTGATCACCTATTCCGTTTAGCATATGTCTATTACCAACAATAACAGCTTGCGATTTAGATGGATTAACTAAAAGTCCAAAAGACTTAGCCCATTTGCTAATATTGTTAAGGTCTTGATCTGCCTCTCCAATTTCATCTGTTTTGAATTGTCGGTATAGCTGCAGGTCATCTGCATAGAGATGGTATTGAGAATTAATGAAAACGGAGAAGAGAAGAGGAGATAGGACGCCACCTTGTGGGACACCCGCAGTCAGATCACACCACTCTGAAGAACCCTCATCATAGCGAACAGACTGTGAGCGACCATGAAGATAAGATTTGAACCACATAATTACAGAAGGTGAGACATTAAGAGAAGACAAGATTGCTAAAAGAATATCAAAATCAACTGAGTTAAAAGCGCTGCTAAAATCCAATAAAACTAAGATGGTAAGACTCTCATGTTCCATAGCCAACAAACGGTTATTTTGACGAGAGCTGTTATCGTACTATGGCCACGACGTAAACCAGATTTATAAGGACTAAGCAGGCTATTAGTGGATAAATAAGATAATAGCTGATTCTGAACAACACTTTCTAATACTTTTGATAGGAGGGGAAGATGGGATATTGGACGAAATGGGATGGCAAGGATAGGTTAGTTACTTTGGGTAGGGGTATGACAAATCCTTTTTTCAAGACGAAAGAAAAGTGTTACTATACAGGGAATAATTTATGATGTGAGTAATAACTGGAATTAGGAAATATAAGATGGGGAGAAGCATTTGTAGCTGTAGGCCATCATAGCCTACAGCTTTTGATGTAATGGATTTAATACATTTTTTAATGTCTGCCTCCGTAACTGGGTGAAAAAAGAATAAAGTATTTATTGGCATGGGAATATAAGAGAGATAATTCAAAGTAGAAGTTTTAATATCACTTGGAATAGTGACTGGAGATCTTGAGAAATGAGTGTTAAGATTATTCAAGTCAATATCTGCACCCGTATTGTGGGATGCCTCCTTACCAATACCAAGGGAACGAAGAAATTGCCATACTTGTGATGTATTGAGATTTTGAATTAAGTTGTGAATGTGACGTGACGCCTTTTAGCATCTCTACACAGACGACCGCAGCGATTCCGCAACCTTTTATATTCTTCAAAGTATTCCGTAGTAGGTGATTTATTATAATTTTTTGCCTTGTCCCGCTGTGACATATGCTTTTTTATTTCTGGAGTGAGCCAAGGTGCTGGCAGATATTTGACCCTCACCTTTTTAATAGGAGCATGAATGTCGTATTAGTCAAGAATGGCTTTGGTAGAAGTAGTAACTTTGGCATCCAAGTCACAGCAGTCGTACACTGAGGACCAGTCAATACAACCAGCATCATCCCTCAAACGCTCCAGATCAATGTTTTTAAAACTACGAAGGAAAAGAAATTTATTCTTGCGTTTAGGAGGACGAATTTTATAGGAAAGTTAAATGAGGTCATGATATGAGAAATAGGCCGGCAGCTGCCCATGGGCGGCTACCTTGTTAAGATCAGAGACGAAAATTAAGTCTAGAAGAGATGGTGTTCTCTTCAGCTTTATAATATTAAAGTATAGAGTATAGATATGACAGTGTGTGAGCACCATTGAAATAAAGTTAAAAAAATATAGACATTTTGACATTTGTTATTTATTTGTTGATGCCCGCGGTTCCTTCCACATATGAAACTTTCCTGTTCCCGTTTTGCACCTTTATCAATTTTTCTTTCAGTAACAACCTTTCTTAGAGTTTAAGGAATAAATTTAAAAAAACTCGAATTTGTCAACAACATATTTTGCCATTTATTTTTACTAACTATCTTCACGCTGTATCCCTGACGGGGTAGTCAGAGAGGACAGATCGCTAGGCTTTGCGATCCATGCATACTTCTTTCGCTTCTTCGAGATTCATCAATCGCTTCATACACGCACGTCTGGGTATCCGAGTACTTTTGACCTTTCCGTTTTTGAGCAATCTGCTCACGTGGTCTTCATATGTAAGTCTCGGCCTACCCTGACTTCTTCTACCCTCTACTTTTGAACAATATATATTCTTCGTCAATCGTTCCTCACTCATTCGTTGGACGTGTCCAAACCAATTTTTATTTATAGAGATTTATTTTCTGAGACTGAAGTTAGGCGAAACTGGTTAAGTTTATAAGGTATAAATTAAATGTTATGGACTAGTACAAGTGCCATCAATCAATAATATTACCGGATTGTTATATTTTGTTTTCTGACCTAAGTGATATTTCAATTGAAACCTTTTTGTACTGCCTTTGATCAGTTTATTTCTAAGAATTCTGCAAAGGGTATTTGCAGAATTCTAAGAAATAAACTGAGCTTGTTATATCTTATTGAATAGCTAGAAAACACACATAACACTAACTTAACCTAACCTAACCTAACCTGTCCTCAAGAGTGTTTACGAGGAGAGAGCCCTGGTGCGTAGAAATGGCGGACGGCCCCTTCCAGACGAGATCGACCGCTGGAGACAGTCGGCTCGCGACGATCTCTTCCGGAAGTGGGCCGAGAGGTTGGTAGGCCCCTCAGTTAGCCCCCGGCTCGTGGGGGCTGTCCGGCCTATCCGGCCGGGAATAGTGTCTGGCCGTGGGCGGAAGGTCGGGGGACCCTGCCCAACTGGCCACTTGGCGACGGGCACCCTTTCTGTGTTCCAGGGGGTGCCCACTTTTTGCGCACGCCCGTACCGGCCGCTCTCACCTCCTCTGCTTACAGAGGAGCGCTCGAGAGCGGTGGAGGTGCGGGTTAGTTCTTCAGCTCCTTAGGGAGCTCCGGGGTGGTCGCTTATCGACCGCCCCGAGACGGATACCTCCGTTCTGGGGTGCCCCTTGCCGGCTCGCAGTGATTTAACCTCAGGCCTACCCTGCGAGTCGGTTTTAAGGTGAGGCGGAACACCGCGGGGTTTAGTGGGTAGGACGGCCCTCTCTCACGGGCCGGGAGCCCCACACACCGTCCCTGCTGCCCCCGCAGCAGGGATGACGGTGCGTAAATGCATTACCCGCGAAAACAAAAAAAAAAAACCTAACCTAACCTCACGTCCATCTGTAGCATGACCTAATTCGATATATTTTAAATAATTTCATTCTATTTTATTAATGCTCTCCTAAAGTAGATTGCTAATTGCCTTTTAGTATTCATACCGACATCTTTTGATTTATTTCATTCCAACATAAAAAGCTTCAGAGCGCGCCACAATTAAACATCGTTATAATCTTCCGCACTGTCGCACTGCACTGTGTACAGTGACGTATTGAGTATGGTGTCATGGATAGCACTCATGCGCAATCTGCCTCTGACTGCCTCTTCGTAAGTGGTTCAAGTGTTTGAGTCATCTGGGTGTTTGTTTCGGAGTTTGGACGTTTCCAATTAACGATCGATCTCGATTTATGTTCGTTCTTACCTGCAGGGGGTGGAATGAGTGTACGCGGCAGCTACTGGGAACCATAAACTTAATAGTTCACTAATAAAATGTTATAAACATTTTTCCGTAAAAATGCTCATAGGTTAAGTTACATAAGTTCTGCATCGATTGACTTCAAATTTTGGGTCGATATACAACCTACTTCAGATATTTGATCAGATGACTGCCTCTGTGGCGCGATGGGAGTGTATCCGACTGCTACGCAAGAGGTCGAGGGTTCGATTCCCACCCAGGATAAAACTTTGTGTGATGAGCACGATGGTTTATTCTGTGTCTGAGTGTTCTTTATCTATGATATGTATGTGTTTAGCAATATATAAGTATGTTTATCAGTTATCTGGTTACCATAGTACAAGCTTTGCTTAGTTTTTAATCAGATGGCGTTGTGTGAGTTGTCCCAACGAAATTTATATATTTATTTTATTTATTTATATTGTTTAAGGCTATATTTTATCCCGGTTATGTTGAATGCTTTTACGCATCATACCCTCTGTTAAGAATACAGAAAGCGTGTGTTGGACTCCCATGTACATGTATGTAGGTATCCCACTAAACTCCGCGGTCTACCTTAGCAGAAAGGAGGAAGACCGGAACGCATAAGCGGCTTCTGGAGTCCTGCTATGCCTCATGAATGGGGCACGGGGTGATTATACCCCGGGCGGAACGCAATCCCGCCTATTATCTACGTAATCGGAACCTACGGACATCCAACTGTTTATTATATTTTTTTATCTAGTAACAAGTGGACAAGTTACCTACCCAAATAATAACATACACGTAACAACAGTAAAGCGAGATCAGTATCGACACGATCTGCAAACATTGGAGACAAAGAGGCCGGGGGAGGATTCGCCGGTTGTCGCACATTTAGAATTCATTGAAAAACTCCCGCTTGAAAGTTATCTGATCGTAAAGATGACGGCCGCTGCTTCTAGACCAGACGGTCACGGTACATTCGCGCACGGACTCGCTTAGGAACAAAATGAAGCTCACTTACATGATTTCCATATTATATTGGTGTTAAGTTTTGTGGTACTTAATACACATTACTAACTAACATGCCTGTTAGTCGTCTAGGGACCATTATCTTTTTTTCTTTTCAAACTGTTAATAAACAGTTAAGAAGATAAAGCATCTTACACCTTAATGATATTATGTTTGTTTTATTCCTCAAAACACTTATACGAGTGGTTTGAAAAACTTAGAAATTGCCTTCATTTCAACACACATCATTACCACATATTTAGACTTTATCATATTTATTATTAACTCCAGTAAAATTAAATTCACAATGAATTTCTGAAATAAAATTCACCAAGTGAATTCCGATGTGAGCGTCCGTCCGACACAAAGGGAACGTAGTTGTCGGTCAAATGGTGTCACCCGCTATCAACGGGCAAGTGCACTCGATCCAAGTTGTCTCCTAATTTCAAAGTCATGAAGGAGCCTTCCACTACCTCCCACTCCACCACCACGTACTTTAACTAGCCAGCGTAACTTGAATCATCTTACCTACTAGGTCGTAAGTGTTGACGGATGTGATGGATGTTGAGAGCGAATGCAGTTTAATCAAATAGAAAGCCTGTTTGTGAGGGGGCTCTGTGAGCTTGACCTGGATGATCTTAATAAATTGGTGTTGTTGTGTACAAGGTCTGTGCGTTTTGAGTTGTTACATTTGTTTTCATTAACATTTTTATATTGAACAGATTTTTCAAACAAACACGATCAACTCGTTTGTCTTCAAGGATTTGAGCGGACGCCGATTTCTCACCAATTAAACCTTTTTTATATTATACATTATTAACTTTCTCCTTCGTATGAACATTAAACATTATATTTATTTTATTTATATGAAACGTAATCCACTGAGCCTTCCGCACGCCTTTGTGTGATCGGGACCTGGGATACTTTCGAAGGAAATCCCTGTGTCTTTAACCCCAAATGACCTCTGCCCGACGGAGGACAGAGAGAGGCGCTTGAGAAAATCTCGCACTAGCACCTCGAGCATATCCATGCTATAGCAACAGCTAGCCCAGACCGTCGACTCCGTGGCAGTGCGTCATCTACGGTATGGAAGATTGCTTTTCCTTTCCCGTTCCTTTTCTGTTCCTTATTTGCATTCATGACGACATATCACACACAAATCACTCACAAAGCAAGGGGCAGAGTCCCATTCCATTACCCGTTCCTTTGACTATTTCAAAGCCACGTTGTTGCTCCATCTATGTCAGGCTTCCCTTTTCCCAGCGTGTTTAGCATGGTATTCCTGGAACGGCCTAATCAGTGGTGATCCTCAGGCGGTGGGTCTCGCGGTATCCGATGTAGGAAGATATCAAAACGACCGATCACAGTGATTACCTCCGTCAGCTGGTATGGAATGGTGAGACCACTGTGGTGTCTTTCTCAAAAGAATAAAACAGAATCTTTATACGAACAAAAATCATAATAATTTGAAATACAATCTTAATTGACATAACAATGTGTAAAATTGTGTATCTTTTGAAATTTACTTTCAGGTCTAAAGAATCGGAAATGTAGCCCCACCACAGGACGGTCTGGAGTCTCTGGAGGAAATATCTCCTCTGTATAGTTCTATCATTCGCACAGCATGGAACGCTCCTGAAAGATAACATGTCATACGCAGAAGAAAGATCTCCAGTCAATCCTCCATAACTGGATCATATCTGGTCAACTACCAACACCCTTCATTATTCGTAGGTGGCCTGTACATAGTGGGAGGCAGTAGAAGTGTCGTCCTGATGGTGCGCGACGCGCAGCCCGGCGACGGCAGCTCCTACGCATGCGAGGCGCAGCACGCCTTGACCGGAGAGAAGCGGCGAAGTGCGCCTGCTATGATTATTGTTTCACGTAAGTATTTATATAATACTCCTGAGATGGAAGACAAGCCAATTCGGATTAACGATGGCTATATTACTGGCAACCGGAGCCAACGGCTTAACGTGCCTTCCAAAGCAAATGGAAATATTACCAAGCGGTCACCGATCGAAGCACCAACCATAGTGAAAGGTTCTTAACGCAGTGACCAAACAAACAAAAATATTTATTTGAATCAAATATTTTTACATTCGGCGTAAAGTTTTAACACTAAACTTTAGTCAGGGTTGTTTCCAGAGCTCTGAGTTAGCGGCGGGGCTAAGAGAGCTTCTAAAAGATAATAATTCCTTTGTATTATAGATGCAACGTCCAGCGCGGCGCCTCGGATGCTGACGGTGTCAGAAGACGAGGTGGTCGCTCAGGGCGGTGACATACGTCTAGTCTGTTGTGCGGTTGGCAGCCCTCCTCCAACGTACAGGTGATCACAACAAACCAGTGCTTACTAAGGTATTAATGCGGATATAGATAAAAACACAGTGAGGACGTCAGACAAACGTCTGATAATATTTTAGAAACAGTTAGTTTCAACAAAAAATACGGAAAAATAATAATAATGTGTTGTTTGTGGTGATTTTATAACAATAGATATTATTGTTAAAGATGATATGCTGACAACGATGTTTATAGGTGATGTACTACAGAACCGTTCTAAAGCTTGGCTGTCGAGCATCCGGGTATTGTTCTCGGTACATTCTTAAAGTAGCACTCACGTTCTCATCACATAAAAAGTACGGTGTAACGGTGAAGTAAGGTGAAAAGCTGAGATTCTCCATAAACCTACTTTAAACATAAAAATGTTTAAAGCTTTAAGGCAACTTTGCTTTACGGTAGCGAAAGCTGGGTATGTCAGCAGAAGCATGAAAGTAAATTGAATAACTAATTGAATCAGGCGTTACATGGCGGAAATCCATTTTAAAAATCTATAATTATTTTTGTTTTTAAATGTTATTTTTGCAATATTCCGCTTTTTTAGAATGTCGTACGATGTCGACACGTGTTTCGCCTACACACGAGGCATTATCAAGACTGTTTGGCAGCAAAAGTACTTACACGTTCACCTCAACCTTTTATAGTTCGAACGCAACCAAACGATAGCGCGATGTAGACTTCTAGTTGTTTTGTCTATTTTTAAATAAACTAAGCAAAACCGAAGTGTGGAAGTCTGTTTGTTCGTTCAGCAAAGTACACCCGTCCCGTTTTATAATTTCTAACTGCTCTAATACGGACATTTTTAGACCCTTTTCACATAAATGTAATATTTCAAAATTGTTGTTATCATTCAAAATATGCCCGGTGTCCAGCAAATGCTTCGCGAAATGTGATTTATCTGTGTGACCATTTCGGAATGCTCCTAGGTGTTCCTTATATCTGGTATCAAAGGAACGACCTTTCAAATTCATTCAAATTCATATTATTATAAAGCAATAGCAAAAAATCCGGTATTTATAAGTTGAAATGTGATGGTTGTAGCAATGTTTATATAGGCCAAACAGGTCGTTCCTTTGATACCAGATATAAGGAACACCTAGGAGCATTCCGAAATGGTCACACAGATAAATCACATTTCGCGAAGCATTTGCTGGACACCGGGCATATTTTGAATGATAACAACAATTTTGAAATATTACATTTATGTGAAAAGGGTCTAAAAATGTCCGTATTAGAGCAGTTAGAAATTATAAAACGGGACGGGTGTACTTTGCTGAACGAACAAACAGACTTCCACACTTCGGTTTTGCTTAGTTTATTTAAAAATAGACAAAACAACTAGAAGTCTACATCGCGCTATCGTTTGGTTGCGTTCGAACTATAAAAGGTTGAGGTGAACGTGTAAGTACTTTTGCTGCCAAACAGTCTTGATAATGCCTCGTGTGTAGGCGAAACACGTGTCGACATCGTACGACATTCTAAAAAAGCGGAATATTGCAAAAATAACATTTAAAAACAAAAATAATTATAGATTAGTAAATTGAATGCTGTGGAGAAGCGATCACTTCGAAAATTGTGCGGCGTTACTTTGGCCGATCGAATACGTAACGAAGTGATACGCAATATGGTTGGTTTGAATGAAAGTGTTAAGCTGGAAAAGGGCGTGCTCCGTTGGTTTGGACACGTCCAACGAATGAGTGAGGAACGATTGACGAAGAATATATATTGTGCGAAAGTAGAGGGTAGAAGAAGTCAGGGTAGGCCGAGACTTACATATGAAGACCACGTGAGCAGTTTGCTCAAAATCGGAAAGGTCAAAAGTACTCGGATACCCAGACGTGCGTGTATGAAGCGATTGATGAATCTTGAAGAAGCGAAAGAAGTATGCATGGATCGCGAAGCCTGGCGATCTGTCCTCTCTGACTTCCTCGTCAGGGATACAGCATGAAGTTAATTAGTTAGGTAGTTTAAAGCTTTTAATCAACAAAGCAAAGGAGCGTTAGCAATCCTTCATATGAACATTAAACATTTACTCCTTGCGTACTTTTAGTTCCGCGGGGATTACTGTGTAATCCTGCTGGCTAAACTTGCCTTGGAAGAGATAAACCGCTTAAAGCAAGGAAGCTTACACTTTCCTTTAATTTCATAGTGCAGCAACGTTATTCATTATAGTGACATCAATTATCCGTTCAATTCATTTTGCAACAACTGTATATTATAACAATCTGTCTTACAGTAAATCACTCTATATTTAGTAAAACTCGCATGACCATGTGTTGTAGGCTAAAATAATACAACTTAAATTAAGATGAAATGCGGCTCTGGAGGTAACCTTCACGTTATCGGTCCGGTTTTCTGTATTTTTGGGATAGCAGGCTGGTTGTACAAACGAAGGTTGGTAGGAAGTGGATTTATACCACCAAGTTGGGAGCCCCACCAAACCTCTATGCTACCGCCGCATACATTTAACCACGTACAAAAAATAATACATACAATTAAACCTAGAAGTTGTACACCAACAAGTAATTTTATTGTTAGCTAAGTATCTGCCCTTTCGAATCACATCTTTTACAAACTTTTATATTCGAATTTAGAAGACACACACTAAGTACACAGATATTGGTATTACAAGAATATACTCGTAATGTTTCATTGCAGCTGGTTCCGACACTCGAACGGCCGGTCGAGTCCCGTGTCGAACAGTATCAGAATCTCAGTGTCGGAGCAGGTGCTGATCATCCGAAGCGCACAGATGTCAGACGATGGCGTTTGGACTTGCCGGGCTCACAATCAGTTTGGAGAACAAAGGAAGGATGTCCGACTGAGAGTGCGCTCCAGGCTAGTCGTGAGCGTTCATCCACAGCTACAGGTACGGACTTTGGGGAATTTGTCGTGGACATATACTGATGGTAAGGACACAAAGTCACAACATTTTATCTGTTATTAATCAAACTTTCATATCTGACGTGATGAAATATCAGATAGGTAATTTCTAATAGGCGACTTAAAAATATCAAGAGCGCCCACAGCCTGCGCCTGTTCTTTTAAGTAAGATAAAAATGCATATGGTGGAGCAAAGTATGCCTCTGTCGACCCCTTCGCAGATAACGGTATGACTGATAAAGTAAGTAAATTATCTTCGACGCGCGTATTTATAATATGTAGCTTTATTAGTTTCCATTTACGGATATATTTATTTTTAAATGCTTAAGGTTTTAAAAGTTTCTTTGCATCTTATAATTAATTGAATTAAAAAAAAGTTGATTAAGTTTAGTTACATTTAACTAAAGTATGTAGGTGCCATTTTGTTGGTTATTACTTTTTTTATTGTTTATCAATCACACTCTGACCCCTTCGGGGCTAAGGCGTGATTGATAAACATAAACTTTTTGCCATCTTGTAGGTAAGGACATGATCCCGTTGTTATAGAAATTTTGAAACTTCCGATAAAAAAAAGCATGACATGTAGTTATTGTTGGTTTTTTATCTCGCGATGAGACGAGATCAAAACAAGTGGAAATCTGTAGATGTAAGGTCAGGACTATAAGGAGGATGCATAAAGACCTCCCATTCAAACTCACTCAATGTTTGGTGAGTGGCAAAAAATGTGTAAGGTTTAGCGTTACCATGATGAAAAGCCAATGGCTTTCTTTCAACATCTTGCTTTAATCTTATCAGCTGTTCAGAATCGATGGTCCTGCCTGGCAGTAATAGCCAAAATATATGACGAATAATGCCTTTCCAACCATCCACCATGCACACACCATGACAATCTATTTGCATTTTTTATTGTCTTTAAAATTCAAACTTCCTAATGATACTGCTACGTTCGTAGGGTATGGGTACTAATAGGATTTGCATTGATACCACAAAATAAAAAGAAACGCTATAATTACTATGACCAAAAACAATGAACAACCCTTAAAATTTTATTTTAATTTTTCAAGAACCAATCATCATAATCATAAATAGTTAAGTATGAGAATTTGAATCTTACCGGGAACTTAAGTACACTACAAAAATTAGGAAAATGCAATGGTCTTTTTCACCCCCATCATGGGGAGCCAAGGTCACAATCACAAATAAAGACCAAGTTCCAAGTTTTGTATTTCACAGAAAATATCTAAGTTTTGTCGGCATGCTAAGGTTGACAAAGCAAAAATTAAAAAATAAGTATGCAGAGCACAATCGTTCAGATGAGACACATCGCTCCTGTGAGCGTGTCCCGGCCACACGCTCATCGAATACAGACAAGGTCGGGCGAGGCGTTAATGTTAGCGTGAAAGCCGCTGTGAAGCAGATAAAATTATTATCAAGTTTAAAATTCGTCAGAATTAAGTAATGAGCAGAAGGAAATAGTTAATTAAATATAATAAAATTAAATTGAGAGTAATCATTCATTCAGATTATAATAAATTTTAATAAACGCAGGAACTGACCAAATATATTTTCTGTAAACATACTGGCCATGTTCAAGACTGCTTGGAAGCAAAGGAACTCAGCGTGCTGTGCTACCCCTTTTATAACACAATGTCCCCACTTTCTCTACTCTTCACAGACGAATGCTCAGCTAATCAAAGCCTCGGTTAGAATTTAATTTTTCGTAATGGTGACGTGTAGAAATAAATATTGTCGTGAACAATGTTCTTTTGCCTTCCTTCATGTTTTATTATTTACGGTTGTTGGAAAATAAATAGTATTGGCGAAGTAAAATGTAACTTTCCGTTTGAAGTTTCACTGTATTCCTGCCGAGGCCACGATTTTGAGTTTTTTAAAACAATGCGAATCGTAGAAAATAGGGTTTTAGATTCTGAAAAAAAAAATGATAGTTAAGGATTTAATCTAGTGAAAATGGCTTTCTGTTACAAAATCTAATAAACTTCGTTTGATAGAAAAACATTCAAAAGTTGCCCCCTTCCGAAATGTTTTTTCAATGCCAAATCTAAACTACAGATAACTTTCATGAAATTTTAATACCCAACTATAGCTACTAAATATTTATAGACATAATGGCTTACTTGGATTATATACAGTGATTTTTATAGTACAAATGTTTAAATAATACCAGATTCGCGCTGCTGACGCCTGATCAGTCGCGCGCTGGCGCTTACTGAGGTAGGACTTGTGTCAGGTTTTTTCGTTGCGCTCCCCTTTTTATTTCTTTGCAATGGCACACTATATTTATCAGAGCAGTAAGCATTCCATCATCATCCGAGCGTCTGTCCCAGCTGCATCTCGCGACCCCCGGAGTTGGCTTTGTATAGTGTATATGAGAGTTTTAATATAAAATGAGCCACGTACACTTCACAGAAGCGTTAGAATTATCCCTGTAAGTAGTATAAAATTGAACCCGGTACCCGCAGGTTAGAAGGCAGTTATATAATTAACTGAGCCAGTGGGCTGTTCAATGTATGTTTACCTATTTTTCCGCTAACTATTAACGCATTTCAATTTTTTTTTGTGTAACGTATACTTTCAATTTGGTTCTAAGCAAATTTTATCGATAGATACTGAAGCTTTAACATACCGACTGCCACTGGCTGAAGTAATCAGTGCAGTTGTAATATTTAAGCTTCGCTTCGCATACATTATTTATATTGTATCGAAGACCTTTGTTTTATCCTTGAAGTATAAATTATTTAAGTATATTTATAAATTTATTAGCCACGAATATATCCCCGAAGGTGTGGTAGAGGCATATTGTGGTCAGCCCAATGCCTGTGTTCAAATGGACAGGCTCAGATTGTGACGACTCGCTGTTGTAATTTTTAGGTCGCTGAAAGGGTATTCACTTGACTTAACGAGTGCCGATTGCAACGTTACTAGCAACCGGGACAAACAGCTTAATGTGTCCTTCGAAGGACGAAATCGCTGGTAAATGAAAATGCTACAAAGCGGTCATCCATCCAAAGTCCGAGATAGTTTCTTAAACCAGTGATCTTTTACAGAGAACTGAGTTAGTGAGGCTACCAGCGCTTTTATATTAATATTTTTACTTTATGTTAGTAGCCTTAAAAAAATTATAACATTTCATGTAACTAATAATTAATAATCCCAACATTTTAACCCGAAGGTTATCAGCGCTTTAGTAGATCTGGAGAAAGCATTTGATAACGTTGTGTGAGAAACTCTGTGGTACTCCTCCGTGTGGCCTGGCTGGCCGTCCACACCATCTCCAGGCAGAATATGGTGTGGACGTAAAGACGTGAGTGTAAAGCTTGCGTGCTACCAAGGGGGATGTTTACCTGGCGCCACTTTTTGACGTCTGTTCGGGCGTCAGACGGGGTCAAAACACAACCAAGGCGGACATAACGTCCGCCTTGGTCGTGTTTTTCATAGTGTATCTAATAGTTGGCTGCAAAAGTTAAAAGATTATGATGTGTTGTAAAATTGGAAACTTAACAGTACATTGTCTGTTGTACGCTGATGATGCGTTAATGATGGTCTCATCAGAAGCCGACCTTCAGGCATTAGTCACTAATATGAAAGTAGAAGTCTTCGCTGCATGTTAAACTAAGAATCGGGTATTTGAAAGAGAAAAAGAAGGAACTAATAGCAAGATTTGGGTAAACCGGAAACGTTTAGAGCAATTAGCGCGAACGGAAGATGTGTTTTGAAGTACAACGGCGACTATATGCCTGAGACAGGGACATAATATTTAGATTTTTTGATTATAATATTATTTAAAAAAAAAAGATCCATCACGCCTTATCCCCGAAGGGGTGGCAGAGGCATATTATATGCCCACTTTTCACCGTGTGGATTCCTGTCCCACGTAATAGGTGGTGAGCCCATTGCCGTGTTGAAATAGACAGACGCAGGTTGTGGCTACCTGCTGTTGAAATTTTCAAGCCGCCCATAAGGCCTTCAACCAGGCTTAACGACTGCCATGTTACTGGCAACCGGGACCAACGGCTTAACGTGCCTTCCGAAGCACGGAAACGCTCGCAAATGTAAATGCCACAAAGTGGTCACCCATCCGAGGACCAGCCATAGTGAAAGTTGCGTAACTCAGTGATCGTTTACAGAACACTGAGACCGCGAGGCCACGAGCGCTTCTATGAAACAAAATCTATGAAATAAAAAAAAAGATGAGTATAATAAGTACGGGAAATTTTATTTATTACTTGTACATAAAGCATAAATTTGTTATTAAATATATCATCATTAACTCCTACTAATATTATAAACGCGAAAGTTTGTAAGTATGACTATTTGATGATACTTACATATTAAAAACTACTAAATGGATTTTAAATAAACTTTACAGTAATATAGCTTATCTATCAGAATAACACATAGGGAACGGGAAACACGGGAACAAGTTCCTTTAGATGTTATCTATGTGTAACTGTAATAACGAGGTTTTTTTTTTTCAACATGTTTAACAATATAAAGCTCACATTTTTGTACCTAATTAGTCTGCAACTATAAGCGAGGTCTTGTAAATGGCTTTTAGATAGCTAAACATAATAACTATTCAGTTATGTGCAGCTGTGAGTCTTCCATGCATTAATAAATAAATAAATTAATAAAAAAATTAAAAATAAATAAAGTATAAGGCTTATGAATGATCTATAATATGTATGTATTTAGAAATATATAAGTATGTTTATCAGTTATCTAGATCCCATAACACAAGCTAATATTAGCTTACTTTGGGCTAGATGGCGCTGTGTGAAAACTGTCCCACAATATTTATTATATTATTATTATTATTATTCCTACACTGTTTAAAAGTAATTTAAACTTTGAACATCTTGTTACAGTACCAAAGGAAAAAATGCCTGAACAATCAGACACGCTGTCACTTGCACCACAGCTAACTTATTTAAAATGTTTGTTTGGTTAGAAGAAAATATTTGAATTTTATTCTAGGCTAGCTGAGCTCCACGGTTTTGCCTGTGACATACTTCGAATCATGGCATATATTTAATCCCTTCGTTCATTAAAATTACAATAATGTTTAGCTGATTTGTTGACATTTTGGATTACTGCTTCGCTCGTCTGGATAGTAGTAGTGCCTTCCTCCAAAAATGGGTTCGCTCGTTCAACAAACTCTTTACCTTTATTTAATGTTGTTGTGTCTTTCATTTCATTGTGAGACTAGTATCTGAAGCACATTTTTCATGAAATGAAACTTACGGCTCCAACTTTTGCTTTGATGCCTTTTTTTACGTTATTCAAATCAATATAATAATATTTAATTAACCCGACGCAAAAAGAGGGGTGGTATAAATTTAAAATTTCTGTGTGTCTAACTATCTGAATGTGGCATCATAAATTTATTTATTTATTTTTTTGTATTAAAGGTGGCTTATGTGCGAGTGTTCTCACATGTTTGATCAAAATAGTTTGAGCCGTTTAAAAGTTGTGGGGTCAGGAATATCAGCAAATATACTCGAGGGGGTTTCCAATGAAAGCGCATCACGTGCACATTCTTCTTAGTCGTTATCTTCATTGCTGAAGGTCGTATCTGGCAAGAAGTGTTGATGACCCGATGCACCACGCCTCTCCACGCGTTCCTGTCCTCGGCAGTCTTTATAGCCTTGGTTATTGGTAGGCCAGTGAGCGACTTTACTAGGTCAGACCATCGCGTAGGTGAACGACCGCATGATCTTCTCCCATCGACCTGGCCAACTACCATCAGCTTCTCTAGGTTGTCAGGGCTTCTGCGAGCGATATGTCCAAAATATTTGAGAATGCGCTGGAAACATATAGCGGACAATCTTGTTGTGATTTCAAGCACCTCAAGAATGTACACGTTGGTCCGGCGTGCAGTCCATGGAATTCGCAACATCCGCCTCCAACACCACATCTCAAAAGCGTCGATCCTTGCCCTCTCGCTCTGTCTTATTGTCCAGGATTCAGCGCCATACAAGAAAATTGAGAAGACCAACGTGCACACCAGCCTAACTTTGGTTTTTGGGGGATATGTTGCGGTCTTTCCATATCCTAGTTAGTTTAGTCATCGCTGCTTTGGACATTTGGATTCTTCTGGAAATCTCTTTCACACTGTCATCCACATTGCTGAGAAGAGAGCCAAGGTATACAAACTGGTCAACAAATTCCAGGTCTCGGAGTTCATTTGAACGAATCAGCGCACCGGGTCTGTCCACCACCAACACCTTGGTCTTCGCTTTGTTTATGGTCAGACCAAGCAATTCACTCTCTTTTTCCACTCTAGAAATGAGTTGAGCCATTTCTTGCTCGGATGACGCAAATAGTGTGGTATCATCTGCATACCTCAGGTTGCTGATCTTTCTGCCACCAATGGATACTCCACCTTCCCAACCATCCAAAGCTCGCCTCATGATATATTCCCCATAGATTTTAAAGAGGATCGGAGATAGTATACATCCCTGTCTAACACCTTTTTGCGGCTTAAAGGGCTTTGACAGAACATTGTTAACCTTCACTACTGCGGTGCCCTCCCGATATAGGCTTGCATGATGCTTGATGAGAAACACGAGGTGCTTTGGTACTCCCATTTCCACTAGAATATTCCATAGACACTTCCATCTGACACAGTCAAACGCTTTTGAGTATTCAACGAAGCACATCAGCATCGGAATGTTGAACTCACGACATTTCTTTATAATCTGCCTAACATTCATGATCTGCTCTCTTGTACCCCGTCCTTTAACAAATCCTGCTTGTTCTACTGGAATCTACCACTGTAAGAATGCTTTTAGGCGTTCATTTATGATGTACAGTAGGATTTTGCTGGCATGGGATATGAGCACTACGGTCCTGTAGTTGGGACAGGACTTGGCTGAACCTTTCTTGTGCAGAGGTATCAAAATAGATTCTTGCCAGTCACTGATCCATTTGCCACTTCTCCATATTTGATTGCATAGATTTTGCAAAATGCATGTACCGTCATCTCCTATAAGCTTCAGGTTTTCGGCATAAATACAGTCACTTCCGGACGATTTATTATTTTTGATCTTCCTTAGCGCAAATTTTATTTGTAACAATTGCAATAACATCTCTGAGTCCCAACAGACGGCACCCGTTCACGGGTATGTCGTATATATCAACCCATCGCCCTACTCAACCGTATTATAGGGAATAAGGCGACTCGATACATACACCACCACTGCCAGGACACTTAGGCGAGCATGGCAACTATCATGTCAATTTCAAAATAATAAATAAGTCTACTTGGTGCTCACACAAACTCAAATTACATATTTTTATATTAGTTATTACTGAGACTAAACGCAGCCAATTTAGAAACCTTTAGTTGTCAGACGTTTCAAATTATTCAATATGCAGAAATGTAAAAATACAACATATATATGCAGATTCAAGACAAGTACAAAATAACACAAAGTAGTTCGAGCAAGGAGCAAGCAACTCATTTCCATTTATTTTTATCATTCAAATAATCATTAATTGTGTAATAGGCCCTTTTCAAGAGGTGCGTCTTAATGTCCGCCTTAAATTTATGTAACGGCAGGTTCATAATGTCTAAAGGAATTTTATTATATAGGTGTACACCAATTCCTGCAAAAGAGTCGTGAACCTTTTGTAAACGATGATGCGTTCCAATTAATTTATGCTTATTTCTAGTATTTATCGAATGTATGTCACTGTGTCTATTGTATATTTGTATGTTCTGCTTAACTAACATGATATTTGCAAATATATACTGTGATGCAACCGTTAAAATGCCAATTTCTTTAAATTTCTCTCTAAGAGAAACTCTAGCACTTAATTTATATATTGCACGTATATCTCTTCTGGAGTACAAAAAGTACTTGTATATCAGCTGCTTTGTACCACAGCAAAATGCCGTAAGACATGACAGTATGAAAATAACTGAAGTATACCAGCCTAGCAGTTTCCACATCAGTGAGTTGCCTGACTTTACTAACGGCTAAGGCTGCCGAGCTGAGTTTACGTGCAAGACACGTTATTTGAGCGTTCCACTGCAGTTTGCTATCTAAAGTGATCCCCAAAAATACAGTTGATTCTACAAGATTTAGGGTATCACCGTTCAGTGTTATATTTGTACCGCATTTCATGACATTAGGCATGCTGAATCAGATACACTTTGTCTTCTTAGCGTTTAGTAGCAAATTATTGGTCGTAAACCAATCTACAACTTGGGCGAGTGAACTATTTACGCCTTTAAAATCAGTAAGCGTGCGATCAACTTTAAAAATAAGTGACGCATCATCAGCAAATAGAACAATGTCGCACAAGTTCTGTATATAGAATGGCAGATTGTTAATATAAATTAAAAATAGAAACGGACCTAGAATTGATCCCTGCGGTACGCCCATAGCTACAGAGGCTCCAGAGGAGCTAATTCCATTGACATCAACATGTTGTATTCGATCATTTAGGTAGGAGGCAATAAGGTCCAGTGCAGAGTCTTTGACAACATAATAAAATAGTTTTCGCAATAGTGTTTTATGGTCAACGCAATCAAATGCTTTGGAGAGATCGCAGAATACACCAATAGCATCTTGTCTATTCTCCCAGGCGTTATATATATGATTTAGAAGTGTCACACCTGCATGAATGGTAGAACGACCCCTTGTGAACCCATACTGCTCTTCATGTAATAGCATATTTGAATTAAAATGAGCTTGTAATTGTTGCAATATTGAAATTGGTCTGAAATTACTAGGGTTGGTTTTGGATCCAGATTTAAATAGAGGTATTACTTTACTGTGTTTCATTAAATCCGGAAACACTCCTTTATCAACACATTTATTAAATATTTCAGCTAGATGTGGTGATATATTAACAATAATAGACTGTATAAATTTTACAGAAATACCCCACAAGTCAGCTATCTTTTTTGAGTTAAGCGACTTGAATACTTTAATGATATCGTTGGGATTTACATATTTAAAGCTAAATAAGACACTACACTGATCCACGCTGCCCCCAAGCATACGTTGAGCTTTTATTGGACAAGAATTTAACGAGCTAGTTGTTTTTGCGGGTATGTCTGTAAAATAGTTGTTAAAAGTTTGTGCTACATCTAATTTATTATTAATCACTTTGTTATTCATAATTAACTCAATGTTATTATCACGAGGTAGTGATCAGCCGGCGTTAGTGTTGATTACATTCCAAGTAATTTTTAACTTATTTTTTGACTCTTTAATTTTATTACTTATATGTAATGACTTGGCAGCAGCACAGGCCTTTTTGAAGGTTTTAGAATAAATTTAAACATATTGAATAAAGGCAGGATCAAAATTTAATTGCTTCATACTATTTATATAGTTCGTACAACTTAGCCCTACTTTTGTAAATTCCTGTAGTTGCCCACTCACAAAATTGCAAGTTTTTGTTTTTATAAAATGTTTTTGATTTAAAAATGCCATTGTACTCAGCTTTAATGGTATTAAATAAGGAGTCATATAAGTCGTTTGGATCTTCCTGATAAAAGTCAATATTAGTGACTTTTGCTGAAACATTAATATTAAATTGTTTAAGTCGATATGCACTCATTGGCCTACATACAATTTTATTCCCTTTAGAAGTGACATTAATAGGAAATGCCGCTTTATAACCAAGATGATCTGATGGAAAGTTACTTAGTATCTCCCTTGTTGTTAATGCACAGTTGCAGAATATATATTCTATACATTTTCCAGAATGTGAGGTGATTCTAGTTGGCTCACAAAATAAGTTTTGTAAGCCAAAAGACTTAAACAAATTTATAAATCACTCACACACACACACAAACACTTCGAATACCTCCACATACCACAACATATTTTCTACTAGTGAACAAACGCTTCCATGCATTTTCCATTACAGTTTCTAATAAATTTTAATCCCTATCTGGAGGACTGTAGACACAGAGGACAATGAGTTGCTCAAGCTCAACACAGGAAAATTCTGCAGTACGCTCAATAGAAAGTGCCACAATATCTTTACGTTCTTTACATTTTAAATTATTAGAAACGAATATTAGAGAGCCACCACGAATAGCTTTCTTTCTTGAGAGCGCACTGCTAAGTGAATAAAATTCATTGTTGAACAATAGTTCATGACTTTTTAACCAATGTTCTGTAACACAAAAAATGTGAACATTGTGTTCCTTTATAAAAAGATCTATTTGTAGTAGTTTTTCAGATATGCCTTCAATATTTTGGTGAACAAAGTTTAAACTACTAGAAGTATTGTTAATATACTCAGAATTATTACACCCAATATTATTTTCAGTGTCTTTAAAAAAGGTGGAGGTTTTGAGCCCATTGAGGGCTCAAAAGACCTATAACCTTGGCCAGATTTTTTACCTGTTGTCTTACAAGCTAGTTTTTTGGTATAATATCCCAAGTTAAGTTAAAACTATGCTCAAAAGGAGCTAGTTTATTAGACAATAGTTTGGCTTGAGTCAATAAAAAATTGGATAACAATACAGCTATATGACGTCGTAAAAACTTTGATGGTAAATAACTATCTAATGTCAAAAAGTAATTATTCTGTAATAAAGGATTACAGTCAAATAATTCTATATTCCTACAATATGTGGTCAAGGTATGTAACTTTCTATTCATAGTGTATCTAATATTGTTTTCAAATTGTGTAAAAGATTTGATTTATGGCAGTGTAGATAGTATAACCTGTTTAACTTGCAAATTTGACAACTGTTCATAAAACTTTATGTTAGTTCTAATGTTCACATTATCTCTTCTGCCAATTAGTATCACTCACTGTTGTTTGTGGGCAAAGTGTACTGGTTAATACCTTATTAATTATTTGAGAGTAGGATGCCCCAGGAAATGAAAGGGTCATGACCGAATTACCCAGATGTTGAACTAAATGATAACCTAAACTCTTGCCTATTTCATCACAATAAACAACAGTCTTTTCAACGTTTAAAGGTTGTGAAATTTTTGTTACAGGGCTATTACGGCAAATTTTATTTGTGTTTATAATATTGTCACATATACTGCCCACAGAGTCAACCATTGGAGAAGTTGACTCGGCCCGAGATGTTATTGACAAGGAAGAACATGGTAGGGATTTTTCACAGTCAGGTGTTTGATTATATAATTTTTCAAGTGAATAGAACCTTTGTTCATTGCTGTGACAAGACTCCACCAAGCTATTCAATGCCTTACTGTACTCTCCAATTTCTTTCTGTGATGTTTTGTATTTAAAGTTATGGAATCTAAGGAATCATGTAAACTCATAATTTCTGTCTGTAATTGATGTATATCAGTCTCATATTGCCCTGTTTGGGTGTTTAATTGTTACTTACTTGTTTCTATTGGTTGTTTTAACTGTACTTTTGATTTACAAGTCCTAAGATATTTGTTCGCTCCCATCTAAGTTTTTTCATGTGTTTCTGTGATTTGGAAATAAATTTATTGAGTTTTATGTATTTTTTTAATTTATCTCTGCTACTACTAACTAATTTTATTGATGTGTTGTTGTTAGTCGATAACAAGTGGTCACCAGTTTTGTCTACTGCTATAATAGGAATATTCAATGCTGACTTATCTATTATGTGCGAGGTGATGGGCTCATCAAGACAAATTAGATCTGGCTCTGACCTCCCACACATTAGCTCATTATACAGACTGTTGGAAAGGGCAGCCTGATCTACCGATCTTAGATTTTCCCTAAAAGTGATGGAGTTATGAGCATCACTCAGCTCACACTCTATAACGCTTATACGTTTCAGAGCATGTTCATTGGTGTTGCTGCACTCTTCTAGACCCTTTACTGTTGACTGAAGGTGATTCCGCTGAACGGTGAGCTCCATGACATGTGTATATAGCTCAGCCAACTCTTGTTTGAGTTGGGTGTTTTTCTCAATTACATTAAATATTTCTTTTTCACTATCATCCCGTTCCTCTAGCTTGAGATATTGCAAATCTCCAGTTCCTTTATAGTGAGGTTGAACTTCTGTTGCAAGTTACGGGATACTGCACTATTACTGCATCATTTTTATTTTATTCCTAATAAATACCAATATGAAATCTATAATAAATCTCAACACACTATTGACAAGATTATAAAAAAGCTAAATAAAAGTGCAAGTATAACTATGTCTTCAACAAACGTAGTATATTTGAACCATATATTGAACTTTGATATTTTATTTACATATTTAGGTACAATTTTTATATTAATATTCCAATATATGATAGGTGATGTTCGGTAGGGTTTGTGGTATGTTTGTTCAGTAAAGATTGGAATTGATGTACCCTACTATAATGTACCCTACTCTCAATTTTTATGTTCGAATTTTTTACAGATTAGTATTAGGTAAGTATACTTTTCTTATGTTTAAGTTCATTTCATGTCACAATATTTGTTTGTTTTTATGAAGATTGTAGGATCACCATTAACAGTTTACTATAGGTATCGTTCACTTAATTTTTCACAACGGTAAAAATAAATTCACAAATTTATGGCTGATCACTAATTCACAAATAACTCCGTCGTAGCCTTGTGCATGTATATAATAGTATTTACGGTATATTTCTGGGTGTTCATTTGCACTTTTAACACTTTTTTACTGTAGTATACTTTAATATTTATAAATTTCCTTAATAAAAATATACAGAAGCACTGTTTATGTTACGTTGGTATGTTGCCAGGCAATCTCGCGTGTCACCTTCTGGGCGTGATCCTCGATTTCAGAGCAGATATTATTGAAATATTGGTTTTTATCTTCTCTAGAGCGCCTCTGTAATTCTTTCGAGAGAGCTTTATATTGTTGACGACTATCAGCTTTTGAGAGGTTTCTCAGTAGATCTTTCTTTTGGTTAATGATATCCCATGTCTCCTCTGTTAATCATGAATTGCGGGGTGAGTCAAGAACTTCAATTTGGCAATCTCTGTGAGTTGTAATCAACAGTTCCTTAAACTTACTCCAATTCTCATTCACATCAGAGCTGTCATCCATCTGTGCATCTGTTGTCAGTTTCTGCTGGAGCCGTGCTTCGAAATTCGTCTGTTCTCCAGGTGTGAGCCTGCGTGTCTGTTTATCAACAATACGATAACACCTTTTCAGCTTTATGAGCATCTTTGCAACCAGTAATGAATGATTACTGCCACAGTCAGCACCTGGGTAGGTCTTGGTGTTTATTACACATGACTTCCATCTCTTCGGAACACTACTACTAATACGAAACTACAAACTAACTAACTAGTACGAAATATACAAAGCAGAATTAATTAAAGCACAATTACTGTTTGTAAACTTAACAAATTTAGAATTGGCTTCTTTTAATTTCTTCCTAAACTTATATAAATAAAAACACTAACAAATGTTGACTCTTTTGAATTAATATTCTCGGAAACGTACTCCATTAATTTCATAATGCTTTTAATTGAAGTGACGTGGTTAATGTCGTAAAATAATACAAAAAGAACTAACCGATTATGTTAATAGATAATATACGAGAAAGGGCTTTTTGTGCTATCAAGCTGTCAAATAATATTTTATTACCTTACCAGTTTTAGCAGTATAGGGAGCGGAAGAATTCAGACACACACACCTACACAACTATTATTATAAAAAAGATCTTGTAAAAAGTCGCATTTTTTTTTTGACATAGGGAGAAATCTTCGAAGGTCTTCTTGAAAAAATAAATAAATATTGAAGGAGACTTTTCACCATCTAGCCTACTAAGCTTTAAGGCTTGTACTATGAGATCTAGATAACAGATAAACATACTCATATATTTCTAAATACATACATAGGAAACATCCAAACAATGCTCTCAAAAAACTATGTTTTTGCTCTTACTTCTTTCATATGATTTAATAGTGTTGTTTTGAATTGGTTGTGTCAATATATTGTTAGAAATGTCAAACATAGAATTACACATAGTTGAGCAGGAGCTGACTGTGTTTTTGATTTTATTATCCAAAATTATAAATATGCTTTCAAATTGCTGAAACAAATTTATTTAAACTATTTAATGTCTATTCTATCGGGAAGACAAAAAAATATGGGAAAAGTCACTCATCATCCCAATTCGTTAAAGGAATAGAATCATATCAAAATTTTACAGCATTTTCGGTAAACTATTTGTTTGTAAAATAATTACATAACAGCTATCTTATATGGTCGTCATTACTTAATCGATATACAGCAGTCGGTTACCAGTTTGCGCCAAAATCATTGAGGTAACATTTCTTTAAACATGTGGTAACATGTCTTTAAACATGTGGTAACATGTCTTTAAACATGTGGTAACATGTCTTTAAACATGTGGTAACATGTCTTTAAAGAAGTTTTTGGTGTAAAATTTCCAACATTTAAGCTCAACAGCATCCATGCCAATGATTACAGTGAAAACATATAAGAAACAATGAATGAATATACATAACAATGTCGTACTATGTTCTCTGTAGCCAGCCCCAATAATCTAGTTTCGTTGGACAGGTATGACATCACGAGGGATGTCGTGAATTATTCACGAGTCCTAACTCTCTCGCATCGTCATCACTCGTCTTGTATCGTGAGTACTTGAGTATTGAACGAGCTTAGATAGTTGGGCTAATTGAGCAAGTTGTGTTCTAATGATGTTGTATAAAAGTACTACTCCTGAAACTCGTTAACCACTGCTATCTGTATAGTAGTAACGAATGCATATGTAAATTAGTAATGAAATGCAAATTTCACAATAGCATACTTTGTTTAAAAAAGTGAATGTGGGAACAGCTTGTCATAGGTCGCTTAAGTTATACTTCTACCTAATCACATAAGTGATGGTGTAGATCGCTGGTATTTTTAAATTGGGACTAATCCCACCTACATTCCCATTACTGTGACTCTTGTAAACCAGGATCTACAGCAATGACCAAAATACCAGAAAAGTTACACCGAGCTCGATCTCGGTGATGTCCCAGGAGAGGTTAGCATGTCTTGGAACCCGCAACGAAATTAATCAGAAGATAATGTGAGGAAGTAAGAAAAGAACGTAATGCCTCTTCCCTCCTTTGCAAAACGGGAGACCTGGAAAGCAACTAGGTGTAAATCCTATAGAAATAGGGAAGCACCACGGTAATGTGAGCTGTTTGATTCCAGTAATATGTATGGCAGAAACGTTTAAAAGTACGAAAATTCACCCTCGATGCCACGAGATCCGCATAGTAAACTACTCCCGACGTTACTTGTAAACAATTAAGCATATTATATCGCTCATTTTACCAAATGCTACACTCCCAAAGTATAATATGATGGGCGGTTTGATCATATTTGGCGTCAGCAGTTGAACACTGACAGAACGGTGACTCAACCAGCTTACACGAATGTAATTTGCTCCTAAAGTTACCATGTCCGAAAGAAATTGAGCAACACAGTGATCAACCTCCAGCCAGGACATTCCCAGGGGTTCACGAACGTCTGCGAAAAACTGGTAGAGGTGGCGCCCTGTGATGGAATTGTTCCAACGCCAGCTGCGTCTAAAAGTTCTTCACGTACATTATCACGATACAGTCTGGCACTTCTATGGCAATCTATTTCTATCAAAAACCTATCATCCATGCCATCCTTAGCCGAATAGTATAAAGCCGCGCGTCTCTGAATTTCGAGGTCAACCGGGAGGACCCCTGCCATCACCGGCAGAGCCTCCGTGCTAACCGTCCTGTAGGCCTTGCATAAAAATATCAATGCAAGGCGTTGACTTTGCAGTAACTTTAAACGTGCAACACCAATAATAGCCTTATCTGCCCATACCGGCGCCCCATAACACATACAGCCTAGATAAGTGGCCCCGTAAACGACCTTCAGTTATAGCATATCTACTGCTACATGGGGAGTGTAGAACGAAAGTCCCCATGTAGCAGTAGATATTTTCGACAACGCATAAAAGTAATTTTTAGCCTTTTCACCTACAGTTTTTCTGTGCTCAACGAATGCAAAATTTCTCTCTATAATCTATCCTAAATAGCAAACTGAAGTTTTATTTTTAATGTAAACGTTATTGAATTTAATGCGCGGTGGTACTTTCAAACTTCCTTTCAAAAGCAACTGAAATGTTTTGTTGGGTGCAAAAAATAACCTGTTTCATACAAGCTCTCGAGTCCCGCACGAGTATTCGACTGAACGAGCAACATACCGTCATCGGCGTATCCTGTTATTGAACAGCCCTCCGGTAATGGTATACTGAAAAAGTCATCAAATCCTAAGTTCCACTAGTGTGGGCCTAGCACAGACTCCTGAGGACAGCCTATTGTTAACGTTTTGGTAGCAGAATAATGGCCTAATTTTAAAGTTGTTGTACCTTGTGTAAAATATGAATGAATAAGAGAGTAAATATTTCTATAGCAACCGCGAGACTTTAATTTCATTAATAGCATTGGCCACCAAGCGTTATCGAAAGCCCCGGAAATATCTAGGAAGATGGCCAGCACATATTGAGAAACCGATGAAGTGACAGTCTTTCGCACTGATGTCGCTGCGTCAATAGTAGATTTTCCTACTGTAAATCCAAATTGATTTTCGTGAAATTTAATACCGCCTGGCAGGAGCCAGGGTACTGTGAGACGCTCTAAAAGCTTTCCCAAGGAGGGCAACAATGTGATCGGTCGGTACGACTTAGGGTCATCTGGCGGCTTGTCGCCTTTTTTAGGAATAATCCGAATATAGCCACATCGCCAAATACGGGGGAACACTCCCTCGTAAATACATCGGTTAAAAACATTTAATATTACTTCACCCAACAGCTTGCAAGCCTCCTTTATCATTTTGTTAGATATTTTATCGTCACCCGACGCCTTACCTATGGACAACGACCTAACAATTTCGAGGAACTCATAAGAAGTTGGTAGGTCTGACTGGGGTGAGTATGGTAGCTCAAGAGCCCACTGTCTTATCTGTCGGTGATAATCACTATCGTTCTCCGAGCAGTCCTGACTGCGCTTCGCCGCATGAAGAATCGGAAAACTGTCGGACCCGATGGAGTCCCCATCGAAGCCTGGAAGGCGATGGGTCCTCGCGGTGTGGGCATCTTAGTAAACCTTTTTAACCGCATACTCCTCAGCGGGTAGATCCCAAACCAATGGAGACTGAGTATTATTACTCCAGTCTTCAAAGGCAAGGGGTCAGTGCAGGAGAGCGGAAGCTACCGCGGTATTAAGGTGATGTCCCACACCATAAAGATCTTCGAGAGGATTATAGACTCTCGGATCCGGCAGGAGTGTACTCTCTCGGAGTGTCAATATGGGTTTCGCCCTTGTTATGGGACCACGGACCCTGTTTTTGCCCTGAGGGTTGTCGCAGAGAAATACAGGTCGAAGAACACGCCTCTGTACTAGTGTTTCTAGATATGCAGAAGGCCTTCGACTGTGTTCCTCGTGCGATGATCTGGTGGGCACTGCGGTCCAAAGGGGTTCCAGAGGTCTATATTGACACTATCCGGTAAATGTACTGTGACTCTAATTCAATGGTTCGGACTGCTGTTGGCGACACGAAACCCTTCCCCGTCACCGTCGGGGTACACCAGGGTTCGGTCCTTAGTCCGCTTCTGATCAGTGTAATATTAGACGAATTGTCGGACAGCATCAGAAACCCGCATGAGCAGCCTTCATGGTTGCTCATGTATGCTGACGATATTGCGCTGGCAGATGCGGACAGGGGCAGATTGGTGCGACGTGTAAAGGCGTGGATGGAGACGCTTGAGAACGGCGGTCTGAAACTAAATGTGGCAAAGACCGAGTACTTGGCACTAAACTCGACAGATCCCACATCCGTCCGCATAGGCGGTGATTAGGTCGAGCGCACGGACCAGGTTAAATACCTGGTATCTGTTTTTCACACGTCCAGTGACATCGATTGCGATGTCAAGTCACGCATTGCTGCCGCGTGGGCCAAATAGAGGGAGATGACCGGTGTCATTTGTGACCCTAAAATGCCGATCCGGTTGAAGGGACAAGTCTACAAAACCTTTATTAGACCTGTCCTTTTACATGGCAGTGAGACGTGGCCGATATTGGAGCGACACAAGCAGGAGCTGCGTGTCACGGAAATGAAGATGCTGCGGTGGATGTGTGGGGTCACGCGGCTGGACCGCGTGAGAAACTCTCGCATCCGCGGCAGCCTTCACGTCCGTGACATTGCAGACAAGTTGCAAGAGTGTCGCCTTCGTTGGTATGGTCACGTCTTGCGGCAACCGCCGGGCTACGTAGGTAACAAATGTCTGGCCATGTCAGCCCCGCCGGGTCCCGGTAAGAGGGGAAGACCCAAGAAGTGCTGGCTTGACGTCGTAAGGGATGACATGCGTGCCAATGGTCTCACTACAGGGGATGCCGAAGACCGTGCGAAGTGGAGGAGAAAATGTAGGAAAGATGATGTTCTCCGAGCAGTCGTCGGGTATAAGAGAATCCAAGAGGTAATCCGCGATTTCCTTCAGACCTATAGTATGCGAGTTCTTAATTTTGATATTTCGTACATAGGCAAGATCAACAGAACGGTTAGCCCTAAGCTCATGGTATATAGGCGACCACGGACCCTCAGCTTCCAGCCCATGCACTAGTTTACGTAGCAAATTACCCTTTGATTTTTCAACAGCCGCTCTGTAATGGGACCTGGCAACTCTAAGAGCAAGTAAAGCGCTATTGTATTCCGCACCGGCACTAATTTTATGCTTTTTAAAATAATTTAAGTTTCTACGAGATCTCCGGAAACGCCTTCGAAGCTCAGCTAAACGATCAGTCCACCAATCGCATCTCCGAGTGTTGTTAATAGATCCACGACCAATAGCCACGTCGGCACAGTAGGTAAAAGTTTCTGACATTAACGAAGCACTCTCTTCGACAGACAGGTTACCACGACCAAAATCTGTAGCGTGAGCCGCAAACAGAGAACCAAAGAGCTCCCAGTTTGCGCCCCTACTTTTATATTTGAAATTACAAGTAGTACTTTGCGCCTCTCGTGCATCACCGGGTAAAATAAATAAAAATAAATATCGATCACGACCGGGTAAGAGCTTGTAAACGATTAGACGATGGTCACTACAGGACGCATCCGGGAGGACACGCCATTCGGATATCGAGACGTCGCCGCGTGAAAGCGTCACGTCAATAGAAGACTCACCCATAGGGCCGCAAAAAGTAGGTGGTGCGGCGCTGGTAGGCTTTTTTTGTCTCAGAATGCTTAATTCAAATACACAAATCATCAAGTTATATTAAATGACCGTTATTTAAAATTGATAGGTAGCCAACTCGGGAAGCTCAGTAACATTCAACTGCTCCGTGGAGGGTGGAGACGCTCGTGTCCGCTGGCTGCACGACGGAGTGCCTGTCGGTGGAGGAGAGCGGGTCCTGCACGTGCACGGCGTCGTGCGCGCACATCGCGGGTTGTACCAGTGCTTTGCAGAGAGAGACCTGGATAGTGCGCAGGCAGCTGCTGAATTGAGACTTGGAGGTAATATTGCAATAGATATAATTTCGTTTCTTTTTCTTTTTTTTTATATAATTTTGTTTACAAAGGCTTTCCATAGCTATTCAGCGTGGGAATGCTGCCTGCATCATGGGTACCCTACCGAGGGGACCCAGTCTAAATTTTGATAAATAGGTTAGGTAGTTTTGTTAGCTTTAATGTTAAATTGATTTTTGTTTTGTTTTCGACTGTAATAAATTATACAATAAATTTAAAAAAAAAAGAAAATCTTGTACTTGAATTTTCATAATCAGTCGAACATGTAGAAAATTCGAGATCGTTTGACAAAAGTGTGAGGATAAATCCAACAGTGGTAAGGCCAGATTAGACAACAGCTTACTGTTACTTAACACGTAATTATTATGGGACTAAGTTTATTTGTATTGTTTATTTGCAATGTATTGTTTTTGACTAGTTTAAGAGTCGTCACCCATTACGCGTGAACAGATGGATCAATTTCGTTTATTCATTTTTTTAAATTGTATTGTCAGTAGAATGATAAAATGGGCGGACGAACACTTAACAGCGATACTAACTTTTGTAATACCTTATAGTGTATATTTAAACTTCAATAACAGTTGTTTGCAGTTAACGAAAGTAAACTGACTTTCCTTAATATTATTATTGCATTCTAATCATATTATACAAACGAGTATTTATTATATGAATAATTAATATAATTCCATTTTTCAATATGCAATCTATATCCATATACTAATATTATAAAGAGAAAAGATTTGTATGTTTGTTTGTAATGAATAGGCTCAGAAACTACTGGGCCGATTTTAAAAGTTCTTTCAAAATTAGTAAGCTACATTATTAGTAAGTAACATAAGCTATATTAGTTTTTTAAAATAGTTTAGGATACAGTACGAAATTTCGAACAGGAATACTTCACAACGAGGGCGAATCTGCGGGCATCAGCTAGTCTATACTAACATAATAAAGAGGAAAGATTTGTGCCTTTGTTTGTAATGAATAGGCTCAAAAACTATTGGGCCTATTCAAAAATTCTTACACCATTAGAAAGCTACATTATTCGCAAGTAACATAAGCTATATTGGATTTTAACAAGTTCTAATTTTTAAAATTCTCAGAATCATCTGGGCAAATAAAGAGTAGTTTTAG
This sequence comes from Thumatha senex, assembly GCA_948477245.1. Taxonomy (NCBI): domain Eukaryota; kingdom Metazoa; phylum Arthropoda; class Insecta; order Lepidoptera; family Erebidae; genus Thumatha; species Thumatha senex. The sequence continues at coordinate 32,506,398 of OX419728.1, read as the reverse complement.
TTTAGTCGTAACGATGATAGCAGTGAAAATTGGCGTACACCTTCACTACAATACAGTGAGTCGTAGGTCCTAGGTACTAATCCTAGGACTCCTGTGTGACCTGAATACCTACACTTTTATCACAAAGTTTATAGGTTATCCTTTCGAATTATTTTCCCTTCAGTAAATGTATAGTCTGATGCCAAGAGCCCTTTCAGAATTAATGGTTTGTTTCAAGGGTATTCAGACGTATTTGTTTAGGACTTGTCGGTCCGTAATTTTGTGTTTGGGATTGCCACATCACTTTTATCCGTTGGGTTATTTCCTTAGTCTCTAATTGCAACGGAACGAGAAGGAATGTTGTTTTAGTTGATAATATTTTTTATATTAGACTTACTAGAAGGGGTTGTTACAAAATAATGTGACTTAAGATTTTCGCCGATTCCAGTTTGTCTTTTTTTAAACTTGCAAAATTATTTATATTATTGAATTTTTACGCGTATAAGATAATCTCGTAGCCCTACAAACTCGTGTGAATGTTCGTGTTTTGTAAACATCTATAGCTGGTCTTGAAATGGGTGACTGTTTTGTGGCATTTCATGTGCAACTCACTTAATAAGAGATCTAGCGACATTATGCTACCATTCTGGGCCTAAATTTGATATTTTTGATAGGCACCAACAGTAAGTAGCACCGTAAATATCTTAATTAAGATAACTATGAGCGAAAATTGTGCAATTTCTAAAATACAATTCTTTGTGTAATTAATTAAAATACATTTGTACATTGTCAGAGAACAAGTTAGCTTTATAATAATCTGTCAATTCACGATAAATGTAACATGCGATAAATTGAATCATAATGAAGGTTTAAGTAAGTATATTACTCGTACTTGTCGAGGTGATGTGTAATTGATTGAGTTGACACTATTAAATGTGTATTACCAAGGACAAAGGAGATTAAATATATATAACACACATTTCAATAATAGTTTAGAAAAGGTGTAATAGATTTATTTTGTGAGATATTTAAATATTTTGTACCACGCCCTCTGTGTAGAAACGCTGGCGATTAAGCTTATCTTTAGCGCTTTTCTTTTCTTTGCGATTATGATTACGGGTTGACTGGAAAGCTGACATACTAAATTGGTCGGCCCCCGACAGATGGTGCTATTATAGTATATTTTCATTCGATTTTCGCCTACAGTTTGAAGTAAACCGAAGTATTATTATTATTTTTATTCCGTCTCTTCTTTTCTCGGGTATCTTCTTTTTTTTTCTTGAAGATACCCGGGCTTTTGGTAGGCTTACATGGAGACATAGGTCCAACACGCAGAGGTCCTTTGAGAATTTTAATCTAACAGGGAATGTGACCCCCACTGCAGATACTCCACACCTGCCTTATGTAGAAGAACGGTAATGGATCACCTCCAATGGGAGTTAAGCTATTGTGAAATGTGCTAACTATGAAATGGGCTATTGGGTTGGGTGTTAAATAGATTGGGTGATTTAAGCTATTGATGAAAACGGCGTCTGCCTTTTTACTATATTATTATCAAAATAATGGCAGACGGTGACTTGCCAATTCACTAGATGGGCCCCCTATACAATCGCTATAGGCAAAATAAGCCTGTAAGGTGACAGAGGGCAACACCGGCGTGAGCGGCTTGGGGTGTCGAGCGGTGCGGCGCCGGTTTCACCTTCGCGGGACAGGCCCGGAGCGGGCTTCCCCGTAGTTATGCCCTTGAAAATGACACTTCCACCCCCGAGCATATAGCTCTGGCTCCCTCCCTCTGACCGGCCACTTAAGGCCAGCCATAGTTGAGATTTGCTGCACTCCCGGGAGTAGCACTCTCACTGCTCTCCCGTTATGCCATTAAATCCTAAACGGTGCAGAAGGGCAAGGACTCTGAGGAATCGGGATCGATGTGTAGCCACGCACATTCAGCTCGCCACAAGCTGCCTTGCGGATTTGAGCTTTTCAATAACTTTCTGATACATTTTTTGTTGATATCAGAAAGTAGATGACTCAAAAAGCCAATCTACTATGCCCTCATAGGATTGCGTTAATTCTATAAAAGATAACGACTGTCCTCAAGGGGTTTTATTTTTGTTATTATTATTAGGCGCTGGCGAGAGGAAGCGAGCGTGTCGGAGAAATATTGGTTTTAATATGTACTATTTAATAACGTTTTAAACGACATGCATCCTAAAGACAGTGAGATTTAAATATTTGTATTCCTTTCTAGGTAATTCTATTAAAGCCTTGTTCTAGTTTCTAAGAAGATCACGAACTTACGGAATGCCTTTGAATAGATTCCTTGACAAGCTTGAGTCATCGAAATAAAAGACGTTCCTACCTAATTAACAAGGAGTTTCCTTTGAAACGTCGGCGTTGGTAGCCGTTTCTTAGTGTAGCTCTGAGAGAAGTAACATGCAGTGCAATGGTGTACGTTTAACTAATTAACTAAGGTAACTATCTTCAGGCTATATCCCTGACGGGGTAGTTAGAGAGGACAGATCGCCAGGCTTCGCGATCTATGCATACTTCTTTTGCTTCTTGCAGATTCATCAATCGCTTCATTCATGCACATCTGGGTATACGAGTACTTTTGACTGTACCTGTTTTGAGAAATCAGCTCACGTAGTCTTCATAATATGTAAGTCTCGGCCTACCCTGACTCCTTCTACCAACTACTTTCGCACAATATATCTTTTTCGTCAATCGTTCCTCACTCATTCGTTGGACGTGTCCAAACCAACAGAGCACGCTCTTTTCCAGCTTAACGCTGACACTTTTATTCAAACCTGCCATATTGCGCATCACATCGTTACGTGTTTGGTTGACCAAGGATACGCCGCACAATTTTCGAAGTGATTGCATCTTCACAACATTCAACTTACTTTCATGACATACCCAGGTTTCACTACCGAAAAGCAAAATTGGCACTAGCACTACGTTATGAATCGCTAGTCGTGCTTCATTTACAATGCTTTGTCGCTTTACTAATCGAGACAAAGCACCGTTAAATTTTTTTTTCGGCAGCTACCTTCCGTTCTACATGCGAATCACATCTTCCAACCGCGCTAAACAACTCCACACAATTTCATTCACTTGCTCCAGACGTTCCTGGTTTACCCAAATCTCTCATTTAGTTCTTACGTCATCTCTTTCAAATAATAGAACCTTAGTTTGACTTGCTTTCAAGCGAAGACCGTTACTTTCACACTCCTCCTTCATATTAGTGACTAATGCCTGAAGGTCGGCTTCTGATAAGGCCATGAGCACCGCATCCTCAGCGTACAGCAGACAATTTACTGCTAAAGCAACGATATTCACACCCCTCAGGCGGACAATCCACAACCCTGTTTGACACTTGTATATGGTGTATATGTACGAAAGTGACCCAGTAATTTTATGAAAAAGACTACCTCAATTTTAACCCTCTATAAGTAAAATCTTACAAAACCACGACACACATGTCCGTTAATTTGTAATCAGGAATGGATATACGAATTTTGTATGTCTAACTATGAAAATGACAGTCTTACATTTGTATGTACGTAAGTTCTACCCTCTTAAGGAGTGGAATTTTAAAAGAACCCTTCCGCATTGGGTGTCTACATGATGAGAGTAGCGTACTTGGAAAATGTCAAATTTCAAATTTTTCGGTGCCAAGGTTTCAGCTGGGCGTTGATAGATAAGTAAGTCATCCGTAATTTTATTAATATTGATCTATGGACTTGTATGTGCATGTATTCGTGAAGGAATATATGGTGCTCCTACCGACTCCACGCTCAGTTATGGTGGTCATAATTCTCACAATAATATCGCGGACAGCCCGTAAGTCAAACTGAGGGGTAATCCGGATCGTTCTAATGGAATAATAGAGACGATCTATGACGTCATATATTTAGTGTACAGCCAGGATTACACCATAACGCAGTGAAATATTGGACTCGTTATTTACGCTACTGTTTGCAGTGTTTCAACACTAAACTTTCAGAAATAAAATATTAAAGAATAATTACGTACATTATTTGAGTCCTAAGTAATTAAAATTAGAATTAATTAGGAGTAATATTGACTATCATACCAATCGTCAAAGTTGTCTCACTTAAAACTTTAACACTTACGTTTGTTAAGTCCGTGACTTTGGAAAGAAGAAGCGCATTTTTTCGATGTTTTTAAATTAATTTTCTACATAATCTCCTTTCAACTCTACAGACTTAGTCCAGCGATGTTCCAACCTCTTCAACCAATATTTTTTTTTTTCAAAGCCTGGAAAATAGGCCTCAGTTTCATCTACCACTTCTTTGTCTGATGAAAATCTTTGCCCGCCAGCCATTTCTTCATGTTGGGGAAGAGAAAGAAGTCACAGGGGGCTAAATCTGGCGAATAAGGAGGGTGTAGCAATAATTGTGTTGTGATTAAGTTTCTGTGGCAAACGGTAACGGAAAAACTTCTCGACGCGAGGGAAGCCGTGGACGTCAACTAGTATCTCATATCTGTATAAACTAATATCTCTTAGCGAACCTACTTTATAGTAATGAGTGATTTTATTTAGATCAACATTATGAACGGTTGCATCCTTTGTAAAGTTCTGGACGAAAATTTTCCAGAATTAAAATAGTTTTGCATTACAATTATGAAACCAGGACTTCAAAATGTAAAAGTGCATCCATTTGGAAACATTTGCGCATTCAGAAACAAAAAGAGGTGAAGATAGAGCACTTGTAAATGCTCTTTCTTAGCGTTTAATTATCTGACTATTCTATACTATAATGCTAATACTTCCCTATATATGTATTAATTTAGACAAATTTCCATATTGACACACTAATGAATTACGGGGTTGTTTAAGACAAGAAGCCAGGGGTACCACGGGGTTTCTAAGAATGTCACGCCTGGCAAAACCGTGGCATTACAGCTAGTCTTAAAAAATACATCACCTCGTTTTGTTTCAAGTACAAAGTACCCTAAAATATATTGTGGATATTTGTAAAATATTTGTATCTGTATATATTGGAGATATTTAAAAAAATATATGTGTGTGTTCCAGAGTACAAAGTTAAGAAGTGAAACTTATTAACGACATATTATTTTTCTACTATCTACAACATACATACATACATACATATTATCACGCCTGTTTCCCATCGGGGTAGGCAGAGACTATGGCTTTCCACTTGCTACGATCCTGACATACAGCTTTCGCTTCTTCTACTTTCATGAGTGTTTTCATACACGCTCGCTGGTTAAGGGTACTCTTGACCTGGCCTTTTTCCAAAAGATCGTCGATTTGATTGACATACGTGCGCCGAGGTCGACCCCTACCAGTTTGCCCATTCACTCTCGCCACATATATCTGCTTCGTCAGTCTATTTACATCCATTCTCTCCACGTGTCCGAACCATCTAAGCATCCCATTTTCTATCCTAGTCACTACATCTTCTGTCATACTGCAATGTTCCCTTATCGCGCTGTTCCTTTCTTTATCCATCAACTTCGCACCAGCTATACTTCGCAGACTTCTCATTTCCACGGCATTAATTTTACTTTTATGCGGCTTCTGCCATACCCAGCTTTCACTGCCATAGGGGACCAGCACTCCTCTATGTACAGCCAGTCTTGCCTTCTTAGACACGTTCTGACTGCTCATAAAGGCGTACATGGCTCCATTCACTTTATTTCCTACCAAAACTCTTCGCTCAATGTCATAGTCACACTTTCCATCTCTCGTAAATTTTGTACCCAGATATACAAACTCTTTCACTTGTTCCACTCTTTCTCCTTCCACAAGAATTGAGCAATCCGTCGTACTTACCTCTCTTTCAAAAACCATTCCTTTCGACTTGTTTACATTCACTTTCATTCCTTTTTTTATTAACGAATCATGCATAATGTTTACCATCAACTGCAACTCCTCCGCCGATGATGCTAGTATTACCTGATCATCGGCGTATAGGAGGCACTTGACGGTCAGTTCATCCATTTTTATACCATACGTACTTTCTTGCAGTTCTTTCAGGCAGCTGTCCATATATAGGTTAAACAGCAACGGCGACGCTACACAACCCTGTCTCACACCTTTTTCAATGTGAAGAAAGTCTGTGCAAGCTCCGTTGATCCTGACACAAGCACTGGAGCCCTCATAGAGAGATTTCAGTGCTCGTATTAAGTGGCTGTTTACTCCATACCTGGCCAGTATTGACCACAGTTCATTCCTCACCACTCTATCATAGGCCTTTTCCAAGTCTACAAATACGCAATAGACTTTTTGACTTTTCGCCAAAAGCTTTTCTACTACGCATCCCCTTCCTTTCATAAATACTGCTTGTGCATCCCACATTTTTCCTTCAGTTTGTTGTCAAAGAGTGATCTTTTTATCAAAATTTTTGCATACAATTTGCCGACGATGCTGAGCAAGCTTATGCCGCGGTAGTTTTTGCACTCTTGCTCTGACCCTTTTCCCTTATAAAGCGGCACGATGACAGCCTTACACCAATCTCTTGGTACGCTATACCTCCAACAAAGGTTGAAAAGGCAGTACACGCCTTGTCCCGCTTTCAGCATCTCGACAGTGATCCTATCAAGTCCCGCGGCCTTTCCCAATTTCATGCTAATCAATGCTTCCACTATTTCTTCCATTCTTATGACTTCTTCCTTGCCAATTTCATTTACTTCCCACAAACTAGTATGTACTTGCATATCCTCTTTTTCAAACAAGCTTTCGAAATATTGCTTCCATCTGTTTAACACACATACTTCTCCTTTCACAAGACTACCATCATGGTTTCTGATAACGTTGAGATGCGATGTCGTCTGTTGACCCCTCACTGTTCTTATGGACTTCCAAAAGAATTTCATATTCTGTTGGAAGTCATCAGATAACCTTTTATCAAATTCATCTCTGTCATTCTCTTTCTTTATTTTCTCTTTACTCCTCTTTCGCCATTTTTAGGTCCACATCCGTTGCCTTCTGCATTCTTTGATTGACTTTTGTAGTCAGCCAATCCAACCATGCTTTCTTCTTATCAGACAATGCCTTTCGGACTTCTACACTCATTCTCTTTCCCTTACATCGTTGGCTTCTCTTGTTTACCCCACACACTTCAATCGCAACGTCTAAGAGCCCTTCCTTAAATGACTTCCATACGTCTTCGATCTCACACACTTCATAAGAATTTTCAAATTTCTTGCTCAGCTTATTCATTCTCTTTAATGCCTATCTCTTGCAAATTCTCGACTTTTATGCGCTCTGGTTCATATATACGATGCCGCCACCGTCGAATTAGACCTCTTACTCGACTAACTACCAAGAAGTGGTCTGTGTCAATCCCGGCACCACGGTATGCCCTGGTGTCTAAGACTTTCTTTCTCATCCTTGCATCTACAATCACAAAGTCGATCATACTTCTCTGATTTCCTTCATGTCTCGTAAACAAGTGGATATTTTCGTGGTCAAACATGGTGTTAGTTACCACAAGATTCCTCTCCAAACTTTCTTCAAGCAGACTTTCTCCATTTTCATTCACTCACTTGTCACCAAACTTTTCCAAAACACTTTCATATCCATCACGCTTCACTCCAACCCAACCATTAAAGTCACCTAACATTACAATCCTCTCATTTTGTTTGCATCTACTCAAAACATCACTCACACTCTCCCAAAATGCCTGTCTCTCACTTTGGTCTTTTGGTGATCGACACCACCGCGCATCTTGCGGAGCATAAACTCCTACAACAAAGATGCGGGTGAGTCCAACCTTCAACCTCAACCAAAGGAGTCTTGAGCTTACACATTCATATTCAGTCACACATTCATTCATTCTAGCAGACAGTAGTACACCGACACCCTGGCACGCTGGACTGGTAGTAGTGACACCTGACCAGTATGCCGTGAGGGTTCCATGTGTGGTGGTGTCATACCCTTTCCTTTTTGTCTCATTCACGCACAGAACATCAATTCGTCTTTCTCGCATCATCTCGCATACCTCTTCAGTTTTATCTTTCATTCCTCCTCTAACATTCAAAGTAGCAAAGTGGCTATCGCAAGTCCACTTTTGGGTGGCGAACCACGTCGCCGCCATTCTGAATTTTATTTTTGAAAACCATTGCGTTCCCACGATTAGCTAGGGAAATATCACGTCCACCTAGACAGAGCCCCGCTTATCTAGGTAAGGCTAGCCTTGTTCTGGGGTCGCCCGGTCCCAGGGCAATAAGGCACGTTCAGAATAGGCTCGCCCCTAGCCACGCAGCACATATGCACGGCAACCATTGGCTTGGTGGATGGAGGATCGGAAGAGGATAAGGTAGGAAAAGAATTTAGGGTTGGGACAAGGACGAGAAAGGAGAGGGGCTAGGATAGGGTATATCTAACATTACCTTCTGTCTTTCAAATCTAAATATTCCAGCTGCCAGGACTGTTGTTGCACCCCTTTATAAATATCTACAACTTCACGAAAATTGCACTTCATAACAACATGGCGCGTAACCGAAAAATGTGACGATATTTTATAAAATTTCTCTCATACGTCGATAAAGAAGTTTTACTTAAAAAAAAAGGAATCTAACTAGGAGTAATTTTATAGCTGTAAAAAAATTTCCTAAAGAAATTTCACTTCTTACCTGTGTACTCTGGTACACACACATATTTTTACAAAAGATTTACTAAGGAAATGATTTGTGTGTTACAGTGTGTTTGATCGTAAGTGGTTGAGTAAAATCGGAGTTACAATTCTTTTGTATTAATTGTTCGTTGTTGAACCTATGGACGGATTATGAAGTTATGACTGTTATGTATAACTTTGTGTGTTCACTATGATGCCTCGATAACTGAACTTCACGCGTTCTGAGCTGTGAGTGGGGGGTTCTCTTGGTATATCGTAAAAGTAAATGATACTCAAATCGTTGTGTACACATTATTATTTGTCTGATATATTAATGGAAAGGTAGTCCAATAAGTACATCTTTTTGAATTATACTATTAGCCGAATATGAGTGCAGGCATCTGATATAAATTCGCGAAACGATGCAACGTTTACCAGAGCCTGCGTGGAGAGTTGGCGCCGAGCCAATTCGTGACGTTTGACTTATGAAGCAAGTTACAGCGGGTTTTAATATTTCGCACACTATTATTTTTTTGCTCTTTCCGGTATGATCTATTAAGAAGAGCCCCTGCGACTCGAAAAAAGGGAAAACAAATATTCCAGGTAATTTCCGCGCAGCATTCCATAAAGATCAATATTGTTTCGCCTCATTTTTGTACTTCCACTTTGGCGTATAAATCTCTCATAACAGCGTTGTAGTGAGCCTAAGCTACTGCTAAGGCTCTTGACCTTTGTTGTATTCAACGAAATACTTTTGCAATTTTAATATGAATAAAATTAAAATGTTAATAAAATTATGGTTCCAACCCTTATGAACGATATAGTCAATTCTCATTGGCAAAACTCTAATATTAAAAACTATAAATCAAAAATTAAAATATTATTTCACAACAATATAACGAATATCTAAATCGAACAACCTGTAAAAAATTCCTGCTTATCGTACAATACAAATGAATAGAACAGGTTTCTTTTGTTAAAATTGAATAGGAGCTAGAACATAGATTATATTCACGAATTTTATAAAGTGAAATAGATGTTTAAGTCTAAAGCAATAATGTTTAATATTTGTATTAAAACTATTTTCATAATACCCACATCATTTTGTTAGGTGGCAGAACATAGATTGTATTTACGTTTTTTTTTTAATTTTTATAATGCGAATAGATGTTTAAGTATTAGTCAATAAGGTTTAATATTTGTAAGAAAAATACTTTTAAGATACCCACATCCTTTTGTTAATAAGTGTGGACGTTTCGAATGTGAGTGCCAACACAAACCTTCTACTAGGTTTAATGGTACAAATTTAAATATTATTTTGTAAATAAAAAAAAAAATGCTGACTACCACAACGCTGCTAACAGGGTCCTTTTCAAAAGTCAAACCAGGAGTGACCTTTGCCGATCCACATTGGCGACATCCCGATCTGCTAATGGGTAGTGTCACAATCACCGCGTCATCTCTACAGCACTACGCAGTGGTCGTAGTGCACGTATCCATTGGAGTCGCTACCAACTCACTGTATTAGGTAGGACAAAGCGGGTGCGTGATCTGACCTGTCTGGTTTGCGCGTGATCCTGCCTACCATCTGGATCATACTATGGGCCAGAGCGAACGCGTTGGTGGCACTTTCGGCATGATCGTTCTTGAGAAACCTTTGCCACTTAGAGTGATGGCCATTAAAGTCTGATCATCAGCTGATCAGAACCTGCGATTATCAGCTGCCTTGCTAAGGTGCTAAAATAGCATCTTAATTAAAAACAATTGTACTTTTCCACAAAATAAAATTTTACCCTTACCGGTTTCGCCTTATGGCATTTTCAACGGTTGACTAATATTTTATATATTTTATAAAATAATAGCAGCCCAAGCAACTTCGTTAGCGCCAAATAAGAGATACAGACAAAGAAAGAGCGATTGGTTAAACAGGGTAGCGCGTAGGCATCTATATTCTTATGAAACAACTTTTGAACAACAAATATCCGAATGAAATCGGAATACTTGTTGATGAGTTACAACTGAATAATATTCACGCAAGCTACACTGCGGGAACTGGATATACATTTTAAACACATTTAATCCTCTACACTGCTATCGTGATCAATGAGTCAGTAAGTGTTTTTGCAGTTTATATATATAGATTAGTCAACCTTTGTAGCCTTTATTGCATTTTTTATGGCTTTTAACTTTTTTGTATAGCATGTTCAACCAAGTGCCATAAATCAACAGTATAGAAAGTTTGTTAAAATAGCCTTGTCCCAGGTTCCCTGGTGTACAGTAGATGTACCTGTAGATCTAGTTCATGGATCTAATATCCCCTGTTAGTATATTGTAGAGTAGGAGGCGTTCTCAAGGCAGCAGCAACAGCAATCATACGCCCTGACGGAAATGCGCACCCCGGCTATATCTTAAAATTCATCCTCGATTATGAGCCGGGGTAACACAAGTAAGTCTACGAGGTAACAGAAGAAGAGTATCTTCTTGTATTACCCCGGCACATCTTCATTCAGTATTTATGTCTCCGTGAGGAACAACACTGCTGGTTGTGCCGTATCTGGTGGTGGATTGCATCGAAGATGTTGCGGAGTTTAGGGCGGCCTCTATGATCCTCTTTCTATATTGCGCGCTGCCCAGATTGTCCCGCCGCCGGGAGGAAGGGCCTACGCATCCCTCCGAGGAATACTGGCCTTCACACCGAACACCTAGCACGATGATCCACATCGGGATTATGCAGTACCTAGTGGGGCAAACCCCTAGCTGGACGACCTACGTCATCCACATTAAACTCCTTTTGGCATACACTGGTTCCTCTTCTTCTGCATCGAGCAACTCCCCAGGCCCTGCTGTGCAGCTGCTGACCCCCCTAATAGAGCATTAATAAAGCCCACAGGAGTATTAACCATTACAGGAGTACTAGAGTACCCAAGAAGAACCGCCTTGAAAAGGCGTCGGAGCCTTGACTGTTGGTCAGCAGCTTGCAGGTGCAATTGTTTGAGCCTCGAAGATATTGTTGAGACTTCTTACACCCAACTTTTTTTCGAATAATTGTTTAGAGCTTACACCACACGCTGATATATTGTCTGTCAAGCCGTCCGAATAGGCGCGGTAATAAAGCTCGGGGGAATGCTGGCCGCTCGCTGCACGGACCATCATAACTCGGCCGCAGATATTGTATTCATCCGTTATTGTATTAGTTCTGCTAATTGAATTTATTTTCAGCTGAATATACACAGGTTTGTGTGATTGAGCTTAAAATTAGATTCACCTATAGTGTAGTTGTTTCGTTTTACAAGTTTGATCTGCTGTTGGGTTTTAGACTGTTTTCCATTTGACATAATAATTGGTCATACACATAATAAGTAGTTGGAGGTGTTATTGGTTAAGCTTGTAGCTTGACTCGTTCCACAGGACTATAAACTTTTTGAAAAATACTTTTTAGTGGGTTTCTGTAATTCTCATATTTTTTTTATAAAGTGGAAAACACAATTCTATTCGAGACGGGGATTGAACCCGTGACCTTCACCGAACCAGGGCATAGCCACTGAACTACCTAAACCGTATTGAACCAAGTTAAAATTCTCCAACATATTTTAATCGTCATTTAAGAGTGTGACAATAAAATTATACTTATAAAAATTCATGAAAAATTTAGCATAATAATGTTTTGGAAAATTTTATCTATGGGTTTCTGTATTGTTTATTTTTATTTAGAGCTTTCAGCTTGGTGTCGATAGGTGAGTTACTCGATAATTTTAAGAGCAGAATTTCGAAAAATCCGAGAAGTATTTATTTTTAATCGAATTATAAATACCAATATCTATGTACAATACTTTATAATTGACGGATTTCAATGCAAACTTTCATTCCCTATTTTACATCCATAAGAGAATCACGAATGTCCTGAAACACGTCTATCTTAGTTTCAATTTTTTAGTAACAGTATTCTATTTATATTATAAAAGGTTATTTACTATTTTTATGTACTTATTATACATTAAAATTGATGTATTTTTATTCATCCCTATTTTACATCGTTAAGCCTTAATTTCTAAACGAAAGGCCGTATACAAATTTAGATGTAGGTATGTTTTCTTACAAACTTTCACCTTATTTTACCCTTCTTTATGGTTATACTAAAAAATGTATCTTTATCCGTTGTCGATATCATGATAAAAACATCTGTGCAAAATATCAGGTAGGAGGTTGGTAGATTCATGGCCTGAGTGTTGTTGAGTCAGCTTGTGAGTCAGGACTTATCCTTCCATATATTTAGATTTACATGACTTTTTAAAACAGAACAGAAGAGAAGACTGTAGCCTGTGGTGTTGGGCTATAGGAGATATTGTTGTTCCCAATATTGTCTGTTAATGAACTTAATAGTGACGTTAACAGCAGCATTAGGGATGCTTCGTGTCGATTTAGATGATTACTAAAAACTATGTACCTATTAACAATACATAGATATCGTTGCACAAACACACACACAATTTATAAAATAAGTACTCTATCACGAGGTTTCCAGGGAACCTGGAGCCTGTGGACATTAATTACATAGAATGTGTGTGTGTTATAAAAATGCAATTGTAACAATTGGTTTCTAAATACGATTACGGTTGAGAGACAGCATCTAAATTATCTATTAATATATATCTTATTAATGTAATTATAGTTATATACTCATAACCATATTTACTCGTAACATATTATAAACATGAGACGATAGTAATATGCTGACATAAATACATACGATGTAACCGTCAAGAGTATCCTTAATCGATATTGCTAACGGTAGAACCCTTATCCCGATTCTCACACTCTGCAAAGACACAAAGGGTTGATTGAATTTTGTGTTGATGTAGGAATGTATTTTCAGAAAGAACAACATTGTTTTGATCAGCTTCGTTCAAACAACGCTGTGGTTTGCACAAACTTACTTATAGACCTTGAATAAAATGCACGACAATAATATGTCAGTTCACGTAATTAGTTCCAAAATTAGTAATTAAAGGAAGGCAAAAGCTGTTGTGTATTTGCAAAACTCATGAGTTATATTTCATTTCATTGGATTTAAAAACTAATGAATGATCGCCAGAATTATTCAATTTCTTTTGGTTGAGGTTCGGGTTAGATTCCCATTAAGAGTACTTAATTAACTACGAATCGTTTTGGTAAATCACAAATTAGTTTATCCTCCGGACAGCACTGACGCCAGTGCTGTCTCTAGTTGAGCGGTTGCGTTTTTATTTCAGACACTGCGCCAGAACTACACTACACCTTCATAGAGCAAGCCTTGCACCCAGGACCATCGCTAACGCTTCACTGCGCAGCGTCTGGTGCCCCACCACCAAGGTTTACTTGGCTGCTTGATGGACAACCCGTGGAAGAACTCAATACGCCTCAAAGGTAGTATTTTCAAATTGATACGATTTAATACCGCCCGACATAAAATAAGTCATTACCATCATCGAAGTACTAGTCCTGAATGTGTCCGAAGCTAATGCTTTGGTGTCCGAGTCCGCTGTACCACTGTTTTCCCTACGCTTCGCATAATCTTTAGTGTCCGTTGTTCCAAAGCCTAATGTGTGCAAATCATTCTATATCACGTCGAACCACGACTATTTTAGTCTGCCTCTCTGGCTGCAACCTGGAGAGGGCAGCTTGGCCAGACATATTTTGTTCCGCACGTACCCGGGTTCCTTTTTTAAGACTTGACGGTGTTTGCGAAGACCAATAACACGCAGCTTGTCTACAACATCATGGAGTGATCTCTAGATGCGAGTATTCCATATTATACAGTCTCTCCGCGTAACGCAGCAGCAAATTCATTCCTACTACATACTGTTTCTGTCTAATGTCTTTTATATATTTGGCCACGTTTCACACTTATACAAAAAGTCCTGTTTAATAATAGCTGTATGACCTACCCCTTTAACTTAACCGGGATTTAAGGATCACGACACCCGCCACCTGATGCCCCTTGACTCTCGCCCACGCAGCACCCCACGTGCGCTGGCATCTATAAAATAACTAATCCACCATCTTAGTTATTTCCTTATGTTGGATTTAGAATTATGTCACACAACTTATCGTACATTCTCATCCAAATTAAACGTGAATTAAAATTTCAAGTTTATATATCTACTTCACATAAGAACAAACATACATAGATTGCATGTTAATAATACATACATACATACATATTGTCACGCCTTTATCCCCGAAGGGGTAGGCAGAGGCATATTAAACGCCCACGTTTCACCGTATGCACTTTCGTCCCACGTAACAGGAAGTGAGCCCATTGCCGTGTTGATATGGACAGGTGCAGGCTGCATCGACCTGCTGTTGAATTTTTTTAAGCCGCCCATAAGGCCTTCAACTTGGCTTAACGACTGCCATTTTATTAGCAACCGGGACCAACGGCTTAACGTGCCTTCCGAAGCACGGAACTGGGGTGGTTCTAAAGGGCCGAATAAATTTAATAAAATAAAATGTGTCTATTTTAGATGTTAAATTCGGAAGAAATTTTGAATCCGTTGCCTTTTTAGTGAGGTGGTAACAAAAAGGCTAAAAGGTCTTATGTGCTAGACACCAATTAACACGACCAATTAAAGTCCTGGTAGTCTCGGACTCATGTTAATAATAAGCTTGTAAAAATACGCTTTTTATTTTCAGAAGCATTACTCAGTTCATGAATCCGAACGGTGATGTAGTGAGCTACCTCAACTTGACTTCCGTGCATCCTGAGGATGGCGGAAGATACACGTGCCGAGCGCACAACTCGAGAGGTGCTGTGGAACATTCTACGAGACTAAACGTCTACGGTGAGAATGTATTAACATAATTTAACACGCTCACTGTAATCGCGGTTATATTACTGTTTGTCATTGAAGAGTTCCGCTGTATATTTCCGTAGATTGTCATAAGAACATCACCTAGTTCAACATTTTTATATATTCTCCTTAAATATTTTCCAAAACATCTTATTTTATTTTTCATTTGGTTATGAACCGACTAAATACCCGTTAAATTCAATTAAAAATAATCCAAAAACGACGTGTCAGATTTAAATAAAACTTAAATGAGACCACACGAAAAGCACTTGCTTTCGTATAAAAGAAAAATCATCTAAATTGGTTTTTTGGTGGTACCACCCAAAAAAAGATATGACGTAAGAAAAAAAAAATACGGGTATTTTTTGTAGTCGATAAAAATATAAAACAGTTGGACCACTGCCCCGAAACCAAACAAAAGTGCTTGTAAAATTTTCTTCATTATTGTTATTATTTATCTTTATTTGCTAGAAATATGGTAGCATACATGATGGTGTAATATTAATTGAACCAGATACATATTTCGCCATAATTAAAAAGCATACAAAACTTTTTATGCATTAAAATATACTAATGTCGAGAAATTTTGTAAAAACATGTCAAAGAAAGACTATAAAAATAAAGAAACATCAATATGGTAGAATCAAATAAATCATTTCAAATATCAAAACTTGAAACTAACTTAACTTTTTTTTCATATCAAACCATTGACTGAGGAGGCGAGCGAAGCGAGCCGACGAAAGTTTCCTTTGTAACTTCACTGTTACGGGAAAAATGCTATTGATGTCCGACCGACCGTCCATCCGTCCGTCCATTCAGTCTACAGGTCGCATTTTTCATCGGATTTGCATGCAACTTAGCATGGACAATCCTTGATGAAGCCAACAACTTTTAGCGAGGGGGTTTACTGATCGGGGGGGAAATGGAGGCAGGAGAGGGGAAATGCTCCCGTAGTGGTTGGCAAGAGCGCTCAAAACGAAAAAAACAAATGTTGATTTTTTTTAAATTGATAAGAAACAAATAAATAGAAAAAAAAAATTACTCCGAAGTATTCGGTTCACAGAACCACTAGTATAGAAATTACTTAGCATTTACATAATAGTAATTCCTGCAACCACTTTTTCTTAGAAAGCATCAACAGCATAGAAACTTTCCTAAACCAACCACTCTCGCAAAGAACAACAAAATCTTCAATAAGGTAGATCCACTGTAGCTTTAACGCTAATGCTAACGCAGCTATGCCTTAACATTTCCAAATCGGGCACTGGCTTTCCTAGATACCGGTGAGTGGCTGTTCGCTTATTATTATTGTCATCACAGCTATCAAAGAGAGTAAAGTCTAATAAACCTTGCTACCTTGTATATATACTGTGTATATATACTAGGAACTGTCAAAATATTATTAGCTTTAAATACGGGTTTACATAATAAAATACGCGAATGCATTTTTTGTGCTATAAACACCCGTGAAATATCTCACGAGATTTTACCCAGACACTTATTCCATAACGAAGTAATGATGATGATGAATGATGATGAAATAATGATCGGATAAAGCTGTTCTTTTGGACGTAACGTTCTTAATTTTCCGTAGTGCGAAAACGACGCTATTGATTTTATTGCATACTAGCTGTGCCCCCGGCTTCGCTCGTGAAATTCTGTGAACATCCTATGTACCTCATACATTTGACCCATGCCCCTTATAAATATTCTAATACTTTCATATAAACTTGATCTCCTATTTTACACCCTTAAGGGTAGAATTTTGGAAAATCCTGAAACACGTATTAATTTATTTTTAATAAGAGGTAGGTATGCGAAGTTTGATGTTGCTATCTTTGAAAATAATAATTTCCCAAACATACTTAGAACCCCAACTTTACCCCTTTATAGGTAAAATTTGACAAAGCTGCTTTGTTCTTTTTTTGAAATAAAAATGATTTTCTTTCTTTATTTTTTTCCACCGGAACATTAGTGAAGAGAGTCATAATACCGAAACTGGCCATTAAATCTGTTTAACTGAGCTGCACATCAAAGAGACGCAACTAGGACAGACGCTCGGATGATGATGATGGCACATCAAAGAGCAAAGTGACAAAGTGTCGAGAGTCCTTGACGTAGCTGTAATGACGTAGCTGTTCCAAAATACTTCCCTGTGGAACGCCAAGGTAATTAATTCGGTGCTCTGAATCATAAGTCTCTACGGTATTGATTAAATTGAGTTATTCTTGTAAATAGTATTCTATTCTGTTAATCGTCATCGGAAAAATGTGTAAACTGCCAGTTGTGTGGATCTCATCTTCCTAAATCCATTTTGTTCCATGGCCAAAATAATACATTTATCTAAGAACATTAGTAATCTTTTATAAATAATTCGTTCAAAAAGCTTTGAAACTACAGCGGTCAAAACTATGTGGCTATAATTATTTTTATCACCCTTGGAACCTTTTTTATGCAGCGGATTTATAATAGATAACTTTAACAATTTCGGAAAACATCCTTGTTCCGTGGACAAGTTAATTAGGTATGTTAAAGGATCTGCTGCGTATTGTAACGTTCCTAACTATCCTGGTCTAAAGGCAGCAAATTGTAGCATTCCTAACTGATTTCCTAACCTAACTAAACTAATCGATCGCTAAAACTATCCGTTTAAGAACTAAATTAATAATAATTACCGCTTAAACACTAAATTGGCCTGTGATCTTATAGTGGTTAGATATGACCCTAGTTATGTTCCGTAACGCCCTAGATTCTATAAGAGTTTAGACAGTGTTGATGTGTAATCTACATGTTAACGTACCTAAAATATAATAACTAAACCTATTTCTTAATAATGACAAATTCTTATTCGAATAAGTATGTCTATTATGGAGATGGATTGTACTTGGCGATTATATTAAGACTTCGTCCTACAACGATGGCAAATAAGACTAATAGGTTTTATGACGTAGAAATTCTTGTAGCCCTTTCTCTTTGAACACAATGACTCTAATATGATTTTCACGAATTCTTATTCCCGAAGACAAAGGTTTTGTTCTTTTGTATAAACCTCACTTTCAAAAGGAAATTACAAAAATATGATAAATTACTATTTTCTACACCTGTGGATTGTTTTCTTTGGCGTCAGTCTCACTTTTGGAGCGAAATTACAATAAAGTGGTAAATGGCTATTTGCTACAACTGTGGATTGTTTTCTTCGGTGTGGAGCCCCAGTCTCCGCTCACACACGGTGGCTAACATCCAACATAAATTAGCCTCCCTCATCATTAGTGTGATACTAGACTCTGTTATAAGGTCTGTAACACCTCCGTGATGACCGGCATAAAACTAATAAGAAGTTTGAAAGATTTCTACTAGGCTTATAAAACTCGCCCTTACATACAACAAACTCCTGAATAGGAAGTTTTGTACAGATCTATTATTTCGTAGCACTTGGTTAATTATACTTTATTCAACCTCTCTGTGATTTCTACAATCTCTAGAGTTGTTTAATAAAACAAAGTCAAATATAAAATCAAGTATGGTGATGATATAGTAAGATTAATGATGATATATTTAGGATAAAATGTTAAAATGCGGTCTATGATTCGACTCAGCCAACAGAAATACACAACAAGAATACTGTAGTGGTAATTATATGATTTTTACTAAAATCTTGGTTCTATTCAACACACTCAGCGAAATAGTATATTGAAACCCATTAGGCAATTGCCCTTTGACCGTGTCGAAGTCTAATAGAGTCCCTGGGTTAGCGGACACCTATTAAATGGAGACAACCGCTCCCGGCCAAGAATGAATTGTAATATACAATCCCCAGAATAGGGAGTTCCTTGAGACGCTGATAGAACTATCAAAAGAGTGATATATTCGTACCGGTTATTATTCAGTAATTAGTCGATTGACTTGGTCCGAGTCAAATGATTGATACAATTCAAAATTTATCAAGGTTTGCAAATAAGCTAATTAGCTAGGCAGTTTAGCACTTCCACAGAACTAATTCAGTATTTCAGTAACTGAGAACAACTCTCAAAGGTTCATGAATTAATAAGAGGTAAGAATTATCAAAATATACGACTAATTAATTACGACTTATACAAACTAACGTGATTCTTATGTATAGTACACCTAAATCAACCTAACAAACCTGACGAGATGCTTATGTTTAGTTCGCTTAATAAACCTAACAAACCTATATATATAACCCTATTCCACCCAAGTTTATCAGTGTGCCTAGCGCTACCCCAAATAGAACTAAGTGTATATTGTTCAAACCAGGAGGACACCTCCTTATTTAGTGTTAAACGTGTGGTGTGTGATGTAACCTAACCCTAAGCTGTTAAGGGAACAAGCTAGTTAGGCTTGACTTTGTCTAATTCCTATAACTGTTTGTCTCAGCCACGAGCCGAAGCTCAGGGATGTGTACTGAGACCCTAGAGA
The DNA here is from genome assembly GCA_948477245.1 of Thumatha senex. Taxonomy (NCBI): domain Eukaryota; kingdom Metazoa; phylum Arthropoda; class Insecta; order Lepidoptera; family Erebidae; genus Thumatha; species Thumatha senex. The sequence continues at coordinate 32,486,540 of OX419728.1, read as the reverse complement.
ATATATGTTAGTGGGTATATATACATAAATAGATAAGACTGAGCTGAACGCTCCGATGGTACCAATCTTGGCTCCCAAAGGGAACGGGATCCACTTCGACGGTCCCCTACCGAGTTGAATACCACCCGACACGTCCACACAGGGAGATAAGTCGACCTCGCTAGAACGAGAATAGTCGACTGCCGCACTCTCCAAATGTTATTCGGCTACTAGCTACCTACAGATGGACTTGGATTACGTTAACACCGCTAGGTTTCGTCCAAGACTATGAACCGTGTCATAGATTTTCTTGACGGGAGGTCCCTAGCAATAAACCTCTGCGCAAGCCGTGTACGCGAAACTAAAACACTACAAGAAGAATTATGCGAAAGGTAACTAAACTGAAAGATTAAGAAAATTAATAAACACTCACTATAATTTTATCTGAATAACCAATAAGGAATTTAACTACAGTAGCAAAAATGAATTTAATCAAATACAATCTAATTAATCTAAAAAATAGTATTTTTCCGAATTCACACGACAATTGATTTAGCTAATAACAACAAATATCTAATATCAATAAACGAGGTAGAGATATCATCACCACGCGTCTTTAATGAAACTTTAAAACAACGTCTTTAAAAAAACTAATAATGAACGAAATAAACGAAACGCCGCTTGCGCACCAGGGTTGGAAAGCAAAAGCCAAAAGAGCCCTTCCTTCCCGCGTCACGGGGTTTTTATTAACTCCTAGGATGTTCCCGCCTATCCTCCACCAAAACCAAAACACGCCCATTTTTCGGATTACTCGAATGAGACCGAAAATAAACCTTAATGAACACATCTTAAGTCAGATTTTGAAATATTCCGCTACTACTCGTACGATAAACATATTACTACGATTATTTCGAAGTGATTGGTATTGCATATTCGCTAAGTTATTTTATACTTAACTAGCTATTAATGCAAGGTAGATACCAATGTGCAGGTATTGCGCATAAGCTTTTATCTATCGATATAGAAACCTGCATTTAAATCCTTGAGTAGCTTAAAAGATTTAACCGTACATACAAACAGACGATAGGCAGTGACTTCAACTTATACCTTAAGGTAAATATTCAGTTCACCTTCTATTAGGTATTTCAAACTCCTGTTTGATACCTTAGAGGAATAAAAGAGTAATGCTACTTTAATTTAAACTCGTAGCTCTTAAAGATCTTATCGTTAATAACCTAAATACATAACTGCTCTAATTTATTATTAGATATTTAATTTTGCGTAAGTATTTTAATCTATTTTTCTATTTGTAAATTCCATCTCAGTACAGGCGTCAACATGTCACGTTTCCTTTTTTTGTCAGCTGTATAGTTTGGAAAGTGGCAAAAACAACCTCAAATTGTGTTAAAATAACACCCTAGTCATATCATAAAATAAAACAATTGCATTCCATTTAGAGAGTGGACAACACAGAATAGAATTGTGTGACCCTTTTTTCTTACAGCTTTACGACTTGCACGTGTGCTAAGAGTTGCATAAATGGCTTATCAATAGAATATTTTGTACTTGAGAAATTCTCACTAGAAACCGTCATAAATAACCCATACTCTCTAAAAACTAAAGGGTCTTGGGAAACGTCTCAACTTATTCCTTTTTTTTCAGTATTACTAATTGCCAACAAAATATCTTGATTTATTCAAATTGTTTCTTAATTAATGTGAACGGTACGTCGGAACCGTTACAGTCGACCCCCGAATCTTTATGTAGGTGCACTATTTTGACCGAAGTAAAGATTCTAACAAACCATACAACAAAATAGTTTGTCTTGGAAATGTAATGAATTTTAATAACATATAATTAATGAATGGGAATAAAGATATAACTTTTTATTTCCAACTTACTAGCTATTAATTTACTTCTAATCGAACATAGCTCTATTCAGTCAAAACCAAGTTAATCACTTATGTGTGGTGTGTGTTTAAACCATACCAAAGTAACTACTTCACGAATTCGTCGCCAGGCTTGTTGGTGAACCATCAACACAACACAGTGCTTTCAAGCAAGATATAACAATTTTGCAAAGGGAAAATCTGGTTGTGAGGCAGATTCAGCCCTAGTAGCACAGAGAATTGAGTTGTGGGTTAGAACCTATCTTACGTTCCCCCGCAGACGAATTCTCAATCCCTTACAAAAAGGTTATTCTTAATGGCCATCGACATTGCGAATGCATCTGATCCACTCCACCTGACTTCAAACCGAAAAGCGTCTCCCCTTAAATATGGAGTATGTGTAGTGTGCCTAGTCATTGGCTTATCGGGCCGTATGTATAGATGAGGATTTTTGAAGGCTCCTTAACGGTATGCGTTAGACCTCAGATTTATTAAATCTCGAGTAAGTGTCTACTAACCTAACACCTTGCATTCCTTCATAAATCCGACTGTATGTAAATATGCAACGTAACTAGGTTTCAACTTGTCACCAAGATTTTACTACATAGTGCTGATCAATTCGGCCCTCCAAGCTGACTCTAAAATTATAACCACATATTACATACGTCCTACTTTCAATCATCGTTTCAACACTTTCAATTATTTCTTCTATAATGTCATACCCGTGCCTTCACTAACGCTCAATCAAAACCAACTGTCGTGGTGTTTCACACTACCGACCAACCAGCACTACAAAAACAACAAAATGTGGCGAGCTATCGTTATAATTGAAGTTGAGATGAATTCACAAGTATTGTTTATTTTAAATAAAAATCTTTTCTGCTTGTCTAATGCCGCGGTGCACGTATAAGGACTTAAAGGTTAAAATAGAAAAAGGTTTTCTTTAGAAATCTAATTCATGTAATCTAATAAATGTTTCTAATAACAACTTATAAAATCTTGCCATTTAACTAAATGACTCTCCGAATATTAATTACTAATTAGTTTAGTAACGATAATGTGATCTACGCACATTATCGATGAAAGGATAAAGAATTGTAATTGGTCAGTAACATGGTTTAACTAGTGGACACTATATAAGAAGTTTTCAGGTAAAGCCCATCAAAGAACACCAATTTTAGATAGGGTGTAAAAAAAAATCACAAAATGAATATTTGAAACAAACCACTTAGACACACATGTGGCAAAAGTATTGTTTGCTTGTACTCGTATTCTGTTCGACTGTTATTTTGTTTTTTGAACAAGCTACTTGCACTTTACTGCCAACATTTAGTATTATACAAGTAGTATTAGTAGTAGTAGTATTATACATAATAACAAATTAGTATTAATTTCACAACATAATTATTTTTATAACAACTTCTAATAATCAATGTAACTACTAACCATTCATCTTAAAACAAACACCTAACCTATATCTATACTGTGTTTCGTTTAGCTAGACGCTACATTTCGCTTTATGATGATTAACTTAATCTAAAATGACATTCTTATTCACTAATTTAAAACAAACCAGTTTTTTTTCTTGCTTCTTATTAGACTAATAATTTTATGTATCGGTTCGGACCCTAAAATTAAGATTACATGTCCTAAAGCTTTACTACCTTGCACCAAAATTCACATTGCCTTAGGTTATACGATAACTCTGCCAATCCTAATTTTCTTAGATTAGGTATATCCAACTGCTCTAGATGTTTTGTAAACAATCTGTTGTTATGATGACAACATCACGTAAATAATTTATATAAAAATCTCTTACCTCATGTCCTGATATTAAGTTCAACACGGTAGTGACAAACTCTGTTTCTAGCTGTTGTTCTTTATCTTGAGAACTTCTACTAATCTTATCGCTATTGGTATCTTAATATTATTGCCTACTTTTCCTAATTTTACTTCTGAGCTCTATTCCATTTTGATCATCATACCTATAATTGGATACCAAGGTTTCCTTAACGCTAGGCGCATCCGAAGTTACTCTATCCTGCTGCTGATTCGGAGAGAATCTCAATTTAGATAGAGGTTTCATATGCGGGCACTACTTACCGTATAAGTGATCCCAACAGACGCCTACGTGACCTTTCTTGCCAGCGGTAGGTACACCAATCACCTTACTAGCTAGTATTACATATGCAACCTCACCCACTAGCTGTACACATGCTGACTAACAGACGCGGCAACGGCCTATCTACGAAAACTAGTTTAGTGCAGGCTTCGTTGATCTACAAGTGATGAGAGATTCCAAATTCATTTAACAAGTAAAAGTCAGTGTGTAAGTGACTCCACTGACCTCCGGGACTCAAGCGACCTCACCTTCTAACTATATAAATGCTGACTAACAGACGCTGCAACGGCCTGTGTATAAAACTTATTAGGTACAACTAGCTTACTATAATAATACTAGCTACGACGAAGAGGGATTCACTGGCTTTAGACGTGACGAGTATTTGCTAACAAATTTAACAATAGTTATGGACGGGATGTAAAGAACCAAGTAACCTCACCAGCTAGTGGTGTACCTGCTGACCAACAATAAAAATAGCTAAACTAGCTATGTCTAGGCTAGGCTATTAGATATGACTATTATTCTTTGAACTACAACATGATGAGTGACTCCAATCTCGTTTAACAATAGCTACAGATACGCTGAAAGAGGTCAATCAACCTCACCTACTAACTACATACCTGCTGAATAGCGGACGAGCACCTGCTGATTATCGGACGAGCAATGACGGGGCATCCTTACAAGGCTGGGAGGTCATCCGACAGTCGCTCCCAACAATGCAGAAAATAAAAAGCTAAACGATAGCTGCTCCTTTCAGTCAAATCAATTAAGACTCTAGGTTCCAAACCCAGACATGATCCAGAAGTGTTTAGGAACACATTAAGATGAACAAGAGTATGCTTCCCAGGTCTGCTGGCTCTACTGACTAATCTTTTATTCAAATTCCCTATAGTGTTGGGTAACCTCTTATGTACTTTAAGATTGGTAACCAAAGAAGTGAATTTCTATTTCTTCTACCTACCTATCTTACTTTTAGCAATACCAATTTTTTTCGAAACACTTAAATGCCGCAAAATCTTTACATTTCAATTTTTTTTATCTCTAACTTTGACCTTGTTACTATTTACGTGTTCTACCTTGTGTCTAACAGGTGTACTTCTTTTTCTGCTTAATTTATTCATTATGCACTACTCTATCAATACTATTCAATTACTCTTAAATCAATATGTTTTCTTTTCGAAACCTACAAGATTGGCAGTAAATTTATAATACAAATACCTATGAAACGTAACACAAGTTCAATGCTGCTAAATGAATCTTAAACAAATGATATCTAGCGTAAAATAAAGGTTCTGATTGTTTAATCGTTAATCAACTCGTCCTTTTTTTTTTAGGACTGTATTTACGGCCCCCTGCGTCTAAAATTTCCAATATAAAACGAAGCTTATACAAGATTTAACCTACGGAAATTCGCGACCCCCGGCGAACTATAGCCTTACTTATGTATACAATATTAATAACTAATCATTTAACACATCTGTCTAAACTATTTACCTATTTTTGACGGCAACAAATTGTGTGGCTATAAACCACACTTCTGAGACACAACAAAAAATAAATGATTTAACGTGTGACTTGCACTGCTAATTTATCTAAATGACGTTTTCGAGTGGACAGGGCAAAAAAATATTCAATGTGCAGTCACTTCTAAATCTAACCAAATATTGTATTGAGTGGACAAAAAAAATGGTTTAATGTGAAACGGCAGTATTTCAGGTATAAATATCCTGGTCACGGCACCAAATTGTAACGTTCCTAACTATCCTGGTCCAAAGGCAGCAAATTGTAGCATTCCTAACTGATTTCCTAACCTAACTAAACTAATCGATCGCTAAAACTATCCGTTTAAGAACTAAATTAATAATAATTACCGCTTAAACACTAAATTGGCCTGTGATCTTATAGTGGTTAGATATGACCCTAGTTATGTTCCGTAACGCCCTAGATTCTATAAGAGTTTAGACAGTGTTGATGTGTAATCTACATGTTAACGTACCTAAAATATAATAACTAAACCTATTTCTTAATAATGACAAATTCTTATTCGAATAAGTATGTCTATTATGGAGATGGATTGTACTTGGCGATTATATTAAGACTTCGTCCTACAACGATGGCAAATAAGACTAATAGGTTTTATGACGTAGAAATTCTTGTAGCCCTTTCTCTTTGAACACAATGACTCTAATATGATTTTCACGAATTCTTATTCCCGAAGACAAAGGTTTTGTTCTTTTGTATAAACCTCACTTTCAAAAGGAAATTACAAAAATATGATAAATTACTATTTTCTACACCTGTGGATTGTTTTCTTCGGCGTCAGTCTCACTTTTGGAGCGAAATTACAATAAAGTGGTAAATGGCTATTTGCTACAACTGTGGATTGTTTTCTTCGGTGTGGAGCCCCAGTTTCCGCTCACACACGGTGGCTAACATCCAACATAAATTAGCCTCCCTCATCATTAGTGTGATACTAGACTCTGTTATAAGGTCTGTAACACCTCCGTGATGACCGGCATAAAACTAATAAGAAGTTTGAAAGATTTCTACTAGGCTTATAAAACTCGCCCTTACATACAACAAACTCCTGAATAGGAAGTTTTGTACAGATCTATTATTTCGTAGCACTTGGTTAATTATACTTTATTCAACCTCTCTGTGATTTCTACAATCTCTAGAGTTGTGTAATAAAACAAAGTCAAATATAAAATCAAGTATGGTGATGATATAGTAAGATTAATGATGATATATTTAGGATAAAATGTTAAAATGCGGTCTATGATTCGACTCAGCCAACAGAAATACACAACAAGAATACTGTAGTGGTAATTATATGATTTTTACTAAAATCTTGGTTCTATTCAACACACTCAGCGAAATAGTATATTGAAACCCATTAGGCAATTGCCCTTTGACCGTGTCGAAGTCTAATAGAGTCCCTGGGTTAGCGGACACCTATTAAATGGAGACAACCGCTCCCGGCCAAGAATGAATTGTAATATACAATCCCCAGAATAGGGAGTTCCTTGAGACGCTGATAGAACTATCAAAAGAGTGATATATTCGTACCGGTTATTATTCAGTAATTAGTCGATTGACTTGGTCCGAGTCAAATGATTGATACAATTCAAAATTTATCAAGGTTTGCAAATAAGCTAATTAGCTAGGCAGTTTAGCACTTCCACAGAACTAATTCAGTATTTCAGTAACTGAGAACAACTCTCAAAGGTTCATAAATTAATAAGAGGTAAGAATTATCAAAATATACGACTAATTAATTACGACTTATACAAACTAACGTGATTCTTATGTATAGTACACCTAAATGAACCTAACAAACCTATATATATATATATAAAACTGACGAGATGCTTATGTTTAGTTCGCTTAATAAACCTAACAAACCTATATATATAACCCTATTCCACCCAAGTTTATCAGTGTGCCTAGCGCTACCCCAAATAGAACTAAGTGTATATTGTTCAAACCAGGAGGACACCTCCTTATTTAGTGTTAAACGTGTGGTGTGTGATGTAACCTAACCCTAAGCTGTTAAGGGAACAAGCTAGTTAGGCTTGACTTTGTCTAATTCCTATAACTGTTTGTCTCAGCCACGAGCCGAAGCTCAGGGATGTGTACTGAGACCCTAGAGAATATATGTTAGTGGGTATATATACATAAATAGATAAGACTGAGCTGAACGCTCCGATGGTACCAATCTTGGCTCCCAAAGGGAACGGGATCCACTTCGACGGTCCCCTACCGAGTTGAATACCACCCGACACGTCCACACAGGGAGATAAGTCGACCTCGCTAGAACGAGAATAGTCGACTGCCGCACTCTCCAAATGTTATTCGGCTACTAGCTACCTACAGATGGACTTGGATTACGTTAACACCGCTAGGTTTCGTCCAAGACTATGAACCGTGTCATAGATTTTCTTGACGGGAGGTCCCTAGCAATAAACCTCTGCGCAAGCCGTGTACGCGAAACTAAAACACTACAAGAAGAATTATGCGAAAGGTAACTAAACTGAAAGATTAAGAAAATTAATAAACACTCACTATAATTTTATCTGAATAACCAATAAGGAATTTAACTACAGTAGCAAAAATGAATTTAATCAAATACAATCTAATTAATCTAAAAAATAGTATTTTTCCGAATTCACACGACAATTGATTTAGCTAATAACAACAAATATCTAATATCAATAAACGAGGTAGAGATATCATCACCACGCGTCTTTAATGAAACTTTAAAACAACGTCTTTAAAAAAACTAATAATGAACGAAATAAACGAAACGCCGCTTGCGCACCAGGGTTGGAAAGCAAAAGCCAAAAGAGCCCTTCCTTCCCGCGTCACGGGGTTTTTATTAACTCCTAGGATGTTCCCGCCTATCCTCCACCAAAACCAAAACACGCCCATTTTTCGGATTACTCGAATGAGACCGAAAATAAACCTTAATGAACACATCTTAAGTCAGATTTTGAAATATTCCGCTACTACTCGTACGATAAACATATTACTACGATTATTTCGAAGTGATTGGTATTGCATATTCGCTAAGTTATTTTATACTTAACTAGCTATTAATGCAAGGTAGATACCAATGTGCAGGTATTGCGCATAAGCTTTTATCTATCGATATAGAAACCTGCATTTAAATCCTTGAGTAGCTTAAAAGATTTAACCGTACATACAAACAGACGATAGGCAGTGACTTCAACTTATACCTTAAGGTAAAGATTCAGTTCACCTTCTATTAGGTATTTCAAACTCCTGTTTGATACCTTAGAGGAATAAAAGAGTAATGCTACTTTAATTTAAACTCGTAGCTCTTAAAGATCTTATCGTTAATAACCTAAATACATAACTGCTCTAATTTATTATTAAATATTTAATTTTGCGTAAGTATTTTAATCTATTTTTCTATTTGTAAATTCCATCTCAGTACAGGCGTCAACATGTCACGTTTCCTTTTTTTGTCAGCTGTATAGTTTGGAAAGTGGCAAAAACAACCTCAAATTGTGTTAAAATAACACCCTAGTCATATCATAAAATAAAACAATTGCATTCCATTTAGAGAGTGGACAACACAGAATAGAATTGTGTGACCCTTTTTTCTTACAGCTTTACGACTTGCACGTGTGCTAAGAGTTGCATAAATGGCTTATCAATAGAATATTTTGTACTTGAGAAATTCTCACTAGAAACCATCATAAATAACCCATACTCTCTAAAAACTAAAGGGTCTTGGGAAACGTCTCAACTTATTCCTTTTTTTTCAGTATTACTAATTGCCAACAAAATATCTTGATTTATTCAAATTGTTTCTTAATTAATGTGAACGGTACGTCGGAACCGTTACAGTATTGTGCTATGCAATTGAGAGTTCTGAGGAAATATTATAGTAGTCTACAGATCTGGTATTCTTTAAGTTTCTAATTAATTTCTGTTGGTTCCATAAAAATGATTTTATTATTTCTGAGCAAGTCATAAAATTTAGAATCTAGAATTATGGCATTATATTTCACAATGTCGAACACAATTGTTAAATATATGTATGTGCAATAACATAACCACTTCTTTATGTTGTATTGTTGTCTACATCATTACTAATGTGTCCTTTTACCCATGTATGTGCCCATTAACTTCAGCTTCAGGCACTTTCCAAATATGTACGTAGTGGTGGTAGTAAGCCATTTATTTGCGTAAACTTTGTATTAGGATTACGCTAAATTTTGCAGATTGCCATTCTGCGACAAACCACTGTAAATAAAACAACTGCCTGTATTCCCCACATCAAAACTGGAAAACCCACCCTGGAATTCAGGCACACAGACCTGATGAATTATAGAACATTGACTCAATCAAATCCTTGATAAATTAACACAGCATTATTAAATTCTATAAAAGTACACTTAATAAGTTTCATATTAACCAATGCCTACGTATGATGCCTCAAGTGCAAAACTAAATAAGTATATAATTTCCAATTACTAACTTAGGAGGCGAGCGTAGCGAACCGACGTAAGTCTCCATTTTAACTCCACTGGTACGGGAAAAATGCTATTGATTTCCGTCCGTCCATTTAGTCTACAGGTCGCATTTTTCATCGGATTTGCAAGCAACTTGGCATGTACAATCCTTGATGTAGACAACAACTTTTGGCGAGGGGGTTTTTCGATGGGGGGGGGGGATGGAAGAAGGAAAGGGAAAAGGGTGCCGTAGTGGTTGGCAAGAGCGCTGCAATGTTGTTTTTTTTAATCATTTTGTCGATGTCTTTCCAAATTTTCAAATAATCCCGGGAACATGACTAGCCCCAGCTTTTATAGCGACCTAGATAGAGTGTTGCCCTTATTAAAGTTTTCGAGGTAATATATAATTTGGATGAAGTCCAGTATTGGAGGTTTTGGCAAATATTAAAAACAATGATAGTAGCGACCTCCTCCAGATGACAGACACACAACATGCCCACTGTGGAAGGCTACCGCCGCTAGATGGCGCGAAGTTTAATTTTTAAGTTATGAAAAATATTAAAACGTTATAATTATGATGTTGTCAATATTCTTACAAAGTCTATGTTCTGCAGGTCCTCCATCGATAAGAAGCATCGGTCCCATCCGCGTGGTAGCTGGCGTAAATACTACCGTCTTCTGCCCATACTCTGGATTTCCAATCAGGTTGATGGAGGTGCATTTGCTTAGTGAAAATATAAGTTTAATTTTGGTTTGTTTTGTAGATTGGTGTTGGTTCAATATTTTCCTTATTATGTCTTGTTACAAGTTTGCTGTTTGTATCAAGAACTCATATATTGTTCCTATAATGTAAGGAAATAGAATTACAGACATAGTACTATATTATCATGTCTTTATTAATCTCGTTTTCTTATATGTTTGTCCGGGAGAAATTTTGTAATTGACTTTAAACTAACTTCTTGATGAGCTAAATACCTGAAATATGAACCAGACCTCAAATGTGGATGACATTGCATGAAAACGTGAAAAAATAAGTACTTGTCAATCTGTTATAAAAACATGGTTCATTATTATTTTTTATTATAAGTTTGTTTCTGGTAATGTTTAGTGATATTAGATGGCAGCGCGGGGGTATAGACCTAAGTTCTACTGGAAGTCGAGCATTGTCCGGAGTAGCAGGAGAGCTATTATTATGGCCGGCTGAATCAGCTGACGCTGGAGTATACTCTTGTAGAGTGTCGTCACCGTCTGGACAGTATGCTCTCAAAGATATTCAGATATTTGTAAGAAGTGAGTAAATTTTTCAAAATCAGTTTAGAAACAAATTAATATGATGCCTCAAGTGCAAAATTTTGATGATTCTAAATATTTCAGATCCTCCAAAAATAGCAGGATTTACGTTCCCTACAGATTTAGTTGAAGGAAGCTCAATACAGGTTCTTTGCGGCATTACTTCTGGTGACAAGCCTGTTTACTTCTCGTGGCTCAAAGACGGGCAGCACATATCACCCACTTTACAGGTCCTTACAATATTTTTATGTTATTATTATTTTACCTTCATATTACATTCATTGCTAACATTACGTTGCATTATATTTCATTAGGTTCAAGAGAAATCCTTGGATGAATTCAGCTTTTTAATATTTTCTCACTTGTCTTCAAAACACACTGGAGAATACACTTGCATAGCCAGTAACTCTGCAGCTGAAGTGAACCATACAGCCCGGTTGGCCGTTAAAGGTAAGAAACCGACTTTAACATTAGAAAATACTGGATAGTTGATAGTAAGAAACGTTAAAGGTAAGAAACCGACTTTAACATTAGAAAATACTGGATAGTTGATAGTAAGAAACGAAACCGACTTTAACATTAGAAAATACTGGATAGTTGATAGTAAGAAACGTTAAAGGTAAGAAACCGACTTTAACATTAGAAAATACTGGATAGTTGATAGTAAGAAACGAAACCGACTTTAACATTAGAAAATACTGGATAGTTGATAGTAAGCAACGCTGACAAGTTCTATAAATAATGTTTCAGTTACACCAACATGGGTTTATGAACCTCAAGATGTTTCTGCTCTTTTGGGAACTCAAGTTATGGTCCATTGCGCTACTAAAGGCTACCCGGAACCAAGAGTAACCTGGCTGAAAGGTCACGGTAGGTGTAATTTTACTTTTATACTAGATGATCCCCACAGCTTCGCCCGTGGAATATTTCGACCTCCCGTCGCATCTATTTAATCCCGTCGATTATAAATTCTACAATGATGCGATAGTGTAGTAGCGTAATGATATAGAGCCTATAGCCTTTCTCGATAAATGGGCTATCTAACACAAAAATAATTTTTCAAATCCGACCAGTAGTTCCTGAGATTAGCGCGTTCAACCAAACAAACAAACAAACTCTTCTGCTTTATAATATTAATATAGATTACAAACATCTTGTCAGGAAATACCTACTCGTATATGTTTAGTTTGACATTGGGTTGCAAATGTAGTATTTCGTATGCAGCCGGGAATAACAATAGGTAAAATTATTCATAACATGTTTTATACATACACACACCGCCACAATTAGCGGAACATAAAAATAATGCTAAATATTTTTCAACACAATTTTATTTTAAAATAAACGCCATTCGTTGTCCTAAATAAAATGCCATATTTTAAATATAAAAGGTCTTAGTTTGGTGCAATTTAATTGAAAAAAAAAACATTACGGAAAAATAAACATTCTTGAATTTTCATGGTAACTAAAAAAAAATAAAAAAAAATTAACAATTTTAGCTTTCACTGGAATAAAGGATAAATCAGTATCGAGTATTTCCTCCACGTGCCCTTATCAAAGTTTCTACCCGTCTTGGCATGCTAAGAATGATGTTGTCTATCGTTTCTTGGGAAAGTGTCTGCCATTCCACCAATACGGCATTTCGCAGTTTATCCAAAGTCACAGGAGCGGGTATTCTGGATTTCACCCCACGTTTTAGTAAGTCCCAGACATGTTCAATCAGATTCATGTCTGGTGACCTTGCTGGCCACTCCATTCCTGCGATGTTCACATGATTAAGGTACTCGTGAGTTCACAGTGCGGTATGAGGCCGAGAATTATCTTGCACCAACACAAAACCGTCACCGATAAAGGGAGCAAAAGGTACCACGTTTTCTTCAAGAACCTCCCTTATGTATCGATCAGCAGTCAGACTCCCTCTATCGAACACCTCTAAGTCCGTGCGAGCTCCCAAACATATCCACCCTAAACCATTGTGGACCCTCCGCCGTATGCTACCGTAGTTTCAAAATTTAACTGATTGTATCGTTTCCCCTTCACGTCTCCATAATCTTTGATTTAAAAGAATTCTACACTCATCACTGAACAAAACTTTACTTCATTGGTCTGTGGTCCAAAGACAATGCTCTCGAGCGAAATTGGGTCTGTTTCTGCGATGATGTACCTCGAGTTTTGGAGCCTTGGCGGGCACGCGTGAACGTAAATGCACTTTTTCGAACCGTCTTCTTACCGTGCGTTCACTTACTGCTACTCCTCGAACTTCTTGAATAAGATTTCTGGCATGCACAGCCGTCAAACGCGGATTCCTTCGAACACGCAGCTTAATAAAATGGTCATCTCTCCTCGATGTACGCCTATTTCTGCCTTGCCCGCGACGTCTAACGAGAGAATTAGTCTCCCTGTATCGCTGGACACTGCGTTAAATTGTTGAAACAGATCGAAGAAGCATCCTGGCAATATCTCTGTAAGTTTGATTCTGCTTCTCATCTTAAGTGCCTTGACAATTTCAGTCGGAGTTAAATCAGGCATAATGATTCCCTTATCCTGCAGTAAGATTTAAGGAACATAAAAAGCCCAAAAAGTCTCGAATTAAATAAAAAAATAAGATCTTTACGTACAAACTTGTGCACCCGTAATATGGAACACTTACTCGAAATTATTAAAACGTCGATTAAAATTAAAAGAATCACAGAAAAAAGTGACGATCAACAGTGTTTCGATATTAAAATATTTTATTCTAAAATTAAATAGTCCTAAACCAGTCAACAACATTAATTGAAAAAGGTTTCACTCTTTATTTTTATGTTCCGCTAATTATGCCGGTGTGTGTAGTTTTGTTAAAAGTGGGCGACTAATATCTTATGTGTTTATTCCAAACATTTAGGCTTTTTTTCTTCATCTTAGGTTTTTCCAGTTGCTTCCGAATCCTTCCTAGATTTGGAGGCCGGGGTCCATGTTTATTTAGCAGCTAGGAGCAGCTATCGTTTGGATTAGTTTTCGGCATTGTTGGAGGCGCCTGTCCTCTGACCTCACAACGGCAGTCGAGCCCTGTCACAGCAGGTGCACCGCTAGCACGTAAAGATTTTACACACATGTCAAGAGGCATTACCGTACTCTCGGTTAAACGCAATTACAGCATTGTGATAAAAACGCAATTACGTTTTGAGTAGCACCTTTTTTATGTACTCCATATTTAATACTCTAACCAAAATCTTGTTTTTGCAGCAACGGGTGTAGACTTCAGACCAGTGTCCAATCTTGACTTGCAATTCTCGGTTCTATCCAACGGGTCACTGAGCATTGCGCCCGCCGCCCGCCATCACGAGGGGCAGTACATGTGTCGCGCTGAGAATGGCATCGGCCGAGGGCTGTCCAAGATTATTGCCGTTTCTGTTAATGGTAGTTACATAACTAATTCATTGTAGATAAATAGATACCTAATATTCTTTATTGTACTTACCTTATCACAGGAACTCAATACATTGACGCAGAGGTTTCATAAAATGAGAGTAATGTGGTTTGTGTTCAAATCAAAAAATAAACGAATGCCTCAAATTGTAACGAGGAAATATTTGCTAGTTTTCTACTCGTAGTTAATGCTAGTTCTCCGGCGTGTAAATTCTAACAACTTTTTTCAAAACTTCTTTTTCTTTATGAGAATAATAACTTTTGTGAGTGTTGTTCATTATTACTAACTAAACGGTTATACTCACGTATAAATGTCGAGATAGCCCGACTAGTTTCAGACCTAACGGAGGTCCTTAATTTAAAAGAAGCGTCAAGCTATGTCGGAGGCTGCGCTATTACTGCGACCTCTCTTGCTAAGAGCACGCTGTGACAGTGTAGGTGCGTGTGCCTCGTTTTGAGTAGCAGATGTGGAGATAGTTGAGGTGTACAGGCGTCAAAGGTGCAATCGGTCACACCGCTGCTGATAGTATCTCCCCCCAATAATGTTTGCTGGAACATTATGGGGGGAGCAAGCTTTAAGCAGGTCTCCGTAGAGGGGGTGATACCCAACCAGAGTCCCTCTTGCAGTTTGGACGACGGCAGCTGACTTCGATGGCTTCGCATACTTTACGTGGAACGAAGTACTTCTCTGTCGCTAGGCCTTATCGAATCTTATGTATTAAGCCATATCTATCTGGCAGGCGTGCTCAGCCACAGCTGATCACTCGGTATCCATGCTTTAGATGCTACGTACCTACTCGTATATGGTCATGAAAATGAACTGGCTCAACTGTCCGGGTGGGTGAATGATTGTCCTAATGCTATATCCACGGCGCAACAGTCCTCCTTTCTTATCGGTAACACCCCGGGTACACGGTAAATATGCGGGGTGCCTCTTCCCACCAGGTGACCGTCGATGGGCTGTCGCATTCGCAACCCGCATGCTCAGGCGCCACTGGTAGCCATTTTCATTCAACGTGCAACGGACATGAGCCAGTTCTACACTCACATACTGTGAATCGAAGAGACTAAAGGCCCAGTTTATTTGGGATTGATGAGAGCTGAGAAGGGTGGTGTTAAGTTATGAACTTTATCTTTAGTATCGATAGATGGCGTTGTTAGGATTATTAATTCGCACTATTAACATCCACCCGATAGTAATTAACTATAGAACATTTTTTGAAGTATATTTGTCTCGTCCTGAGCAAGAGTGTTTTATTTTAAATACCATGAAGGCCCTCTGGACTTTTTGGAAAATATACATGATCCTAATCTGAGCCTGATTAGACAAGTGGTATTACTATAGCAGTGTGTTCAGAAATATTGCACCTATTTGGGATTTGGTGCACTCCAGTGGTGAAATTCAAGCAGTTCATAATCAAGCAAGGCAGTGGAGGACGTATACAAGTGGGGCAGCTAGCGTTTCCAGTGAGGTATTGTGAAGTGATAAACCGTGAGTACATGAAAAGACTTATTAAAATTCAAGCAAACATAGACTTATAAAATGTGTGTCCGTAAAGTGTAAATGCATGAAAAAATTACAAGTGTTTAAGACTTAGTACAGTTACGCAAAAAGTGAACAGACGGGGAATCTATGCCGGTTTTCTGATCGAATTGTTTGGATGACAAACACTTAGAAAATTTTTACTGAAACATTCATCGACTAAGAATATTTTGAGTTAACATTCATTGAGTTAACATTCACACACACACACACACACACACACACAAACACACACACACGCGCGCGCGCACATTAATTATAGAAATAATTATAATGTTACTTCTTACTATGTAGTGGCCAAATGTGTTTCATGACTGTGTTTCATGAACTGTGAAAACACTGCTTTCCAAAACACAGGCAATAATAGCCTAGTTTGGGAACCAGCATTCAACCATCATTCATTCAAAACAAAATGTATCAACTCTTGCCACTAAAGCATTGTACTTACTATTTGGTTCAATAAACTTATTATTATTATTATATTATTATTTAGAATAATTTATCAACTACATTGACTTCTGTTTTTCTGGATCATTGATACTGGAACAAAGGTTGAAGTTACTAACTATCTCAGTAATTTGAAAATAATTGTAAGTTCCGTTTAAAAGGTCAAAATGAACGCAAATATTGAGTTACAAGAGGACACAAAATTAAAAATACAGAAGGCAAGAATTAATTTTAGAAATCTCCAAAAGAAAGACTTACGCAGTCCTATGTGGAAACTCGTTTTGAAACATTGAATGAGTATTGGAGTTCGTACCGTCTTACACATAAGCAGATTATTTCCGAACTAAGTAAACAGGAATTTTCTAACACGGATTACTACAAGTCAGACGCATACACTGTCACCGAAGAACTTTACACGGATTATAAATCGGAATTAAAAGGATATTTGTGTAAATTAACTGATCCGAAGCCTGTAATATTAGATTCTAAGGTTAATCTGCCACATGCGTACCAATGCTTTGTCAAGTTACCTAAAATTTCCATTGCTAATTTTAGCGGTCAGTATGCTGAGTGGACCAGTTTCCGAGATTTATTTACATCTTTGATACACAACAACAAAGGATTGGACGACGTGCAACGTTTACATTATCTTAAGGGTTACCGAACCGGTGAAGCCGAACAACTTATACGGCATATTCCTATTATAGCTGCTAACTACACTGAATGTTGGAAACTATTGGAAAATAGATATAATAATAAAAAACATTTAGCTAACTGTATTTTGAAACGTTTTCTAAATCAAAAGGTTTTACAATGTGAATCGTCTAGTGCTATAAGAGAATTGCTAGATACTACAGTCGAATGTCTAAACGGTCTTAAAAATTTAAATGTTGATATCTCATCATGGGACATCATTGTAATATATATTGTTAGTTTAAAGCTTGATACGGACTCTAGAAAACTATGGGAAATCCAAGTTTGTAAAATTAATGACGAGTTACCCAAGTTAAGTGATTTTAAGGAGTTTTTGGAACAGCGTTTTAGGTCCCTAGAATTTTAGATAATAAGGTTAATAAGTCAATTAACGGCCATAGAATTTCCAAGGTTATGCATGTTACATCAGCAGTAAATTGTACTTTTTAAAGAAGATGTAGACGCGCGCCGTGACTTTGTCCAAACAAATAAATTATGTTTTAATTGCCTCGGTGCTAATCACACTGTATTTTTATGTCGCCATACAACCACTTGTCGTGTTTGCAGAAAGTAGCATCACTCTCTACTCCATCCAAAAACAGCATTTAGAAGTGCTGGCACTTCTAATGACCAGAGGCAAGATGGCACGGATAATTCAACAAGTCCACCATCAACCTCACAGGGCGAAGTACCAAAAATTATATCCTGCTTCTCCAACTTGGATAACCAAGTATTATTGGCCACTGCATTAATAAAGGTGGAAACGAGGACAGGTAATTTTGTTTAAAGATCTCTCTTAGACCAAGGGTCACAAGCATCATTTATTACAGAGTCTGCGGTACAGATGCTAGGCTTAAAGAAAACTACAAATAAGTGCCTTATTTCAGGACTCGGCAGTGACCAGGGTGCAGCATTGCACTCTAAGGGGTTCGTTACCTTAAGGGTACAGTCACGCCATGATCCCAACTTTATAGTTGAGGTAAAGGCTCATGTTTTAAGTAAACTTACTTCATTTCTACCTGAAAGGAAGATTACTCATAAGACCTTATTTTCACACATTTCAGAATTGAAATTGGCCGATCCTTTGTTTGGTAAACCTAACAAAATAGATGTTCTTCTAGGTTCAGAAGTATACTGTCAGATTTTACTGGAAGGAGTAATTAGGGGTCTGCCGGGTCACCCTATAGCCCAAAATACCAAGCTCGGTTGGATCCTCTCTGGCCTGATACATTCTTCTCCATCTCATAACTCTCACACCCAGGATAAAATCGTGAGTATGCATGCTCAATTATCTACCGATGACCTATTGAAGAAGTTTTGGGAGTTGGAGGATACACCTTCTAACATCAGCAGGTTTTTGTCAGAGGAAGAGCAAGCTTGCGAAAGCCACTTTGTAAACAACTTTAAAAGAGATTTCACTGGTCGTTATGTAGTAAAGTTGCCGTTTAAAACTAGTGATCCCCAATGTCAGTATGGCAATTCATATGATGTTGCTCGGAAACGATTTTACGGACTAGAAAAAAGGTTAAATAATAATCCAGAACTACGTCGTCAATATTCAGATGTTATTTCAGAATATTTGTCCCTTTTACACATGGAAGTAGTTCCAGAAACAGACACAAGTAAGTCTACCGCTGTTTATTTACCGTACCATCCGGTTATTAGATATGACAAAACAACTACAAAAGTGCGAGTTGTTTTTGATGCATCGTGCCAACTAAACAATGGAACGTCATTAAATAAAGATATGTTGGTTGGTCCTACCCTTCAACCTGACTTGAGACACATCATTATGCATTGGCGTTGCTACCCAATATGTCTCGTTGCTGATGTTGTGAAGATGTATAGACAGGTAAAAGTGTCCGAGGAAGATGTTGATTTTCAACGCCTCGAGATGAATGCAGAACTTCAACATTTAAGATTATTGCGCGTTACGTTTGGCACATCCTCGGCACCTTACTTGGCTATACGAGTTTTGCAACAACTGGCATATGACGAGGGGAATAATTATCCATTAGCAGCAGAAAGGGTCTTAAAGGAATTTTATGTAGATGACTTTATGTCGGGTTGCGAAACAGTCGAAGAAGGGTTTCTAGTATATGATCAGGTGAACAAGCTTCTTGGTCTGGGTGGCTTCGAGCTACAAAAGTGGACCTCTAGTAATTACAAATTGATGCTAGCGATACAGGAAGGGAAATCAGCTACATGAGAAAACCTAGAAATGAAAACTCAAGATGACTCTGTTGTGAAAATTTTAGGATTAACGTGGAATAAATCTAGCGACGAGTTTCAGTACACCGTTAACCTTCCCAAACTCGAAGAAGTTGTTACTAAACGGAAAGTAATATCGGACATTGCGAGATTATTTGATCCACTTGGTTGGATTGCCCCCGTTCTAGCAACGGCCAAGGTATTTATTCAGAGAATTTGGCTTACTGGCATAGGTTGGGATGATAAAATACCACCTAATATTCTACAAGAGTGGATCTCATATCGCAATGATTTAGTTTGCCTCACTGATTATCGTCTTCCAAGATGGGTTGGAACATGCGCAGACGATGTGCAGAGAGAACTCCAAGGCTTTTCGGATGCCTCTAACTTAGCTTACGCTGCGGTTGTCTATGTTAGGTCAGTGACTCGAAATTGTGAAGTTCGAGTCAACCTTATTGCTTGCAAGTCAAGAATTGCTCCTGTGAAACAAGTCTCAATACCTCGGCTGGAGCTATGCGCAGCTGTCCTTTTAGCTAAGCTACTTCAAAAGATATCAGAGGTATTGAAGATTCCAAAGGAACATGTCCATGCTTGGACAGATTCTAGTGTGGTCCTTGCTTGGTTGAGCAGCCACCCCAGCAAATGGAAGACCTTTGTGGCGAATAGAGTCTCCGAAATAATAACGATTACCGATAACAGCCAGTGGTCTCATGTTAAGTCCGAAGATAATCCAGCTGACTGCGCCTCCCGTGGTTTGATTTGAAAAATGAAATTATGGAAGAATGGCCCTAGCTGGCTACAAAAATATACAGTCCAATACACGAAGGAAATAGTTCAGAATACTAATTTAGAAAAGAAAACAGAGAAAATTTCATGTCACATAACAACTCAAGATGAGGGTATGATTTCAAAATTCTCCAGCCTAAAGAGATTAATTAGAGTTATTGCTTACTGTAGAAGATTTTTTAATAGAAATAGGTTAAGTACTACATATTGGCTGTCATTTGGATGAACTGAATAAAGCATTACTTACCTGTATACGATTGTGCCAAGGGATAGATTTCCTAGAAGAAATCAAAAGCTTGAAGGAAAAAGGAAGCCTAAATAAAAAGAGCAGACTTACCTCACTTAATCCCTTTCTTGATGCCGAAGGTATCCTCAGGGTTGGTAGACGATTGCAAAGAGCTGACGTCGTAGAAGATACTAAACATCCAATACTGATACCTTACAAATCTCATTTAATCGATCTAATTGTAGCAGATGCTTATGAGCGTACTATGCATGGTGGTCCTCAATTAATGTTGAACTACCTGAGGACTCAGTATTGGATTATTAATGCCAAAAATCTCGTAAGACAATACTATCGCAAATGCATTGTTTGCATTCGTTATTCTGCTCAAACAAATCAGCAATTGATGGGTCAATTGCCACCTGCTCGTGTTACAGCTTGCCGCCCCTTTCATCAAAGTGGTGTTGATTACGCTGGACCTATCGCTATCAGACCCACAAAAGGGCGTAGTTATCACTCCACAAAGGGGTATATCTGCTTATTTGTCTGCATGGCCACTCGTGCTATACATCTCGAAGTTGTCAGTGATCTGACCTCTGAGGCATTTTTAGCTGCGTTTAAGCGATTTGTAGCACGCAGGGGACATTGTGCCGATTTGTGGAGTGATAATGGCACTAAATTTGTGGGAGCGAATAGAGAGCTGAAAGATATGTTACAACTGGAAGGGTCTGGAGTAGCAAGTGACATAGCGAATTGGCTGGCGTCCAATGGAACCAATTGGCATTTCATTCCACCCCACTCTCCAAATTTTGGGGGCTCTGGGAGTCCGGAGTGAGATGCACCAAGAATCATCTGAAACGAGTAATAGGAACCAGTACCTTAACGTTCGAGGAGATTACGACCCTTTTATGTCAAATAGAAGCGTGTCTTAACTCACGACCAATGACTCAGATTAGCTCGTGTCCAGAGGATCCATTCCCACTTACGCCTGGGCACTTTCTGGTGGGCGAACCATTGGTACTTATACCAGATGCCAATTTCGAAAAATCTAATGTGAGCACGCTTAAACGGTGGCACTTTACGCAGCGCCTTTTTTCAAGATTTTTGGCGCAGATGGTCACAGGAATATTTAACTCAGCTGCAACACCGCTATAAGTAGTCACATATTATGCCTGAGCCCAATGTAGGTGACGTTGTGCTGGTGAAGGAGGATGATCTGCCACCAGCAAGATGGTTGTAGGGCATAATAATTGATAAGCATGTTGGTGCGGATAATCTCACGCGTGTCGTTTCCTTGAAATGTAAGAACTCTATCATAAAAAGGCCCGTTTCAAAGCTTATTATTTTACCTATCACAACATAGAATTATGGAGAATCGAGAATTTTGTTATTGTTTCGCTTAGTGGTTAATTCAGTTGGTGTTGTTATTATTAGATTTGTTTAAGTTTTAGATTCAAATTCATGTGCTTTATGTTGAAATGTCCTCTGATGTATTTTATGGACAGTTTGTCCATGGCGGGCGGGATGTTAAGTTATGAACTTTATCTTTAGTATCGATAGATGGCGTTGTTAGGAATATTAATTCGCACTATTAACATCCACCCGATAGTAATTAACTATAGAACATTTTTTGAAGTAAATTTGTCTCGTCCTGAGCAAGAGTGTTTTATTATAAATACTTTTTGGAAAATATACAGGTGGTGATGTGAATCCGTGGAGGTATCTGTTCGTGTGTGTCGGTATTTCTTTTCTTTGTTTAAGGTATTCATTTAAAACTTTTCTAATATGTTTTAGAGCCCGCTCATTTTGAGTTCTCCTCACGCAATATGACTGTCAAGCGAACCGCTCAAGCAACTCTGCAATGCGATGCTCGAGGCGACCCTCCCATACAGTTGCAGTGGACTCACAATATGAAGCAAGTGGACCTCAACACCTACCGGTAATTAACATTAATGGAATAATGAACGATTCCTGGTAGGCAACTGATTGCGTATTTGGAAAAATGTTTTCTTTTACAAAATAATTGTAGAAATAGCATTATTGTAGAATTTAAAGCGACGGGACTAAATAGGTGCGACGGGAGTTCGAAGTATGTCACGGGCGAAGCCGGGGTGGTCACCTAGTTACTTATAATGTTGAAATGTAAATAGTGGACATATGGTGAAATAGGTGATTTGTATTCGAGGACAACTAGGTTACCTTTGGTGGCTATGGTTGAATGTTAAATCTTTCTCATGTTGTAATCCCCAGGATGTCAGTGTCGGAGAAGCGCTCCGAGAGCGGAGTGAGCTCGCAGCTGAGCGTGGCGCGCGCCGAGCGCCACGACTCGGGCGTGTACCGCTGCCGCGCCGAGAACGCGTACGGGCGGGACGAGCTGCTGATATACCTCGCTGTGCAAGGTGACCTCCACGACGCATACTTTACAGACAAGTAACCTACACTCATTATTGATTAAGAATAAAGATGAGTTACTACTCATCTTCGATCCACCCCGAGTGTTTTTACGGGCCTTACAGCCAAGTAAATAAATTTAATCTCTATGCGCACAACAATTATAGCATAGTAATATAATAATTTACCAACATTTTTGCAAATTATACTCAGATATTTTTTTTGTTCATCAATCATGCCTCGAGGATGAGGGACAGGTGGCATAGGCATATTATACGTCTACTTTTCACCATGTGTATTCCTGTTCCACGACTTGTGCCCATGGCCGTGTTGAAATAGACAGAAGCAGGTTGTGGCAACCTGATGAAATGTGATTAATTGCAATAGTTTGATATGTATGATTGTAGATTAATACTTTCACATGTTTGTATTATTCAGAGTTTCCCGAAGCACCCCTCGGTCTCCAGATATCCGGCCGCTCTGGACGTGGCGCGACTGTATGTTGGCGGAAAGGATTCGACGGCAACGCTCGAGTACTGCTGTACCGACTACAGTATCGCGTAGTGGGAGATTCTAGGAGACCCGAGGCAGGAGACTGGGCCGAAGCACCCACCAGAGATATACCCGCGGACAGAGTTAATGAACGGTAAATGAGACCTATAATACCACTTCTTCTCATGTCAACAAAAATGGAACCACAACATTAAATTGATCTAAAAATTATAATTAATTGTTTTGTAGTTTTATGACAAATTATTAAATATTTTATGCTTTTCGGGTCTTTTTCGCGTAATATTTTAACTTTTTCTCACCTCTCGACGTTTCGGCTATATTGCAATAGCCGTGGTCACGAGTAGACTGGGGAAAACGGCGGGCGTCATCATCTTGTACGTTCTTCAGATACCCACATCTTATTCACAAACAGTCATTAGGGCCACGACACACTACACTCACGACGTCCGAACGTTCATTAGGCGGTTTGTCTCGACACTTGCACTTTTTGACTACTGGATTCCAAGTGGAGGAAAGCTTGTATCCACCTTCGCGGTTGAAATTGTGATGCTTCTTAATTTCAACCGCCTCACAAACAATCCGAGGGTAGTAACGGCGTTCAGTGGATAGAACTTCTGGTGCATGTAACTCCATCCAGTGATTTGAACCCGATAGCAACAGATGCTCCGCGATCGCAGATTTTTCCGTTCGGTGGTTTTTGACCGCTGCTATGTGCTCTTTCACACGTTCTGCGATTGTTCGCTTTGTTTGACCGATATAAGAGCTTCCACAGCTGCAGTTCACTTTGTAGACGCCCGGCGTCTGGTAAGGAATAGTGTCCTTTGGTTTTCTCACTTGCTGAGACACCTTTGACATGGGAGTAAAAACGGTGTGTATTGAGTATGCCTTCAAAATCGTACCAATTTTATCCGTTACTCCTCTGATGTAGGGTAAAAATGCCGGCAGCCTGGAGACGTCAGGTTGTTTTTCCCTATACTTTCGAATTGGACGTTCCCCTCTCACACTATACCCATGTCGGGAATGATGGTGCGACACAGCGTGAAGGTACTTGTCGGTGTGCGTTGGTTTTCTATGAACAGTGTGCTTTAGGGATCCATCTTTACACAACATAACCTTAACATCCAGAAAAGGTAATGACCTTTCACTTTCCAATTCGTAGGTAAACTTGAGGTTAGGATGCAACGCGTTTAGATGCTCCAGGAATCGCTCAACTCCTGATCCTTCGCCTTTCATGATGCAGAACACGTCGTCCACGTACCGTTTCCATAGGCGTAACCCATGTGAGTGGTAATCAATAAGGGTTTCGACGTGCTCCTGCCTGCTTTGATTAACATACTCAATACACACCGTTTTTACTCCCATGTCAAAGGTGTCTCAGCAAGTGAGAAAACCAAAGGAAACTATTCCTTACCAGACGCCGGGCGTCTACAAAGTGAACTGCAGCTGTGGAAGCTCTTATATCTGTCAAACAAAGCGAACAATCGCAGAACGTGTGAAAGAGCACATAGCAGCGGTCAAAAACCACCGAACGGAAAAATCTGCGATCGCGGAGCATCTGTTGCTATCGGGTTCAAATCACTGGATGGAGTTACATGCACCAGAAGTTCTATCCACTGAACGCCGTTACTACCCTCGGATTGTTCGTGAGGCGGTTGAAATTAAGAAGCATCACAATTTCAACCGCGAAGGTGGATACAAGCTTTCCTCCACTTGGAATCCAGTAGTCAAAAAGTGCAAGTGTCGAGACAAACCGCCTAATGAACGTTCGGACGTCGTGAGTGTAGTGTGTCGTGGCCCTAATGACTGTTTGTGAATAAGATGTGGGTATCTAAGAACGAACAAGATGATGACGCCCGCCGCTTTCCCCAGTCTACTCGTGACCACGGCTATTGCAATATAGCCGAAACGTCGAGAGGTGAGAAAAAGTTAAAATATTACGCGAAAAAGACCCGAAAAACATAAAATGAATAGTAAAAGTCGTGTGAGTTTAAAAACAAAAACAAAATTATTAAATAGATGGGTAATAATAGTACAGTACAATAATGATTGGCTCTCTATTTAGTATCATTTGTTAGTGAGAATGAGACAATGGTCTCACTACAGGGGATGCCGACGACCGCAAAGTGGAGGAGATAATGTAGGAAACCGGACCCCGCGGCCCCGGGCGTCGCGAGACGTAACTGGGACTGATGCTCGGATGATGATGATGGTTAGTGGAAAATTTTCTCTACACTCATTCTCTTAAGAATGAAATGGTCCTTCTGTATTTATTATTTACCTTTCTAAATATATGTTGTAGGTACCAACTCATGCCTTACTCACTATAATTTATTTTTTCATTTAGTGACTGTAACATAGCATATACTAGGGAACGTCACGACAAAATCAACGGAGCTGTTCGGGTGATTGCGTCATGATTGCGTGACAAGACAGAAGAATTTTAAAAACAGTTTTTTGTGTATATAGATTGGACCTGCAGTCTGAAACAGAAGGTAACCTGGAGTACCGCGTGGAAGGTCTACGCCCTGCGACCGCGTACGCCCTAAGGCTTGCAGCCGTCAACGCCATAGGAGACAGCGATTACTCGGATCCTGTCATCGTTCAGACCATGGAGGAAGGTAATTTAAGTTTGCCGTTTTAATGTGTCTCAGAATCGTGTCAATATGTATAAGTACATTTTCTACTATAACTTTATATTATAACGGTAAATATATCAAATACCACGCTAAGAGAATTTTATATAGTCATATTTTGTCAAAACTAAATATACCAGCGTATATTTCAAGTAGACTAGAAAGTGCATAATGTCACCGTCGTTCTAAATTACAATCGTGTGTGTGTGTGTGTGTCGGCAGCGCCGTCGGAGCCGCCGCTCAACGTGCAGGTGCAGGCCACCGCGCCGGGAGAGCTCCTCGTCAAGTGGCAGGTACTTACAAGCTCAATTGAACACAGCTTTTTTCGTTTTTGAACATTTTTGCATTGTCTGCGCTAAAGTGTCACTAAGCTATTGCTATCGTCGTACCTAATTGCTCCGCTGGGGATAGTAATGCGATACAGTTTTGTTTGTACGAGCTTTGTAGCTAACGGCGACTTGGGGAGGTATATCGAACTGACCCAACTAGATACACGAGCGGCGCTCCTGGGGTGTGTCAGTGGTCCACACAATTCTGGGACCCTATAAATATTTTTGGCTACCAGTTCGTTGTTCAGGGGTCAATTCAGGAAAACATGCCGCCTTCATGGATTTACTGCTGGTAGGAAGACAGTTAGCCCTAATGGCGCCCTAGTCTCATTGAAGTGGAGATTATAAATATTATATTTACATAGGTTCCCATACGAACGAATAAAGGAGTTAAAAGTATTTCCTTTTAAAGTATTATAATTTATATCTACTAGTATTTCGTAGGGTCGCCTTCGACATATTTCGTATCCTGTAGCACATGTGTGATTTTTCGATTAAGTTTATTCAAGTGATAACTAATTGAATCGGGCGTTACATGGCGGAAATCCATCGTTAACGATAATAAAGATGGGAGGAGGATCATTCCTCCGGTACAATCGGTAAAGGTTATCCTTGACCGTCGTGCGGTAGGATCGAGGCGTCGAGGGTGTGCGGTGGGATCCTCTTCCCGTCCTTTATATCGTTATTTAAGTGAAGTTTTCAACCGTATATGCCGAAACCCACAATAATGTACGGCCATCTGACCGATTCGGTAACATTTACTACTACTCCACCGCTCCGTTGGGTTGTAATATACGATAGCTATGTTAACTCGGCTTTCAAAGGGTGAAATAATATAGTTGCAGTGTATCGACACACGTTTCCCCCTATAAGTGTGCGAGTACAGGCTGGTGCACCGGCAGGCGCCGCCCCAGGAGTCGTGGAACGGCGCGCTGCTGGGCTACGTGGTGAGCTGGCGCGAGGCGCCGCCCGGCGCGCGCTCCGGCTGGCTCTCGGCGCCGGGCTGGCGCGCCTCGTCCGCGGCGCTGGCGCTGCGCGCGGGCGCCGCGTACCGCCTGGAGCTGCGCGCCTACACCGCCGAGGGCGCCGGCCCGCCCGCCGCGCTGGCCGCCGCCACTCTCCACGGAGGTCTGTGGAGCCCACACCCACCTACCTCCACGTGCTCCACGAAGCAAGACTTTTTTGGCGTTCGATTGGAAACGAACGGTTTTGAAAGTTAATGTATTCGTGCAGGGATCTACAGCTAGGTCTAGTCGCTTTCAACCATTTCTACACGGCAACCTTGGGACGAAAAATATTATGTTAGAAGCAAACCGCTTACCTTACGATTAAAAGTGTATTCAGTAGCACCCATAGTGATGTTCGTATGTTGCAGCTCCCTCCGCGCCCCCGGAGCAGGTCCGCTGCGAGCCGCTGTCGGCGCGGGCGGCGCGCGTGCGCTGGCAGCCGCCGCCGGCCGCGGCGCGCGGAGGGGCGCTGCTGGGCTATGAAGTGCTCTATGAGGTCCCAACATTTTGTTTTACATCACCAATAATTTCTTTCCATCGTATTATTGCTTAAATTCTCTGTACGATATTATTTTATTAAAGATAAAAATGTCAAAGGAAAACAAGTATTACGACGTGTCACTTAGTATCCTGAAATAGCTTCTGTCCCACACTAAACCAATATTTATAATGCGCTCAATGTTTGCCGCGTTGTTCGTATCATTTTTCTATCAAAAATGATATGTAATTTACAAGTATTATAAAAATCTTTTATAGAGCGCTGATGCGTTGGAAAGTCAGGCGGAAACTCGTCGTGTAGGAGGAACAGAGACCATATTGCAATCGTTGCAACGTGGGACTAACTACAGCATAGCGATACGAGCCAGAACCGCGGCGGGCATTGGACCAACCAGTGAACCGGTTTACTGTATCACACATGAAGACAGTAAGTTTCACAAACTCTCGCTTTCCGTGTTACTGTTCATTACGTCAAAATATAGGACTGGTCCTTCGTTGACCATCCGTCATTTACTTACGCCATTAATTCTTTTCGCTTAATCTAAAATCACTTTAATCTAATTAAACTGTTTTTAATTGACCCTAAAGGAAAAATTTCTTACAGAAAAAATTTAAGACCATTTGCCATATAATATTGTCTGTCTTTTTGCGCCAACCGTCATTCAGTAACGTTCATCTCGCTATTCCGAAATACTCTTATAAACTAACAGTACCATACATTTACAGTACCAGGAGCGCCAATCGATATTAAAGCAGTGCCGAATTCGGAAGACACAATAATAGTGAGCTGGCTGGCACCACTGCACAAGAATGGAAAGATCAAACATTACACTGTTTACAATAGACCACAGAGGTATTCGCGATTCTGGAACTAGATTTTCGTAGAACTAGGTTTGAAGTAAAACAAAGAGTCAACAGTTACATTTCCCGCAGAATCGGCCAACATTCTCAAATGGTGGTCCTCCATAGCGACGATGAGGAAGAATATCAAGTGGAAGTCCGGGGCCTTCAGGAACATCAGACGTACGAGTTCTGGGTGACAGCCGCCACCGCATCGGGCGAAGGGGAAATGAGCGCCATAGTAGCGAGCAAACCGAGCGGTAGAGGTAACGTAACAACCAATCGACACGATAAATAGATTTGTCGAACTTCAATCACTGCACATGATTTAATATACAAACAGGGTACTGAGCAACTTATTGTCAAGGTCATTCTTCATTTAGGTCATTATCGTTTAGAAAAAAGCTCACTTTCTCAGTGGTGCTTTGCTAATCTCGCAGTATGTAGAACCAATTATAACGTTGTTTATAATAATTATGTGTCACTATTTGACCTAAGTGTTACTAATAAAGAAATGAAAATGATTTTGTTGGTTTTTCTGTTCGATGGGTCGTTTTAAGTGAGAACGTTTTAAATATAAGAACAGATATTGATATTATATGAATACCAAGGTTGATATTATATGAACTTTACACTAGCGGGGATTTCAAATAAAACCACTGTGTACTGTACTGCTGGCGATCGACTATCTTTCAATAGCTCTTTCTCTTTCTCGCTTTATTAAAATAAGTATTAGATTATACCCAACTCATGTGAACAAAACAATAACGAGATCTAATTCGACAGCAACGCCATCTAGAGACCAAACTTAGGAACTAAATATAAGGTATGACTTCATAGTTGATTACATCATAGCACTTAATTATATATACTAGAATTATATTCAGGATTCGGTCGTGAACATACCGCCAACCAAGGACGACACTGAGCGAACTATAACTACTTTGCTCTTCGGTTTCCCAAAATCTTTTGAGAATATCGTCCTCTTGAACATGTACATGCATTACATTGAACTTATTTGACCTACTAACGTCTCTACTAACTGTACCTGAAAGGACCCACCCCAAGGCGGCGTTTTGAGCTATCAGATTACCTGAAGGACTCTTTACCATCCCTTCCATTATGATGCGCTGTAAGCGTCAGCTCCCAACAAAATATCTACTTTTTTGGGTGTGTTGACTCAAGGTCTGCGAGCTGAAAACTTTTAACACTCAACCAATCAATGGTTGTGTTATTACTACGCTCTGGAATTGACGGTAAGATTAAACTTTGGCTCTATCCGAGATTGGATATTCACCTGTACCATGTACCTTGCCATGGTTGAACTAGAGTCACCCACTCCTGAAATGAGCCCTTGAATAGGAACCCTTTTCAGGTTGAGAAGTTGAACTGTGGACTCGGTGATAAAACATGCCTGAGAGCCTTGGTCAAGCAAGGCTCTGACAGTTTGATATTCACCAGTACGCGACTCGGCTTTTACTAATGCTGTGGCTAATAAAACCTGCCTGGGCTTAGTAATATTACCGGTAGACACGCACGAAACTACTGGCGTAGAACTGGAAGAATCAGCACTCTCGATAGCCGACGTTGTCGATGGCTGATCTTTGTTAAGGGGCTCCATATGCAGAAGCGAATGGTGGCGTTTTCGGCAAACCTTACATGTTGTAGGCTTTTTGCAATCTGCTACGATATGATTACTGCCTAAGCAGTTGAAACAAATTCTATTTTTTGCTGCAAACTCCCGCCTAGTTTCAATCGGCTGCTTAGTAAATCCTTTGCAGAAGCAAAGTTTGTGACCTTCTGAACAAAATTCACATTTAAACTTTGACGAATTAGTAGCTAACATTACTTTATGATAAGCTTGTGAGCCTTTATTACTGCTGTTAACCTTGTGACCTGTGACCTTTTTTGACTCTAAACCTTCCAAAGCACGAAACCAACTATCAATAAAATTTTTAAACTGGTCTAAAGTTGGTAAGTCATTTTCGGAGTCATTGTTAACCTTAAGTTCCCATTGTTTACGCGTGTCATTATCTAATTTATAAGCAGCAATGTGTATGATAATCACATCCCATGTACTCACATCAACTTTTAAGTTTTTTAACGCATTAAGACAATCACACGTGGTATCAATTAACTCTTTTAGAGCTGTACCAGATTCCACTTGCATACGTTTTTGTTTAAATTACCTATCTCAAATGCATTTTACTAAGTACCTAACATTATTATACCTTTTCTCTAACATTGTCCAGCACTGGCTATAATTGGCATCAGTTATAGGAGTGTGGCGTTTCAATTGACCTGCCTCTCCAGAGAGATGACTTTTTAAATAATGAAGCTTTTGCACGTTATCTAAAGAATCATTCTTATGCACTAAAAATGTAAAAAGGTCGTAAAATGTAGTCCATTCATCGTATTTCCCTGAAAATGTTGGAATAGAGATCCTAGGCAACTTTACAAAAGCACTACCAGACTTGGATGCACTAGTAGAAGCATCATGACTTGGTTGTGCAGAACCTTTCTCGTTGCGAATGGTTTTTAGCAAAGTCCTAATCAGACTTATGTAAGTAAAATAAGTGTTCTCGGTTGCATAATAAATATCATCAAGCTTCTGTTCTACGTCCTTGGTCTTAAAAATTTCATATATTTTCGTGTAATTGGTTTTAAACAACGCCCAATCCTTTTCCAATAGATCCTGCCT
Source organism: Thumatha senex (assembly GCA_948477245.1). Classification (NCBI taxonomy): domain Eukaryota; kingdom Metazoa; phylum Arthropoda; class Insecta; order Lepidoptera; family Erebidae; genus Thumatha; species Thumatha senex. Next base: position 32,455,053 of record OX419728.1, on the reverse strand, counting down.
AGCTTCTATGTACTTTTGTGTTAATCTATCTTTGCCACTTTTCTTAAAATTAATCATACCTTTATTAATAATACTTTGTTGACCTTTCAAAATATTAAATAGTCCTTCCATTATTATCAGTTATTTTATTGTTTAATAAACCAAAAATAAGTTTGTTAAATAAATCTAGCAATTTAAAGTTATGTAAACTATTTTTATCTTAGAAAAGTAAACGACTAAAGGCAAAGTTAAATCAATTTCAAGTTAATCTAATTATTTTGAAACCTAAATAAATAACAAATATCTCAATATGATATGAAAATATGCTAATTTTTAAGGTGTTAAAACGTAACGTTTAAAGTTGTACTATAAATTTTACAAGTTTGTAAAGTTGAGGAAAAATACAAGTTTGTAAAAGTCTAATTGTAAATTTTCTAAGTCCCGATCTTAAAATATCACAAGTGTTTGTAAAACGTAGCAAAATTGGGCATAGACTCCTCGTTCCCCCGTTTTCTATAAACAATTCTAAGTCCTAAATCTAACATGCACATAAACTCTAAGTTACTAATAAACCTAAGCAGACACTATGTCTCAAATGTCCTTAAAATTTACAAAGTCCAAAATCTTCTAATAATTACAGAGCTATAATATCTTCTAAGAAATAAAGTTGAAATTGCTTGTATAGTTCACGTTATAGTAAAGAAATTGTACTTACAAATAATTATTGCACTTCACTCAAACACCAATATCCAACCTCCAAGTATCGCCCTCTGTGGCGGTCAGGTGAACTGCGCTTGACGTCTCGTAGATAGCTGAGTTGGGTGTCACTTGACAGTGAGATTGAAGGTTTGACCTGGGAGTAGCGTCCTCTAGCGTCCACTCCTTGAACTATCCGATACTGCTGAGCTTGCCACCCAAAGCTGGGCAAAGCTGTGGCGTGCGGGAAGCCGTGTACCTTGCTGCAGCGATCCACTGCAAGTACACGGGGTAAGCGGGCAAACGCTGGCCACACTTCAAACAAAAAGATAGCTTCTCGATCCGTCTCTAAGGACCAAAATGTATAATACTGAGGTTGATATTATATGAACTTTACACTAGCGGGGATTTCAAATAAAACCACTGTGTACTGTACTGCTGGCGATCGACTATCTTTCAATAGCTCTTTCTCTTTCTCGCTTTATTAAAATAAGTATTAGATTATACCCAACTCATGTGAACAAAACAATAACGAGATCTAATTCGACAGCAACGCAAATATAAGGTATGACTTCATAGTTGATTACATCATAGCACTTAATTATATATACTAGAATTATTTAAGGATTCGGTCGTGAACAGTATTCTTACATATCATATCGCAAAGGTCAGGAAAACAGCCTGTTTCATGAAATCTAAAAGATTTTGTAACTGAATGATAATATATACGTGAGGAGGAGGAAGCAATTAATTATTATACCAATATATCGTAACGAAGAAATAATGCATCTTGAGGAGTTCCTGAAAAAAAGAATAGAGCTCATTGTAATTTACTGAGGAGGCGAGCGAAGCGAGCCGACGAAAGTCTCCCTTTTAAGTCCACCGGTATGGGAAAAATGCTATCGATGTCCGACCGTTTGTTCGTCCGTCCATTCAGTCTACAAGGTCGCATTTTTCATTGGATTCGCATGCAACTTAGCATGGACAATCCTTGAAATTGCCAATAGGTTTTTTGATCAGGGAGGTAATAAGGGCAGGGGAGGGAAAACGGTCCAGCGGTGGTCGGCAAGACCGCTCAAAACGGTTTTGCCTTTTACTCAATGTACTCCGAAGTTTACAGTTCACAGAACCACTAGTCTGTAGTCGGTTTCGAAAGTATAAGTAGCTGGCACTATAGGTATGAGCGCGTCTGTCCGCAGCCCCCGCAAGGATAACGTCGTTCGGGCGCGCGGTGGCGGCGCGCACGGGCGGCGCGGCGCGGCTGCGGTGCGGCGCGGGGGGCTCGCCGCCGCCGCAGCGCGCCTGGGCGCCGCGCGGCCACGGCGCCCACGGGCTGCACCTGCTCATACACGGTATACTACTACCCTGCACTACGAGCACTACTGCCGTCTAGTGACAAGACAACGTTCACGAAGTTCCTCACGTTTAAGGACAAAAATAATATAACTGAAAAATGTTCGCGTGTTGAACGTGTATGATAAAAGGAGACAGAGAGTGAGAGAGAGTTGAGCACACGACTGCGCACTCGCTTGCTTGTGTTATTTGTAGTAGACTTGATACACACAATAACGCATAAAGCATACGGCGTTTATTAATGTTACACTTATAGGTGTCATGCGATGGGGCTGATAGGAATGATTATCCAGGTTCGAGGGGCCAAAAAGTTTTAACGGCATGCAAGAGGGACATGAAATAACTATAATATTCGAGAATCTGCCACTATACATTATGCTTAAGATTTAAAGATTTTGATATATTGCTTGTTTGTGATTCATTTTTTGTTCGTTCACAGACGTAAACAGTAATTCAGCTGACAATTACACTTGCACTGTTCGCAATCCCTGGGGTGAAGATAGAAGTACGTGGGAGCTACGAGTGTTGTCGGCCCCGGGCCGCCCCGTGCTCAGGCTCACTGCTTCTGCTCTCGCCAAATTACATCTTGCATGGGAGAAGCCCAGTACTGGTGGTTCTAGTATACGTGGTAAGCGCGATACTGAATTTTTTTCATACTATTAAGACTGACAAGCTTAAGACCCAAGCTTAAGATATAAAGTTAGCTGGTCATTTCTATAATTTTATTTCAGGTTTCCTTATAGAGTACTCAAGCCCAGATGAAAGCGAGTGGCAATCATATCGTCTACCCGCTGACGACCGCTCATATACTTTGGAACGATTGTCATGTGGCACTTTGTACAAAATAAAGCTTACGGCTTACAATGCTATAGGGCCGTCGTTACCGAGTGAAGAACTCGTAGTGTCTACTAAAGGAGGACGTAAGTACACACGTTTTTGAGGGATTCTAGTACAACTGCAGTATATAAACACCAATGGATATAAATACCAGATTCTGCTAAAATAATTAGTTTCATATTTACTCTCACGATTTCGTCTTTGATAGAAATCGATATGATCTACTTTAACGTAATTATAATTTAGGTACCTACTCATTACATTATAACACGAATAGTTAATCATATTATTAACGTTATAATTTTATTAATATATACAAATGTTCATTTCTTTCAGTTTCAAAAGCTTCACCAGAAAAAGATCTCATCACTACAAACAGCTCTTGTGTTCGACTCAACTTGTTGACTTGGGACAGCAATGGATGCCCATTAACTCAGTTTGTAGTGTCAGTAAGGAGCTTTGAGGAGGCGTCATGGACCTCTCAGACGGTGTCTTCGGTTATTCAGCCAAGTGTAGTATGCGGCTTGACTGTTGCAACATGGCACCACCTGAAAGTAGTAGCTACTAGTGCTGCGGGAACTACGTCAGCTAATTATTATTTTTCGACCTTGACAGAGCTGGGTGGTAAGTCTTCTTGAATTTAAAGATTTTTATTAGGTTATCTACGTTTATGATGATTAGATATTTTGCATTTCAGAGAAAATATCAGCTCCAGCTTACTTTCCGCCCGCGGGCGATGATGTGGAAGAAAGGGCTACGGTAGCGTTAGCGGCAGCCGCTTGTGGTTTGCTCGCCGCGTTACTACTACTGGCTGCTTTGGCTTATAAACGAGGGTTAATATATTATTTTAATATCTTTACAATAGTATTACCTATGAATGCAATTCCAGCGAATATCATACGGGGTCTTAAATGGTTTTTAATTCTTCCAGTCCTTCAGCTACATGCTTCAGGAAAGGTTACGAGCAGGGAGACATATCGGAAGAGGAAGACAAATCAGTGGAAAAGCGCGACAACAAACGTAACTGTCAGCAAGTGTACACCTCGTCACCTATCAAACTGCCTGTCAGTAAAAAGGAACAACAAGGTAATAATCAAATGCCCGATTATTATACACTGTCAGCACCTGACGGCGGGTGGGCTGCTCGCCGTCCTTACAAGAAGCGGGATAGTACCCGAACTAACCCTCCAAAGAAGCGGGATAACACCCGAACCCCAGGTGAGGCTACGGTGGTAGCCAAAGTCTGCCGGGAGCTCTGGGACATCTTTCCGAGGAGTTACCCGGGGCGTCCGGCAATAGATAGTTCGGCGGGGACTGTGTGGTTTTAGCCGGTTCGTGTCCGGCATGACATACGAGGGGAATTCCACTTTAAAAACAAAAACACTGTCAACACCGAAGTGATTTAAGATTTTAAGCTTGAAAATTCAATCAAAATGATGCAAAAAGCAGAAGATGCAATAAAAAATCAAGTTGCGGTAGACTACACGGCTGAAGTAAAACTTCTTTAGCTCCATTGGCTTGAGACAAAGAAAAAAAATCGCATCATGTATATGTGTTAAAAGTTATACTTCATTGATGTAACAAAATAAAAACCTTTTTATTTTTTTTTACTTTTCGCCTTATCCTTCATTTGTAGAAAAAACTAAAATGTTCAAACAGTGGTCATGGAAACACTTATTTAGATAACTTCATGGTGTCGGTTTTTCGTGACGGTTTGCGCGTGCATCGTGAAAATTTACTCTCATCATATTTTTCTAACGCGTCATAAGAAGTATAACTTCGAAATTACAGGGATGAACTGAAACTTTTCTTGTTACATCGTGAAAATGACGCTACTCGCCTGATACTAAGTCGAGAGGTACTTTTACAATCTATTGTAATCAATTTGACGGGTGTGATGGATATGCCTTTTCACGCCCGCTCAACAAACCCAGGGTTGTGCAGCAGCACAGCGAGCGGAGTCGAATGTTCCTACGATGATGTGTTGAAGCCGCTCGGTGTGCATCCTACAGAGCTGTACGAGATCAGCCCGTACGCGACGTTCAGCATGGCGGGCGCGGGAGAAGCGGTGGACGAGGGCGTGTCGGGGGGCGCCGCGCTGCGCTCCTTCGCGCGCGCCGACCGCGCGCTGCCGCCGGCGCAGGCCTCGCGCGGTGCGTACGGACCTTCCCCCCCAGGCGGCGCTCCCACGGTGCTGATTATAAAAAACCTTAGCTGATGCTAGCGCCCAATAAAAGCGGACCTCGTAGACTTCAAATTCAAGAAGAGTTTGGAAGCGACTGCGAATAAGTTTAGAAGTAGATATTTATGATATTTCGGGTCTTATTCGCGACTTATACTTCCCGATGTTTCGGCGAAGGTAGGCTTTGTACCTAATAATATAAGTCGCGAATATTATAAATATGAGTGGTAATCGCGAAAGTTTAAAAACATTAATAGAAGTGGATATACAGCTAAATATAAGTAATAACTATACAAACTTAAGAATGCAGAAGTAAGTAATCGCATTTGATCTTAAAACAAAAATAAAGAAAAGGGTGTATGAAAATCCAACTCTAAATGCACAGATGAGTACACGCTGTCTCGCGCGATGACTCTGATGGTTCATCGTTCGGAGTCAGACTCGGAGTCGAGCGGGTCGCCGTGCGCCGAGTGCACCTCTAGTGTGTCGTACAGGATGCCCGTGACGCCTGGAAAAGGTAAAGTAGTCGGTCATTTAGCTGAAATTGCTAGGTTGTTATATTTATTATATAATATTAAGTGGTCACGATAAAACTGGGTGAATTATGTCATATACCATTTTATTTTTTATTGACAATTATATTTATCCATACTTCTAGTGCTTTTTGTATGTTGCTCTGCGAGATGTGTGTAAGAGTGTGGTACGTGTGTGAGTTATATAGAAAGAAAGCTAATTTATTGCAAATAGCACAACGTACTTACATATATATTACATAGGTACATCCTTACAATTAATAAGAAATAAAAAAAAACATTCTGAAGACAAAGCTGTATGGACTTAGTTTCATAGGTGGGCTAAGACAAATTACAACTACAGCAATGTCTATTGTCTTTGACATCAACATCAACGATGTGCCAAGTTTTGTCACGTTTATCCGGCTTATTAATTCCAAATTTTGTAACGTGGCAGCACGTGTTTTAGATTATAAAATTATAAGCATGCTGTGAAGTTTTTTAGTATTTGCTGAAGTTTCATCCAAATTCCATAATTTGGATGAAACTCGGTAAATACTGTAAAATGGCACTTGTCCATCACAGCACTGATCTTCCGTTCACCCATACGAACGACATCCGACGCCGCTAAGCAGACGTACAATAATATCTACTTCATTTTAACAAAATAAACGTTTAATATGCCAATACCATAAACAAATAGTAAAAATAAACTTATTGTTTTGTAAGTTTTTACGTCTCCACTGGCATTGATTTTATAAAATTCAAATACGACATAAATAGATGCCTTAAGACTCTTATAAGCTATCTAGTTTTTTCGATTAGCTCTTTTAAGTGACAGGCGGACTACAAGTGTCTACTATTATTCTGGCTGTGAGTTTAAAGAGCGCTCTGCGGGCAGTTGCAGAGGAGGTGTTTCGTCCGGCGACGGACAGCAGCTGCGAGCCCGCACGGCGCCGTCCGCGTCGACACCACGCGCGCGCCAGGTGATGGCTCACTTGTCTCTGTAGCGGCCACGTCTGTGGTCCACTACTGTAGTTGCTTAGAAACACCATAGTAAAGAGGCCATTCCAGCATAGACATCCAATAGGGTCGAAATAGAATAAGGAGCTCATTCCGATAGTTGAGTAGGTTCCTTACAATACGGACATCATCGCACATGTCAGTAAGGTTTTGCAGTCCTTCGATCAGATGGGCCATATTATGTCTGTCTGACAAATGGGGGTAACCAAGTTGCAGAATTTTTTAAAAATCTTGTAATAATAGTTAATATAGTCATGTTAAAAATGCCGTTAACAAAGTGATTTTGGTGTCGGTTTTCTATTAACGTGTTTACTATCCTGCGAAGTCTTAATGCGCATCCCGATCTTTATACTGCTGAAGTGAACTCACCTCTAATATTAGCAACTTCTGAATCAACTAATTCACTTCATCTTCAAATCAAATAATTTTCATACATACATACATATTGTCACGCCTTTATTCCCGAAGGGGAAGGCAAAGGCATGTTAAACGCCCACGTTTCACAGTATACATTTTTGTCCCACGAAACAGGTGGTGAGCAATGGGCCGTGTTGAAATGGACAGGCGCAGGCTATATCGACCTGCTGTTGAATTTTTTTAAGCCCATAAGGCCTACGACTAAGCTTAACGACTGCCATTTTATTGGCAACCGAGACCAACGGCTTAACGTGCCTTCCGAAGCACGGAACTGGGGTGGGTTTAGGGCCAAATAAATTTAATAAAATGTGTCTATTTTAGCTGTTAAATTTGGAAGGAATTTTGAACCCGGTGGTAACAATAAGGCTCTAAGGTCTTATGTGCTAGACACTAATTAGCACGACCAATTAAAGTCCTGGTAGTCTCGGACTCAATCTAAAAATAATTTTCAATTTTGCTTAAAAGGAGAGGTTATTGAAATATTGATAGTATTCATTCAAAAATACAAAACGTATTGTGACTATTAAAGTTGTAGATTGTAACGTTATGATAGAGTCATCTAGTAGATTTCAATAGTACTTCGACTCTGTGTGCTATAGCTTCCACAACACAGCCGTGACATCTATTGAATATTTGTAGCACTTTGCCCCGCGTTAGTAAGCCACCAAGTGTTATGCTTTACTTACAGTGTTGACAATATTATTAGATAGATGTTTCTGTTGTAGAAATCTATGTTAATTATTTTATATTTTTAAAATCGAATATTCTATAAATGTTTTCAGATATCAGCAGCGGCAGGAGCAAGAGAGAAGAGATTTCACAATACACGTGTAGACCCGGCGACAATAAAGACTGCTTTAAGCAAATAGTTACAATAATTGTTATTTAGCTAATTTACAATTTTAGGTCGAGAGATTTTAAAAGAAAAATATGTACATATTTTAGGAGATTTTGTACTGTGTTGGATTTGAAAGTAAATATTGCTGTCTATATCACCGCACGGTGGAAGTTCAAAATTACATTTTAATGAAAAAAATGATAGTTTGATTAGGAAATTATGTTCAAAGACATACTTGTAGGTAATATCGGTATTTTAACCCCGATGTGGACTTAACACTATTCCAATGACAAATTTTTCATCATATCGGAATAAATGTATTAATAATGAATAAGTACAAGACTTCAATAAAATTAAGTACAAGAAGAGTTTGTCCTTATTGATCGTGAATGGTATTTCATTGGAAGGACTAACTACAAGTGGTGATGGTACCAATTATCACAACATTATTTGATGTGCTCAAAAAGGTTCTTATGATTCATTTTGTATCTGTATTTTATAATATCTGTTGTACGCACTAATTGTGTACATTTTCGATGTGTATTATATCTTTTATCTTAGATACCTTATCTTAGATAAAGATCTCAATTTTTACTACAGGTATTATTTTAAAAAAAAAAATATAAATTAATTGACTCTATAACTCCATTAAAATAAATCTTTAAAATTTCTTTTCTGAGCTACCTACAATACATAACTACATAATATTATTAGATAAAATTATAGCTGTAACAGGTCCACCTAACTTATGTTACTGTCACTGCCCATGATTACTTATTGTAAATATTTTAAGAGAAGTGGTAATAAAGTCGATTGATTTCTAATATAATGCGTTTTATTCTTGCTCAAATTTATAAAACCTCTCAGTTTTAGATGCTCTGCGATTATATAATTTTGAGGAGTGGAGATGTTTGTATGACAACCCCAGTGTGACCGTCTAGTTATTGGATCAAAAGACCAAAATAACTGAACTGTGTAGTAATGAGACAGTAAATTGTTTATCCCCTAAGCTCTTCATCAGTGCGCTACAAGAAATCTTTAAGACGCTGGACTGGAATAAAAACAAATTAGTTCATCTCTCATCTTCGCTTTACCGAGTACTACATCGTCATAGTGACGGAAACTGTAAATCTTGACGTGCTTGTCTCTACATAAACTTTTGCGAAATCAGTCTACATCGGAAGAATTGATGTTTGAAGTGATCCAAGAATATATTTTAGGTAGATCATTCAACTTGGTTCAAATACCTTATAATAAAAAAAAAATCCTTTTACAAAGAAATCACCAGGAGGGTTTGAAAGGGTTGAGCATAGTTCCACAAAACCATGCCAAATTTTCTCTTGGTCTATAGGTCACCTGAAGATGAAAATCTACAGTTATAGCCTACGAAGCGATGATTGAAGCCTATTCGAGGGATAACTCAGCAATTCGTCAGAAAACTAAAGTGGTCGACTTAGTTTGTAGAGTAAGGACGTTACAGCGTGGTAACGAGCCGCTTATATCTGTCGAAGAACTGACGCCTACTTATAGAAGGTATCAAGTGAGTATTGTGTGGTTGTAATGAAAATTACGTCCAGCAGTGAAATACGATTAGCTTGATTGAATGATTAGTGGAAAGAAATATTATAGTTTTGATATCTACGGATATTTTTACTATATTTATCTGTTAGCTCCAATGAACTGGTGAGTATTACACTAGAGTGAATATATTCCGAGCATTGAGCAGTGCTTGCGGCGACGGCTCATGGCAGATGCAATCTATCACACGACCGCTGGCTGTGGTCGAACAATTAGTGCACACAGACACACACACACAACTAGACATACAGCAAATTGTGACTATAATGTTCGTTATCATTGAGAGAAAACAGGTAATTGTGATGGTAACTAACTATTTTTCTATTTGTACACAATACAGACTACAACTACTACAATGTTGTACATAAAAAACAAAAACAGATGTCAAACTATAATAAAAATAAAATAAATTAATTGGTTTGTATAATAGACTATTTAGTTATATGTCACAGTATCAACAGATTGTCGTTGGCAAACATTATCAACAAATTACTTGATAAGTGTTTACGTAGTCCACTGCTATTAGTAACTGTCGTAGCTGCGTAGACAACTGGTGCTACGACGTAGAACACTACGTAGCTAAATTTACCTCATATAACGGGAAAAGAACACGGGCTTAGTTAAGAGCACCAGTTAAGTTAAGAATTTTATTGAGAATTAAATCATTTTTATACTTTGGAAATATATATTTTAAGGAATGTTATGCTTCCTTATTGCTAATGAATACATTATATTGATGGTATGACTAAAAATATGACAAAAGACAAAATATTATTACAATATTTTTTAACATCTGCAAGTTTTGCTTGTTAATGGTGACAGAAATAATATGTACTTAGTATACTATAAACACTTATTATTTTTACCGCTTTCTCTTATGTATAACTTTATTAACAGACGATGTCAAGTGTGGTCAAATACATATTTTAGTGTATAGCCTAGCTGTAACGTAAGACGGTAATAGAACCACTCATACAAGTACAACAATTAAAGATTAATGTCATGGTCACAGTTAATGCAGCGATGAGGTCCACCGGGAATTAGAAGTTACTTTACGTAGGAGTAATAGCTAAATATACCTTTAAGGCTTGGTATTCCTGCCGAGGTCACGCTTTTGAGTTTTTTAAACCAATGCGAATCGTAGAAGAAAGGGTTATTGATTCTGAAAAAGAGATATATGTTAGTTAAGGATTTAAGCTAGTCAAAATGACTTTCTGTTACAAAATCTAATAAACTTCAATTGATAGAAAAACATCCCAAAGTTGCCCTCTTTCGAAATGTTTTTTAAATGCCAAATCTAAACTACAGATAATTTTCATGAAATTTTTATACACAACTATAGCTACTAAATATTTATAGACATAATGGCTTACTTTGACTAAATACAGTGATCGAGCGTCTGTCCCAGTTGCATCTCGCGACGCACGGAGTTAGCTTTATATATTGTATTTACGAGTATATATGAGAGTTATATACGACAATGGACTCACCACCCATTACGTGGGCCAGGAATCCACAAGGTGAAAAGTGAGCATATACTAATATGCCTTTGCCACCCCTTAGGGGATAAGGCGTGATAGATTAATAAAATATATGAAAGTTTTTATATAAAATAAAGTACCTACACTTCACAGAAGCGTTAGAATTATCCCTGTAAATAGTATAAAATCGAACCCGGTACCCACAGGTTATAAGGCAGTTATATAACCAACTGAGCCAGTGGGCCGGTCAATGTATGTTTACCTATAAACAAATTTGAGCTTAAACATACCGACTGCCACTGGCTGAAGTAATCACTGCAGTTGTTATATTGAAGCTACGCTTCGCATAAATTATTAAAATTGTATCCAAGACCTTGGTTTTATGGTTTCAGTATTAATTATTTAAGTATATTTATAAATTTATTAGCCACGACTTTATCCCCGAAGGTGTGGCAGAGGCATATTATGGTGAGCCCAATGCCTGTGTTCAAATGGACAGGCTCAGATTGTAGCGACTCGCTGTTGTAATTTTTAAGTTGCTCAAAAGATATTCACTTGACTTAACGAGTGTCGATTGCAACGTTACTATCAACCGAGACTAACAGCTTAACGTGTCCTTCGAAGCACGAAAACGCTGGTAAATGAAAATGCTACAAAGCGTCATCCATCCAAAATCCGAGAGAGTTTCTTAAATCAGTGATCTTTTACAGAAACCGAGTTAGTAGGGCTACGAGCGCTTTTTATTTATGTTTTTACTTTATGTTAGTAGCCTTAACAAAGTATGACATTTCATGTAACTAATAATTAATTAATTAATAATAATATTGCAATTATTACAAATAATATAATTTAAATATAAGGCAAACTAAGTTTAGTCGACTGTTCTCACATAAATCCAAAGGAACAATGTAAGTGTAATTTTAATGTTGTAAGCCATACCTACATTTTCAAAGAGCATCCATTGACTTTCTTGCTAGATGCTTCTTCTTAAAGTGTGGGCTGCCCTTAGAACTGGCAACTAGAATAGCTCTAATTTTGATATGATTTTAATCACAACATTGATTTTGTTTTATTGTTTTGTATAAATTAATTACTATATAATTGGTCAAACATCATGTAACTCATACTCATGTAATTACTGGCGGTTAGAAAAGAGTGGCCATGAGTTGTATTGCCAGTTTCTTCCTCAGGCTCTACCTATTGCTTTGCAAATCTGGCATTAAATGTAAATGTAGAAGCAATAATCTTGACGTTCAGTGTTACTTTGTGACCTACATGAATAAAGATTTTTCCTTCATTCATTCAATTAATAATCCCAACATTTTAACGCGAAGGTTTTTTGCGCTTTAGTGGATCTGGAGAAAGCATTTGATAACGTTGTGAGAGAAACTCTGTGGTATTTGTCCGTGTGGCCTGGCTGGCCGTCTACACCATATCCGGGCAGGATATGGTGTTGACGACCAGCTGCCGCGGGCGATACAGTCTCTTTATATGGACTGTAAAGCTTGCGTGCGACCAAGGGGGATGTTCACCTGGCTTTTTGACTTCTGTTCGGGCGTCAAACGGGGTTGTGTTATGTCCGCCTGGCTTTTCATAGTGTATCTGGATAGTTGTGCAAAAGTGTGGCTGCAAAAGTTAAAAGATTATGATGTGTTGTAAAATTGTAGAAATTTTACAGTACATTACTGTTGTAGTGATGGTCTCATCAGAAGTGAACCTTCAGGCATTAGTCACTAATATAAAAGTAAAGGTCTTTGCTGCATGTTAAACTAAGAATCGGGTATTTGAAAAAGAAAAAGTAAGAACTAAAAGCAAGATTTGGGTAAACCGGCAACGTTTAGAGCAATTGAATGAAATTGTGTACTTAAGGAGAATGTTTAGCGCGGACGGAAGATATGTTCTGAAGAACAACATGACAAAAAACAACATCAACAACATGACAAAAAGAACAACATGAAGAAAAATAGAGTCCGTGAACACTATCTTTCCTCGTAATCCTGATCTTTCGATAAAGTTTTCGATATTTATTAATTCTTTTTAAAATATGTAGTTATATGTTTATATATTTATGTGTTTATATATTTATAAGTGTATTTATTATATGTATGTGTATAATATATTATGTGTATATTATATTGTGTGTATGTACTCTCATTTCTTAAAACTTTCTTACACATTTCTACCCTTTTAATGATTTCTTGATTCTCTCCTCTCGCCGGTCTGCTGGAAGAGATTTCTTTAAGAAATAAGCAGTACCGTTGTACAATTTTCCTGCTATTTTCAATTTTATATAATAATTTGTGTACATAAATTGTTAAATAAATAAATAAATAAATGACTAGCTGCCGAAGACAGGAACATAACATTATGATTTTTTGATTTTAATATTATTTAAAAAAAAGTATAATGACTACGGGACATTTTATTAGGTAATTGTACATAAAGCCTAAATTTGTTATTAAATATATCATCATTCATCATCATCATCCGAGCGTCTGTCCCAGTTGCGTCTCGCGACGCCCGGGGTCCGCTTTCCTACATTTTCTCCTCCACTTCGCACTGTCGTCGGCATCCCCTGTAGTGAAACCATTGGCACGCATGTCATCCCTTACGACGTCAAGCCAGCACTTCTTGGGTCTTCCCCTCTTACCGGGACCCGGCGGGGCTGAAATGGCCAGACATTTGTTACCTACGTAGCCCGGCGGTTGCCGCAAGACGTGACCATACCAACGAAGGCGACACTCTTGCAACTTGTCTGCAATGTCACGGACGTGAAGGCTGCCGCGGATGCGAGAGTTCCTCACGCGGTCCATCCGCGTGACCCCACACATCCACCGCAGCATCTTCATTTCCGAGACACGCAGCTCCTGCTTTTGTCGCTCCAATATCGGCCACGTTTCACTGCCATGTAAAAGGACAGGTCTAATAATGGTTTTGTAGACCTGTCCTTTCAACCGGATCGGCATTTTAGGATCACAAATGACACCGGTCTTCTCCCGCCATTTGGCCCACGCGGCAGCAATGCGTGACTTGACATCGCAATCGATGTCACTGGACGAATGAAAAACAGATCCCAGGTATTTAACCTGGTCCGTGCGCTCGACCAAATCACCGCCTATACGGATGTCCGTATAGGCGGTGATTTGGTCACATATGTATGTGGGATCTGTCGAGTTTAGTGCCAAGTACTCGGTCTTCGCCACATTTAATTTCAGACCGCCGTTCTCAAGCGTCTCCTTCCACGCCTTTACACGTCGCACTAATCTGCCCCTGTCCGCGTCTGCCAGCGCAATATCGTCAGCATACATGAGCAACCATGGAGGCTGCTCATACGGGTTTCTGATGCTGTCCGACAATTCAATTATATCATCATTAACTCCTACTAATATTATAAACGCGAAAGTTTGTAAGTATGGATGTTTGTTACTTGCACGTAAAACTACTGAATGGAATTTAAATAAACTTTACCATAACTATTTATTATATATATAATAGCTTATCTATCAGAATAACACATAGGCAACTTTTTATCCCAGAAAACGGGAACGGGAAAACTTCATTACGCGGGCGGAGCCGCGGGCGTCAACTAGTATATCATAAACCTAAAATAAAATCCAACACAATAACAGAGATGTTCCATTTCGATTCCTACTGCCAATCATTTTTACTGTGGCCTGCCAGCAGAAAATACATCGTCGATCTATCTCGGCGGGGGCTGAGCAAGCGTTGTGGTGCCTACGCGACTAGGCCTACCGGCCCTTGATGTAATGCCGCAGGTAGCGCTAATTTACATACATACATATCATCACGCCTGTCTCCCATCGGAGTAGGCAGAGACTATGGCTTTCCACTTGCTACGATTCTGGCATACAACTTTCGCTTCGTCAACTTTCATAATTGTTTTCATACACGCTCGCCGATTAAGGGTACTCTTGACCTGACCTTTTGTCAAAAGATCTTCAATTTGATCGGTATATGTACGTCGAGGTCGACCCTTACCAGTTTGCCCATTTACTCTAACCGCATAAATTTTCTTCGTCAGTCTATTTTCATCCATCCTCTCCACGTGACCAAACCATCTAAGCATCCCTTTTTCTATCTTAGTCATTACGTCTTCTGTCATACCGCAATGTTCCTTTATCACGCTGTTCCTTTCTTTATCTATCAATTTCACTCCAGCTATATTCTCAGACTCCTCATTTCTACTGCATTAATTTTACTCCTATGCTTCTTCTGCCATACCCAACTTTCACTGCCATATGTTAGGGACAAGCACTCCTCTATGTCACAGCCAGTCTTGCCTTTTTAGACACGTTCTGGGTGCCCATAAGGGTGTTCATTGCTCCATTCACTTGATTGCCAGCCAAAACCCTTCTATCAATGTCATCATCACATTTTCCATCTCTCGCAAATTTTGAGCCTAGGTATATAAATTCTTTCACTTGTTCCACTCTTTTTCCTTTTTCAAAAACCATTACTTTCGTCTTATTTACATTCACTTTCATTCCTTTGCCTTTCAGCGCATCATGCATAATATTAACCATCAACTGCAACTCGTCCGCTGATGATGCAAGTATTACCTGATCATCAGCGTAAAGAAGACATTTGATAGTCAGATCAGTCATTTTTAAACCATACGCACTTTCTTGCAGTTCTTTCAAGCAACTGTCAATGTATAGGTTAAACAGCCACGGTGACGCTACACAACCCTGTCTCACACCTTTTTCGAAGTAAAAAAGGCAGTGCAAGCTCCGTTGATTCTGACACAAGCACTGGATCCCTCATATAGAGATTTCAGTGCTCGTATCAAGTTGCTGCTTACTCCATACATGGACAATGTTGACCACAGTTCATTCTTGTAAGTCTATCATAGGCCTTTTCCAAGTCTACGAATGCGCAATAAACTTTTTGACTCTTCGCCAAAAGTTTTTCAATTACGCATCGTTAGGAAAAGACCTGATCCGTGCATCCTCTTCCTTTCATTAATCAAAAAAAAAATGAAAAAAAAAATAAAAATATCTTTATTTTGCATAGACCATTTTAACGGCGCTTACAAAATGTCATACACTATTTCAAATATTTAAAGCGACCACCGGTTCGGAACGCGGCCCACCTGAGAAGAACCGGCAAGAAACTTAGGAAGGCTTTTTTTTTGATGGCCTATTTACAATTTAATATTATTTAATATTATTTCATTTTGCCAGCAGATCATTTCCAGGCGTCCCTGTCCTGCAAATAGTCTGTAACGGAGTAAAAACCTTTTTCACAAAGCTTGTTTTTAATAAACTTTTTAAATTTATTTAAAGGTAAATTTCTCAGGTCACAGGGAAGCTTGTTGTAAAAGCGTATACAGTTACCCTGGAAAGAATCGCCAATCTTATGTAGTCGACTGTGGTGGACTGAAAGATTATTTTTATTTCTAGTGTTTATATTATGTTTATCACAGAGTTTAGAAAACTGTGATAGATTTTTCTGGACATACATAAGATTGGAAAAAATGTATTGTGATGGTACGGTTAGAATATTCACTTCTTTGAATTTTTCTCGGAGAGAAGCTCTGGGGCCCAAATTATAAATAGCGCGTACAGCCCGCTTTTGTAGAACAAAAATAATATTTAAATCTGCAGCACTCCCCCAAAGGAGAATACCGTAAGACACAATACTATGAAAATAGCTGAAGTAAACCATTCTAGCCGTATCCACATCTGTTAGAGTCCTGATCTTTTTTACAGCGTATGCAGCCGAACTTAATCTAGAGGCTGTCTTTTCTATGTGTGGGCCCCACTGCAAATTGGCATCAATAGTTATACCTAGGAACACAGTTGATTCTACAAACTCTAACACTTGTCCATTCAGTTGAACATTGGCCGCAACTTGTTTTACATTTGGTAGAGTAAATTTTATACATTTAGTTTTATTTTCATTAAGGCAAAGATTATTTGAGCTGAACCAATGAACTACTCTTGCAATTGCATTGTTTACATCGTCATAGTTATCTAATTGTCTTTTAATTTTAAAAATTAATGAGGTGTCATCTGCAAACAAAACAATCCTATTCCTGTCCCCTACATAAAATGTCGTTGAAAATCCTGCTAGCACATCCCACATTTTCCCTTCAGTTTCATTCTTCACTCGTTTTATCAAAACTTTCGCATACAATTTGCCGACGATGCTGAGCAAGCTTATGCCGCGGTAGTTTTTGCACTCTTGCTGCGACCCTTTTCCTTTATACAGCGGTACGATGACAGCTTTACACCAATCTTCTGGTACGCTGCCACCCCTCCAGCAAAGGTTAAAAAGGCGGTACAGATGGCAAACTACCACGCCCTGTCCCGCTTTCAGCATCTCGACAGAAATCCTATCAATTCCCGCAGCTTTGCCTAGCTTCATACTATTCAATGCTTCCATAATTTCTTCTATACTTATATCACTTTCATTGCCGCTTTCACTCACTTCCCAGCAATGTGTCTGTGCTTGCATACCCTCTTTTTCAAATAAACTTTC
Source organism: Thumatha senex (assembly GCA_948477245.1). Lineage (NCBI taxonomy): Eukaryota > Metazoa > Arthropoda > Insecta > Lepidoptera > Erebidae > Thumatha > Thumatha senex. The sequence goes on along the minus strand of OX419728.1, from coordinate 32,437,653 downwards.
AAAATATTCCTTCCATCGTTTGAGCACACATTCTTCACCTTTCACAACACTGCCATCATGGTTTCTGATATGGGTGAGCTGCGATGTTGTCTTTTGAGCTCTCATTGTTCTTATGGATTTCTGTGTATCTGATGATTTCCAAAAGAATATAAAATTCTTTTGGAAATCATCAGATAACCTGTTGTCAAAATCATCTCTGACATCCTTCTTCTTTCTTTTTATCACCTCTTTTGCAACACGCTTAAACCTTTTATATTCATCCTTTGCCATTCTTACGTCCTCATCCGTTGCCTTCTGAATTCTTTGATTGACTTCTTTGTAGTCAGCCAATCCAACCATGACTTCTTTGTAGTCAGCCAATCCAACCATGCTTTCTTCTTATCGGACAACGCTTTCATGACTTCAGCACACATTCTCTTTAACTTACATCCTTGGCTCTTCTTGTTTACTCCACACACTTCAATCGCAACTTCCACGAGTCCTTCCTTAAACGACTTCCATAATTTTTCCATCTCACATACCACATCTAAATTTTCAAATTTCTTGCTCACTTTACTTAAAAATTCTTCTTTTATACCTATCTCTTGCAAATTATCAACTTTTATGCGCTCTAGTACACTACAGGGTTCATGCACACGGTGCCGCCACCGTTGAAACAGACCTCTTACTCGACTCATAACCAAGAAGTGGTCTGTGTCAATACCGGCACCGCGGTATGCCCGGGTGTCTAGCACTTTCTTTCTCAGCCTTGCATCTACAATCACAAAATCAATCATGCTTCTCTGGCTTCCTTCTTGTCTCGTAAACAAGTGGATATCCTTGTGGTTGAACATGGTGTTAGTTACCACAAGATTCCTCTCCAAACATACTTCAAGCAAGCTTTCTCCATTTTCATTAACTCGTTCGTCACCATATGTTTCCAATACACTTTCATATCCATCACACTTCACACCAACCCAACTGTTAAAATCACCTAACATTACTATTCTTTCGCTCTGTTTGCATTTACTCAGAATATTATTCATACTCTCCCAAAATGCCTGCCTCTTGCTTTGGTCTCTTGAAGATCGGTACCACCGCGCATCTTGCGGAGCATAAACTCCTACAACAAAGATGCGTGTGAGTCCAACCTTCATTCTTCATTCATTCATTCTCGCGGATAGTAGCACACCAACACCCTGGCACGCTGTACTGGTATTGGCTACACCTGACCAGTAGGCGGTATAGTTAGTTACAGTTAGACTCAGTGAAACTAGCTCAAAAAGTAGATTGCGGTACAATTTTAATGGCCTTTCTATTGGTTATTTAGTGCACTTGAACTATTGCTGTGTCAATAGAAGGGAAGAAGCTTATCTATAAAAAATTAAGGTGATCTTTTGAATTAGAGTAAGTTTTTTTCCTCTGGCAAACTTCATTGATCAAGGTACTATAATGGCACCGCTGTAACAGCAAACCATAAGGGAAGTTTTTTAATAAAACGAAGTTTGAAATTTACGAAATAAAACTAAAAAAATAATAAAATAATGAAGCGCTCGTGGCCCCGCGGTCTCAGTGTTCGGTAAACGATCACAGAGGTACGCAACTTTCACTATGGCTGGTCGTCGGATGGGTGACCACTTTGTGGCATTTACATTTGCGAGCGTTTCCGTGCTTCGGAAGGCACGTTAAGCCGTTGGTCCCGGTTGCCAGTAAAATGGCAGTCGTTAAGCCTGGTTGAAGGCCTTATAGGCGGCTTAAAAAATTCAACAGCAGGTAGCCACAACCTGCGTCTGTCTATTTCAACACGGCAATGGGCTCACCACCTATTACGTGGGACAGGAATCCACACGGTGAAAAGTGGGCATATAATATGCCTCTGCCACCCCTTCGGGGATAAGGCGTGATGGATATTTATTTATTTATTTATTTAAAATAATAAAATTTTTTTTTTTGTTTGAAAGTATTATACTTTCAAACAAAAAAAAAATTGGCCACAATGTAAAATAATCTATCTCATTTTTCCAATTAGTTTGTGAATCCCCTCCATAGTGGTTGCGCAATTTTCTTTAAACTCGTTCAAGAAGATCATAAAATTTAACGGAGGTCGAAACTCACTTGATAGCTCCGTTTATGGGGTTAATATCAGCTCGTACAGAACTTCGCACCGTGAACATTAGGTGTGAACCAAATTGTGATATTGTTTAATAAAATAGTGTGATATTGGACGGTACAAATGAAAAAGATTTTCTGAAGCACCCACGCGCACACACTCTGAATGTTGAGAAGAGTTGATGTAAACACAAGTCTGATTTTGCGAAGGAGTTTTTTTACTTTCTATTTGCAAAGGAAATAATAAAAGGGGTACCCCGGTATATAATAACGATTGATTATTATCACCAAAAGTTGTTTGTGACTCTACTTTATAGTAGAGAGGCGTGATGTGCACTTAAGTTTCTCTTCATCTAAAGTGTTTTCCCAGTTACATGTCTAAGCATACCATTATCATTTTGTTTTAGGTTTCACTTGTATATTAGTACTGAACCAGGATCAAATTAATAAAGTGGAAAAAGACAATTCGATTCGAGACGGGGATTGAACCCGTGACCTTTGCCTAACCGGGGCAATGTTATAGCCACTGAACTACCCGAACCGTATCGAACCAAGTCATAATTCTCCATCATATTTTAATCCTCATTTTGGCTAGAACGTGGTTAGGCAAAGGTCACGGGTTCAATCCACGTCTTGAATCGAATTGTCTTTTTAAACTTTATAAAAAATTATGAGAGTAAAATAATTACTCAACAATTTATCTACAGTATCAACAATGAACGAAATAAGCTTCTAAAAGTTACTACGCAAAATACCCTTAAACAATTTAAAAACACTAGAACTTAATGGTGAAGGAGATTTAGTGTCAGTACTTAAACGAGCTACTACATTATGCAATACTAAAAATACAGACCACAACTGTTCCTCCAAATCAAAAACAAGTTCCACTTATGTCGCCTGAAGAAATCCAAAATGTTTTAAGACACATGATAATTTAAAAACTGTAAGAGCTGATGAGGAATCCCTATTGAACTCTAGAAGAAAAAAGTTCCTATAGTGGAGGATTATTATTATACTCTAGCATTCTCATCACCAGCAAAATTATTACTTCAACTCCCGTGTTGAAAAGTGAATAACAGCAAATGTTATCGATGAAAAAAGACAATGAAACATTTATTACAGACCAATACACTCACTAGAAACATTATCCATTTTGGTTTGCCTAACACAACAGATATTGGATCATTATTTCCCTCAAAAAACTGTCATATGAAAAAGAAACTGTATGTTGCTATTTTTAAGACTTAAAGGGGGCATGAAATGCAATAAAATAAACGTATTGCCTAACTCACCACCTGTTTTGTGGAACAAAAATTCTAACGTTGAAATATCTGATGATATAACTTTTTACAAATTATTAAACTGAAAAAGAAATCACATGTACCAACCAATCTCTGAAACCAAAATCACCAAAAATTATGGGTAGTTACACACCGAATAACATCAGCAATTTGTATCTGATTAAATTTAAATTTTAGTTATCTGCTACCGATTGCATGAGAGGCATAGAGTAAACAATAAAAAACTCTAGTGAATTTTTTTTTTGTTCTAATGTTTTATTTAAGGTCATGAATAACGACTTATCCTCTTGTGTTGTATTTACCAAGCAGTTATGGGTCGAATTAAACACGAGTCTAAACACGGTGGAATTGCAGCTTTTGAAGCACTATTAAATCTCCCTGCACTACCAACCTCAAGAAGTGTCCTTTACCTTGCTCAAGTCCTAACTTCAAAAACCCGCCGTGTTTACTACCCCCTTATTGCTTTTCATTGGAAAACCAATTGCGGATTTTTATTTCTTAGTGCTTAAAATTCATTTTTGATCGTCAAGTATAAAGAAAAGTATGTTAGTAATTTGTTTTCGAGCGCATGCGTGGTAATCACGGCAGCCATTTTCAGGGAAACGCACACATGCGTACTGTATACACACAGGCAGTCACTACTCACGCACACTAATAGATATGTGAAAATTCTTCTTTGAAACATGCAGCATTTGTGTGTATCCAGTTATACGTTTTAGTGTGCGTGGGATGCTGAATAAAGCTGCATCCATATGGAAGGCTGTTGATTGAGTTGGTACAATTGTTTGCTTGAGACGGCGGCAGTGTTGTACATTGTGTGGAGTTCGGAGGCGTAGAGCTTATTTGAACCTCACGAATACTTTGATCAACACGTTTCTAGAGTGTATTTGGTGGATATAGATCGATTTAGTTTGAATAGTCGTTTATTACATACATTGAAGAGATGAATATACACTCAATCATTTAGGGTATTAGTCCTATAATAATATACTATACCTGGAAACAAACATATAAATAATAAATAATTTCTTTTGCTCACTGTAAAAGTAGAATAAGTTCTCTCTTTAACAGGAAGTGGAATCAATTATCATCATCAATATACATTTTAAATTTCATCAAGTGGCGTAGAACTGCGAGCCCGTAAAACTGCTAAGCGGCTTGAAAATATTCAACAACAGGTAGACATAACCTGCGACTGTCTATTTCAACACGGCAATAAGCTAATCGCCTGTTACATGGTACGAAAATGCGTTCCAATATGTGGGGGTATAATCTGCCTCTGCCTAACCCTTCGAAGATAAAGGCATGACAATATGTATGTATAAATCAAATCACTAATTGGTTCGTTCGTGTGCTATAGGAGTTCCATCTTCTAGCACATATGTTTTCCTGTTACAGAAAGAAACATTATTATTAAGTAGTCGACAAAAATGCACATGGTGAAAAGTGAGCGTATAATATGCCTCTGCCATCCTTCGGGGTTAAGGCATGATTGATAACAACATAAAGATTATGCATGTTCATATTTCATTCTTAACTGTTACTTATAAGCAATTGTTAGTCCAAGCCTTAATAACTTACACCGGTGAGGTGTTAAACTAGTCAGGCTGTCCGGAAATAAACATGTAAGTAGAAGTACTGGTTGTATTGGCTGGTTGTATGTACTAGCTTTGAGATACTTAATATGAGAATAACACTGTCCCAATGTGATACATTATTCAATATTTAAACCTCACGGAATTGATCCCTTGTACACATAATATGTACATTTCAAGGTGTTATACGTCTGTCCAATCCTATAAAGTGCCATATCAAACCAAATTAGACGCACGTGTTTCATTCCTCTGTGTTTACACGTACGGCAAAACAAATCGGGCACAATAAAAAATCCTACCGACAGCAACAAATTTGTTAGAGCCCACCGCATCTCGCTAAATTGCCGTTGAAAATATCAGGCCCATGTTGAAATATTTACACAATTTATTCAGGAAATTCAGCTCTCTGGACGCGCCTCTACGCGTGACCTGACCCAGCGTGAGAGGCACAGATTTAGTCAGGCTCGCGCCGCCACCGCAGGCGGGTGTTCGCCCGCGCTCCCTCCCGTCCGTTGTGTCCATCCCTCTCCTGCCAACCGAGAGTAACGCTAGTGCGAAAGGGCCCGGAAAAAACTGCGTTAAAATAGGTACGTAGTAATTAAGTGTGACTGGTGAAATGCAGGGTTAATGCCTTTACGAGTGCACCCGCGCACTAAACTTAGGAGGCGGCTAAGTTATAGTCATCAGCTCTATTTACAGCCTGGTTGGGGCAACGTGTATTTAAAATTAAGGTCAATTTGTGTTTGTCAATGTTTTGTGTTATTTGTCAGCTGATTTCTGTCATATATTCCATGTAAATCCAATTAATACATATCAATTTAAATGCTACCTCTTAATGGTTTAAAAAATGAGTCTTAGATATTATATGCGGTGTCTCAACTATTTAGGGTAAACAAAGAGAGATGCGATGTGTTCCGTGTTTTAAGAGTACGTTGCATTAATTTGTATATTTTTTTGTTGTAATTAATGGGAATATTGAAACATTTAGTTACATGTGACATTTAACGTATACTTAATACACGTGTGCTAGAAGATGGAACTCCTCAAGCACATGAACGTACCAATTGGTGATTTGATTTATACATACACATACATACATATTGTCACGCCTTTATCCTCGAGGAGTAGGCAGAGGCAAACTATACGCCTACATTTCACCGTATGCAATTTCGTCCCACATAACAGGTGGTGAGGCCAATGTCGTGTTGGAATGGACAGGCGATCTGCTATTGAAATTGTTCAAGCCGCTCATAAGGCCTTCAATTAGGCTTTGACAACTGGGACCAACGGCTTAATGTGCCTTCCAAATCACGGAAACCCTCGCAAATGTAAATGCGACTAAATGGTCACCCATCCAAAGACCAGCCAAAGAGAAAGTTGCTTAACGCGGTGATCGTTTACAGAACAATGAGTTAGCGGGGCCACCAGCGCATCGTTTGATCTATAAAGCGTTGTTTACCAGCTGATATAGTTTCAGTCTTGCTTTCTTGTATGCGGTGCTTTTAATAAGCTTTATGAAGGTGAGCGGGAGTTTATGCTTAAAGAATAAGTATTTTATGTCTTTAAGAGCATCCGTCATATCACAAGGGTTCGGATAAGTGTTAATAATGGTAATGGTACTAGGGTGTTCTTAGACACACTACTACTTCAATGCATAGTCCACGTGTGATCACTTGGTTTAGAATCAGTTCAAAGAGTCTGACTCGCATGAAAATATATACGTAGCCATCTTGATTAGTAATCAAACGGTATTCATGTTTGTTGGTTTTCTATTGAGGCGTAAAGTTAAATGTAAATTATATAATTTATGTTAATTTATTATACAAGGCCCTCTATATTTACACATTTTTTTATTTTCGAATAATCTTTATATGTCTTCATTTCATCATACACATCTTAAATTCTGGGAAATCATTTTGCTGAGAATGCAACTTTATGCGAATTCAACTCAATGGTCTTAGAGGATACATAACGCACCCAATACCTTACATACAGTTTCTGTTGTTTTGTTGGACCTTAGGTTTGAATATTTTAAATACATTACACTTGGAGCGTGACAATTCTAACTGCCTCTAATAGAGGGTAACAATAAATAAAAAAAGGTAAATATTTGAATATTTCATCAGAAATTAAAAATTATAAATAAAATAAATAAATAAATATCCATCACGCCTTATCCCCGAAGGGGTGGCAGAGGCATATTATATGCCAACTTTTCACCGTGTGGATTCCTGTCCCAGTCCCCTGAGCCCATTGCCTTGGGGATGAAGAGTAGAAGCGTGCACGTCGCCATCCCTGCCAGCTACGGCTGCAATTCTACTCCAACACGAGTGCCACCAGGGCGAATACGGTTAGGGCGTGCCCCCGAGGCGACGCGCACCAGTTCGTCCCCGCTGGTGCGAAAAGTGTGAGCCAGAGCGGCGTAGGGGACCGCCACCCTACACGCGCGGCCCGACACGGCGGGAAGTGGAGGACGGAGTGCAGGGTAGCTGCGTGGAATGTTAGGGGAGGAATGGCAGATAAAATGAATGGGTAGATGGATGTTATGATTGAGAGAAAGTTAGATGTAGTGTGCGCGAGGGCAGCGAAGTCTTGGAGCTCCCGGGTGGGGTGCTCGCGCTATGGTCTAGAGTACCAGAGAGCGAGCATGGTAGTCGGGGGGTTGGACTTTTGTTGTCCACGCGATTGGCCTCCGGTATGTATGAGTACAAACTAGTAGGTCCCAGAATCCTCAGGATCCGTCTAAAACTTGGTTTGACGAAGATTTTTCTGGTAGCTGCTTACGCGCCAGTATCTTCGTCGAACGCGAGTGAGCTAGAGGACTTCTGGGAAAGTATGCGAGAAGCTCTAAATATGATAGAAGGAAATGAAAGACTTATAGTATGTGGAGACTTGAATGGATGGTTGGGTACCGCTCGCGATGGTATTGAGTCGGTACTCGGGAAGTATGGGGATAAAAGGGTGAACGACGCTGGCAAGCTTATACTGGCATTTTGTAAGGATAAGGATTTGTTTGTGGCGAACACAATGTTCAACCACAAACAAATTCATATGTCTACAAGGAGATGTAAGTCAAAGAGAAGCATGATAGATCTATTCCTAATAGATAGTCAGCTCCGTAAACAGGTGATGGACACAAGGGTTTATCGAGGCGCTGAGCTGGGATCAGACCACTACCTAGTCATAACTAGGATTAGGGGTTTGTTCGCGGGTTGGCGTCATCGTACCGAGTGTCCTGAACCTGAATCGACTTATAGCATCAAAAGCTGGAAGTTGCAGGATGCATCCATTAGGGATAAATATAAAGAAAGGGTAGCCGAAAAGCTTGGCGACGTCAATGTTAGTAGTGAGAATGTGGAAAGTGTATGGCAGAACCTTAGGGATAGTATGGTAAAAGCCGCTGTGGAAGTGTGTGGAGAAACGAAAAGAGGCAGTAGTAATAAGCGTGATGCATGGTGGAATGAGGAAGTGAAAGAAGCAGTTCGAATGAAGAAGAAAGCATGGTTAGACTACTTAGCCTCGCGGAATGATTTTAATATAAAAGAGAGATACAAGCTGCAAAAAGTTAACACGAAGGCACTGATAGAAGAAGCTCGTGAAAGGTGCAGAATGAAAGCGGATGAAAGGTTGTCGTCCAATTTCCGGGATAATGCCAAGCTCTTCTGGAAAGAGGTAGGCAAGACCCGGAGTTGTTCGGCAATCTGCAGTATGAATAAAGTGCTTAGTGTTAACAATGACGTCCTAACAGACCAAACTGACGTCCTGCAGAGATGGAGGGAATATTATGGAAAGATGTATGCAAGAAAAGACGGAGATGCCACATCGGGAAGTAGAGCTCACTTCAATGCCCTGGATCCCGATGTCATTGAAGACATTAGTATGAAAGAAATTGAACAAGCGATAAGAAGTATGAAATGTGGTAAGGCTGCGGGAAAAGACAGAGTTACTGCTGAGATGATCAAGTACGGTGGGTCGCGCGTCTGGGACACACTATGTCTGTTATGTAACTTGTGCTGGCGGACGGGTGAGGTTCCAGATGACTGGCGAATAGCAGTTGTAGTACCTATTTAAAAAGGGAAAGGCTCGCGCCTAAACTGCTCCAGCTACAGGGCGATCAGCTTAGTCAGCTTAGCTAGTAAGGTGTATGCAAAGGTTATAACGGCAAGAATGCAATAAAAGTCTGAAAGGTATTTATGGGAGGCTCAATGCGGATTCCGGCGTGGAAGAGGTTGCATGGATCAATTGTTTTCTCTCCGCATGATCGCGGAGAAGTTTCTGGCTATTAGCCAGAAGGTTTTCTGCGCTTTTTTAGATCTGGAGAAAGCATTTGATAACGTTGTGAGAGAAACTTTGTGGGATTTGCTGCCCGGATATGGTATGGACGGCTCGCTACTGCGGGCAATACGGTCGCTTTATAGAGACTGTAAGGCTTGCGTGCGAGTAGAGGGGATGTGTCACCTCTTTTTGATGTCTGTACAGGCGTCAAACAGGGTTGTGTCATGTCCACCTGGCTGTTCATAGTGTATCTGGACAGTTGCCTGCAGAAGTTGAAAGATTGTGATTTGGGTGTGAATTTGGGTGACTTTAAAGTAAACTGTCTGCTGTACGCTGATGATGCAGTGGCCTAATCAGAAGCCGACCTTCAGGCAGTAGTCACTAATATGAAAGAGGAGTGTGAAAGTAAGGGTCTTCGCTTGAATGCAAGTAAAACTAAGGTTCTAGTATTTGAAAGAGATGACGTAAGAACCAAATGCGAGATTAGGGTAAACCAGGAACGACTAGAGCAAGTGAATGAAATTGTGTATTTAGGGAGTATGTTTAGCGCGGATGGAAGATGTGATTCGGATGTAGAACGGCGAGTAGCTGCAGGAAACAAGGTTAACGGTGCTTTGTCCCAGTTAGTAAAGCGACAAAGCATCGTAAAAGAAGCACGACTGGCGATTCATAACGCAGTGCTAGTGCAAACTTTGCTTTACGGTAGCGAAACTTGGGTATGTCAGCAGATGCATGATAGTAAATTGAATGCTGTGGCGATGCGATCACTTCGAAAATTATGCGGCGTTACTTTGACCGACCGAATACGTAACGAAGTGATACGCAATATGGCAGGTTTGAATGAAAGTGTCAGCGTTAAGCTGGAAAAGGGCGTGCTCCGTTGGTTTGGACACGTCCAACGAATGAGTGAGGAACGATTGACGAAGAATATATATTGTGCGAAAGTAGAAGTTAGGCCGAGACTTACATATGAAGACCACTTGAGCAGATTGCTCAAAAACGGAAAGGTCAAAGTCAGTACTCGGATACCCAGACGTGCGTGTAGGAAGCGATTGATGAATCTTGAAGAAGCGAAAGAAGTATGCATTGATCGCGAAGCCTGGCGATCTGTCCTCTCTGACTACCCCGTCAGCGATACAGCGTGAAGATAGTTAGTTAGTTAGCCCATTGCCGTATTGAAATAGAAAGACGCAGGTTGTGGATACCTGCTGTTGACATTTTCAAGCCGCCCATAAGGCCTTCAACCAGGCTTAACGACTGCCATTTTACTGGCAACCGGGACCAACGGCTTAACGTGCCTTCCGAAGCACGGAAACGCTCGCAAATGTAAATACCACAAAGTGGTCACCCATCCGAGGACCAGCCATAGTGAAAGTTGCGTAACTCAGTGATCGTTTACAGAACACTGAGACCGCGGGGCCACGAGCGCTTCATGTTAATTACTGATTGTTCGATCGATGTTAATTACTATTTTTTAATTTCATTGAAATTGGAAGAGTATGTCAATAATTTAGAAAAAAAATATTTTGGCAATTAAAATTATTGACATTTATAAATTTGCCATTTGCAATCTTTATATTTTAAATGAAAATGTGATTTATAGTTAATAAATATAAAAAGTGTTTTTACCTATTTTAAAATAGTGAAAGATATAATCTCGCGGAAAGGTTAGCAAGTATACGAGTTCGACAATACCCAGGATTCAGGGTAACACATCCGAAACTAAAATTGCATAATGTTGGACAATTGGATACCTTTGAACCTTACCCAAGGAAGGGTTTGTCATTAACTTTACCTTGTGTATGGTTCAAGTGAATGTATGTGCACCTTGAATATATCGGTATATATAAAAAAAATAAATAATATGTAACAATAAAAAAATGTATCAGTAAGTTATTGAAAAGCTCACATCCGCAGGGCAGCTTGTGGCGAGCTGAATGTGCGTGGCTACACATCGGTCCCGATTCCTCAGAGTTTTGTTGCCCTTCTGCACCAGTTAGGATTTAATGGCCTAACGGGAGAGCAGTGAGAGTGCTACTCCCGGGAGTGCAGCAAATCTCAACTCTGACTTGCCTTAATTGGCCAGTTAGAGTGAGGGAGCCAGAGCGATATGCTCGGGGGTGGAAGTGTCATTTTCAAGGGCATAACTACGGGGAAGCCCGCTCTGGGCCTGTCCCGCGAAGGTGAAACCGGCGCCGCACCGCTCGACACCCCAAGCCGCTCACACCGGTGTTGCCTCCTGTCGCCTTACAGGCTTATCTTGCCTATACAATCGCCATGATTGTATAGGGGGCTCATCTAGTGAGTTGGCAAGTCACCGTCTGCCAATATTTTGATGATATTATATTAAAATGGCAGACGCAGTTTTCATCCATAGTTCAAGTCACCCAGTACATTGAACCTCCAACTCAATAGCCCAATAGTAGTTAGCATATTGTACAATAGCTTAACTCCCATTGGAGATGATCCATTACCGTTCTTCTACATAAGGCGGACGTGGATTGTCTGCAGTGGGGGTCCCATTCCCTTTTACATTAAAATTCTCAAAGGGCCTCTGCGTGTTGGACCACTATGTCCCCATGTAAGCCTACCAAAAGACCGGGTATCTTCGTAAGAAAAAAAAAAGGAGATACCCGAGAAGAAGAGACAGATAATATATGTATAATATATAATAATGTGGTCTAAAAATATAATATATATACAATACATCGGTATATCTAATACCTATACAATATATCGGTATATATAATATATATACAATATATCGGTATCATGGGACAATTAGACAAAAAAAAAAGTCAATGGATTTCGCTCGGATTTTTCTACTTTATGATCATTTGCAACACAATGTTTAGAAACGTACAACTTTGTTGGAATATACTCGTAACACATTATTGCTACACTCTCCTTTGGAATAACGTTTTGAATATAAAGAATTTTCACATTAATTGTTTTCTCATAACTACATTCCCCGATAGATAAGCGTAGGTAGGTAAATTAATATTGCTATTCTTAGAACCTTTATTAATATAAGAACATGGTATTTTGATAAATTTACTGCTATTAAAATTATTCGTAGAGCGTAGCACCGTAGGCTAGTGACTACGGCGTAGCTAACAAGTCGTGACCTCGGTAACGATTACGACTAACGATTCGTTTGCTTTCGTAGTAGTATATTATATGAAGTCGTAGCAAAAGTGGGTAGTTTGTAAAAATGAACCGAGGGTTTCGTTTGGTCCTCTACCTTTGGGCATTTTATTTATATTTCATCTTTGATATAAACACTTGTAACTTAGTCTACGATGTCTACAGTTCATATCTACGATGTTAATTACTACACAGTGCTTGTTGCTTAAGCTTTGAGGTCTGATACACGTAGCAGATTGAGGCTATAAATCCGTCTAATTTTGGATTGCATTTGAAAAAATAATATTAAGTTATTATGTTAAATAAAGTAGTATGTGTTTTCTAAACCACAATCTCCACAATACGTTAGATACAGACACAGAGAGAACCGTTCCCTTTATTTAAGACAAAGCCGCATGTTGTCACCGACAGTAGTGCGGCCGCGTCGTCGCACACACAGCGATTGGACACTATTAGACGCCATTCAGAGCTGAAAGCTAATGGACTTGAAAACAATGGCCTTGTTCCGAGTAAAGCTTTCAGAGTGTCCCCGCGTAACTTCGCTCCGTATTATAAATACGTGAAACTTAGTTCGTAGATCCTTATTGGCACGAGAGAAGAGGAACGGTTGGCACAAAACTTGGAACTTATTCATTATCACATTTCATTGAAAAACGAGAAAGCTTAGATACAACAAATATAAGTTAGTTTCAACAAAGTATTTACAATTTGAATACTTTAAAATTTAATGACTATAAATGGTGCTACCTATACTGACAAAGATGGATGATCTATTCTCTTCTCACTCGCATGCTATTTGCTTCTATCCTCACACTCGTCAGTGCCTACTTCTATCTTTTATCTTTTTTTACTGCCGGGAAGGCATCAATATTACCTATGAATTTATTGAAATAAACCTAATCAACTTTTTAACACAGGTTAACTATCGTGATAGAAATTTTCAAATCAACTGCTGCATTAGTTTAACAAGTAATTCAATTGATTAAGTAATCGTTATTGTTGTATTAGAATTTGTTTTTTTGTTGCATTTCAATGATAATCTGAATTTTAAAATACAAAAACTATACAAATGATACATCAAGATCACCGTTAATTATATACTTAAAAACGAGAAAAAAATAATAAGTAAATCATTACAGTATCCTTTATATTTATCTCGACTGCAATTCAACTAATAAAACAAGTTAAGGTTTACATTATTAATTCACTTCAGTAGGTAAATTAGTATCAAATCAATCACAATGGTCATAAATATAACGATACCGAAACGTTTATTATACAATTATTAGTTAAATAAATCGTTGTATTGTTCTTACATAGTACGCTGACAGTAACGATTCGACGTGCCGCCATTTATGATTGCGATCTTTATTGTCGAATACTAACGAAATCATGCCCACCAGACGTTTCAAGGAATCCGTCTAAGTCATGTAGAAATCTATTACTACACTCCCTTGTAGTTCGAGTTTCAAAGTTATAAGATTTGTTCCTACACAACATGTGTCAGAAATGTATAAATAAAAAATAAGTATTTATTATCCTACTAATATTACAAACGCGAATGTTTGTAAGTATGGATGTTTGTTACTCTTTCACGCAAAATCTACTGAATGGATTTTAAGGAAACTTTACAATAATATAGCTTACACATCAGAATAACACATAGGCTACTTTTTATCTCGGGAACAAGTTCCTGTGGATAACGGGAACAGGAAAACTTTACCACGCGTGCGTAGCCGCGGGCGTTAACTAGTTAAGAAATACAGCTAAAATGATTTATTTTAATTATTGTAAATGACCGCTATCTTAAATCCCAATTCTATAACTTTAGACTTTAGATCAGAGTAGATCACCTGTCGTGTTAACTAACCGTCAACTATCGCGACTCGTCACATTCGCACTTACAACATTTATATTAATAGGTACACGCGATACATTGTTTTATTAAGCATATTATTACCGAAATGAGTATTATTTGACAGGATTGGGGCAGGCACGTAAGAAAATATTGAAACAATTTCGTGTTAACAAATCGGATAAAGCAGTGCTGAGTCTAAGCCGACAAAAATGGCGTCGCTCAGTAATGAAATAAATCACGTTACATGTGCCAGCGGTGATTTATGAGCTCGACGTTCTTCGCATTTTACATAATTATCGGCGTGTTATTATTGGCATTTAAAGGAGCCGCGTTCGTTAGGGCGCCGCCGCGCGCCGGCTGATGTGCCGGGTGCGGCTGAGGATTACGGCGCTCTGTGTTCATTATGTCGTAACTCATCAAATTACTGCCAAAATTATGTGCACGTATTATTTTCTTACTGGCTTGTGTTTAATTTAATTTTATGATAAAATTATTCTATACTAATTGAAGTATTTTCAAGACGCTACGCAAATTAATTCATTAATAAAGTCACAACTTTCTGTCTACTAGTCCTGGCTACATTTAAAATAATTCATCATTAAGTCATTGACAAGTTGTGACTATGTGCTGGAAGCTTGTTTGATGTTACTAATGTCAACTGTAGCGCAACCTCCTGTATTAGATCAACAAAAGTTAACTCAAATTTATTATGCCAAGACAGACGTGTGATAGGAATTTAATAATGTAAGGACTGTCATTCGTGATTATATTCGCTATAATTCAGAAAAAGAAGTAAATATCACACTTTTAAAATTGCAATCAATTATTTTTTTTTGATTTTACTGATATTTTCAGTCTAAATGTTTTTAATTTGTTAATGGCCAAAAATATCTTAAAAAAAAAAACAAAATAGAATGTAACCATTCATTTTATGTTTCTAATTTTGTTTTTAATTTTGTTCTTGATCGATGAGTCTTGTTACAAGAGCTAAGTTAGCACAGCACATAATAAACTTATTTATCATGCCTCTTTTGCCTGAAAAAATGTGCTAGGATCATGACTTTTCTAGAACTAGGCATCAGTGTAGGTCGTACTGCAAGAATTGAGGGTGTGACGTTAAGAAAGGTTCAGAAATCGCCACCTAAGTCCAGCAACAGCTTCTTCAGACCCGAAAGGACTAAATTGGTGACAGTAGATACAGTAAAAGGAAGACTGCCTAAAGCAAACCTGGAACCCAAAGACCCAGTGGCCCCTAACTCGAGAGACATTCAGTGGGATCAAGAAGAATGGTCAAGAATTTTGTTTACAGATGAGTCTCAATTCTCATTTTACACTTCTGATGGAAGGCGAGAAATACCTTCAAGCCTGCTTCTCAGAAAGAGTCCAGTACGATGTACTTATCACACAGACTTATTGGCCATAGAAAATGACACTCTGACTGAGGAAGGAGATTCTCTATAACTATGCAGAGCCGTATTAAGTAAATGTAGGTTATAACGGTTGACGGGCTTGGTAGGGGTGGTGCGCACTAGGTAGCAACAACACACCTACATACACCCATCAGGTACGGTTGGTAATCCCTGGAGATGTGTAAGTAACACTATCTCAAAGAATCACCGGTGCACCAGCTAGCAGAGCATGTGTATAGGGAGTGAGTATGGACCAACCTGGAGCAGAGAAATACCAGAATTTATAAAAAGAGGGCGCCAGTTATCTCTCCATCAAACGAATGATGCAATTAAAAAACTCAAGTATCTACTTATTAATTATATTTATTTAAACTATATCCATATGTAGACATGAATATACATAAATGAAAGTAAAAAGAAATGGCTTAGTCATGCATGAACTACATGAAAAATAAGCTTAGATTTAGTACAAATAAAAATTAAACCAAAGTCCATACTTTGGTTATAAGGGGCGTGGCCTAAAATGACAAATATTAAAGCAGTTGTCAGATGCCTTAAAAATATCTAAATTATATACAGACATACATTTAAACTATCTCTGAATTTTGTTAACACACAACACCGCTTCCTATCATCATCATCATCATCATCATACACTTCAACATAACAAGGTAAAAATAAAGTTTCACATTAATATTCCTTTGTGATAATAAAAAGATTATAAAATATGTGTAACTGGAACGTCACATCGGTAGTCCAGTATATTAAAGTAGTTGAAAGCTACATATGTAATAGAAAAATGAATATTTAAAGTTAAAAGTTATTCCTTTTAAACTATCAACATCAGTCGGCCTTTACTGGGTTATTATACATAGAAACTAATTAAAGATTACCACTTATCTGGATTTAAGTTTAAGGAACATCCAAGTCCTCCACATCTCTTCCTATTTTAGAAGTCCAGGTAGAAGGTAACCAGAGAGGGAAACATATCCTCTTTGCACAATATCTCAGCTTACTTTAAGTCTTCTTACAGACATTCAGAAGTAAAAATGTAGAATGCAGAGAACGTGAAACACGTTAAACTCAATTATTATGTAGATATAAAATAAAGAACCAAAACGAAAAAGAACAAAAACGAAAAACCCCTGTAACAACAGAAAAGTTACAGACATTAGTAATTCGTAATAAAAATCACTTTTACCCTCAACATTCTGTTGAAGAATGCAGTCTAAGAGATTATATAGTTTTAACTTACCACTTATTTCAGTGGGGTTTTAACCAGATCCTTCTATCATCATCCTTTTTCATATTATTTGCTAAGTCTCTTGATAAGCAGACTCCTAGCATTAGCTAAAAAGACTTCGGATATTAATCCAAATTAAATCACCACGACCAAGCGCTTTTTCATCACGCCGTTCTCGTCAAAAAAAAACCAGCTTCTTTTTTTTTCCGCTCGATCACGGCAGGCTAAAGTCATACACCATACAGCCTTGACAAAACATTGGCAGAAAAAACGAAAACAACATAAAAACCTTACCGGTTCGGAATGCGGCCCACCTGAGAAGAACCGGCAAGAAACTTAGGAAGGCTTTTTTTGATGGCCTATTTACAATTTAATATTATTTCACTTTGCCAGCAGATCATTTCCAGGCGTCCCTGTCCTGCAAATAGTCTTTAACGGAGTAATAACCTTTTTCACAAAGCTTGTATTTAATTAACTTTTAAAATTTATTTAATGGTAATTTTTTTAGGTAACAGGGAAGCTTGTTGTAAAAGCGTATACAGTTACCCTGGAAAGAATCGCCAATGTTATGTAGTCGACTGTGGTGGACTGAAAGATTATTTTTATTTCTAGTGTTTATATTATGTTTATCACAGACTTTAGAAAATTGTGATAGATTTTTTCTGGACAAACATAAGATTGGCAAAAATGTATTGTGATGGTACTGTTATAAGGATTCGGCCACAGGCCTTTTTAAAAAAAGAAATTAAAACTTAGAGGACTTTTATTTCACAATTTAGGACCCGAGTTTTAGGGCAAGTGTCACGCGCGGATGATAGATTCGAACTGAACGTTCAACTGAACTCGAATGCAACGAGCAATCAAAAGTGCTGACTGGAGGAAAGGATCTGGGGACGTAAGGGTTATGGTATACAGGGTGTATATATAACAGCCCCGGGGATAAGAGTAAACTTACCCCTAAAGGGTTAAGTTTATGTAAAGGAACGGATTCTGGGTTCAGCTGATGAAGAGGGGGTTTCAGCGACTTCTGAAAGTTCTTCTGGGGTTTCAATCTTGGTTTGGACTCTATGTTTATTTACGAGGCGGTGACAGGTGCCGGATTTTACAAATTTGTAAAAAACAAATTAATAATGATATTAGAACAATAACAGAAATGACAATCGTGGTATAAGAATAGTAGTTTCCATATAAAACAATATGAGGCTTTTCAATAATTTTATCAAGGTCATTTATGATGTGGGCTGAATCTTTAATGTATTGATGAGTGAAGATAGAATCAAGGTTAAGACTGGTTAGATTTAGAAAAGGGATGGATGAGTTAGTTCTCAAAAGAGTTTCTGAGTTACAACAGGAATCGTTAATTAATTTGAAATCAGGTTGGATTGTGTTTATTTTAATTATTTTCGAATATCTTGGTATTAACCTTGAATCTTTATAATAAGCTATACAATTCAAAGGTAAGTTTAATATGCCTATATGTGACAGTGTTATTTCGGTATTTGTGGAGTTACAATCTATCGACAATTTAGAAGGTTCTGTGATTACATATATCCACCTATTATTGGAAAGTGGTTGCCAAATATTTAAATTGCCTCTGAGGAATCTAGTATCACAAATGTTGGGTACGGATTTCAAAGTTTTTGAAATTATTTCCGATTCGCAGATCGGAGTGGTAGAACTAGAATATAAATAGGGGTTATTACAAATATAGTTAGAATTATAAACAGTTTTACAATCTAGTAAATTATCAAACTTACAATAATAAGACCTATCTCTAGTTACAGCTATAAATTTAGTTGATGGAATTATGGTGGAATATGTATTATTAATTAAAGCAACAGGGTAAGGAATGTTTCTATAAAGGTAATACAGTTTCGAATTTACAAGAGGAACCTTTAAAACGAATACAATTTTGTTATTATTATAGTAGCTAGCAATTTCAGAAATATTCATTATGGTATAAATATTCTCGAGCGATAGACTTAAAGGAAGTTGATGATAATCAGCTAAAAATCTGTAGTTTTCAACAAGTTCTGTAAACAATTGTTTTGGGGTTATTAAAGAAGGATGTAAAATATTTGATTTACTGAACATAATTCCATTAATAATGTCTTCTATTTTGAATGACAATGTTAGGAGGCTGCTCTCTAAAATACTAATAATTTCGTATATATTTGACCTTAACACTAATTTATCAGAAATGACAGAAAGATTCCTTTGAGATTGTGCCAGAGTATCAATAGCGCTATTTAACTGCTGTTCGTTGGTGTTGATTTTATTCAAAGTATCTCTAAATGCTGAAATCGTTGAGTTTATGATAAGAATATTTTGCTTCACTAACTTAGATAATGTAATTTGATCTTTTTCAATGAGTTCAATAGCGTTACTGTACTGAATAGCGTCGTCTTCGTCCATGGTGCCGAAAACATGTTTAAACACAGTACCAATTCCACCAAACCAGGCTGACCTTTTCGACCTGGATTCAATTAAATGTGATATTGAATCAAAGTCTCGAATTATGTCCTTATATCTAATTGATAACGGCTGGTGTAAGTTAGCACATTCGACATTCGAATACACTTCACTTTGTTTACAAAAGAACTTTGACCTGCCTATCACACCGTTTAAGTTTTTAATGTGTGGCAATAAGTAGGAAACATCGATTGGGATTAAAATACTTAAATGTCCGTTAACTATTTTAAGTGATCCAACTGGATCGAAGTATATTCCGGAAGTGTTCATTGCTGTTTCGATGAAGGTCTCCTGTGCAGAGGACAGGGAACTGCAAGGAGTAATTTATAAGTTGGTTTTATCCGGTTATTATAATATAATTAAAGTAAGTTAATCTAATTTTAATGATAATTTGCAATAAAGTTGCTTTTATAACTTAGAATTTTATCATACTAAGTAACATTAATTTATTTTAATAGATAGTATTTTGGCATTTAATTATTTAATGAAAGTTGTACTTAGATTAGTGTGTGTTATACTATGATTTAATATCGTTAATTGACGTTATACTATTATAATTAACTTTTAAGGTAAGTTATATAGATATTAGTTATTATTATAATAAGTTTGAATGAAATTAGTGTAAGTTATACAAATATTAGTGGATATTTATTTAATTTATTTGTAATGTTACGTGGAAGTTATAATTATATTAGTAGACATTATACTAGGGTTTAGTAATGTAAATTAGAATATATATATTTATGATTAGTAATATTTATATTATTACTTTATACGTTTATTCGATTAATATGATTAAGTAGCTTATATTTATACTGATAGTTAAGATTACGATATTTTGTAATTTACAGTGATAACTATATATATTTTAAGAAATTATTAAGTTAAAGTTAAGGTTTATGTAAGTAATTAAGTGTCAGCTCTACGAGCTAGTTTTATTTCATCAAAGTGATGTACTACATGTCTCCTATTTATTAATAATGTTAGGCTATTTCTACCATTTATTTTGATGACTTTATAAGGGCCTTTCCAAATAGGAGATAAGGCTTTTCGTAATCGAAGATGATTTTTTATAAAGACGTAGTCACCGATATTATAGCTTACTACACGACTATGGTTGTCATAGTAGGTTTTGGAAGCTTCTTTGGACTTGTTTATGTGTTCAATGGCCTTTTCACGTGTGAATTTTAGACGATGTTGTAACATCCTTATGTAATCAGGGTAAGTAGCACTCGAAGCAGATTCGTAAATTGAGTTAGGAAGGATAGGTTTATGACCAAAAACCAATTCATAAGGAGTATAGTTGGTTGTAGAGTGGATGGCCGTGTTATATGCTAACATAGCTGTGTAGATATATTTGGGCCAGTCATCTTGGTTTTGAGATATGTACGATTTCAAGTATTCTTTTAGTGTTGAATGGCTTCTTTCTAAAGCACCCTGTGTTTGGGGGTGGTAAGGAGAAGACCACAACTGTTTTATTTTTAGGAATTTACACGTGTCTTTAAACATCTGGGCAGTAAAATTGGTTCCTTGATCGGTAAGGATAGTTTTCGGTATACCAAATAAGGAAATAAAATGAATGAGACAATCACTGGTTTCTTCAGCAGTAGTACTGCGGATGGGATATCCTGCAGAAAATTTGGTTAGATCGTCTTGAAGAGTAAGGATGTATTTAATTTTGGCAGGACCAGATTCAGGTAGAGGACCAACTATGTCAAGAGACAATCTTTCGAAGGGGGCTATGGAAGTGGTTGTTATTTGCATTGGTGCTCTGTTTATTCTTCTAAGAGCTTTATTTGTTTGACAAGACGTGCAGTTTTTAACGTAATTCTCTATTTCTGTACGCATATTTTTCCAATAGTATTGTTCGCGGATTTTATTAAACATTCTGTTGGAGCCGAGATGGCCAGCAATTGGGATATCATGATTTTCATGCAAGATCTTCTGTACTTCAGAGGGACTAGGATAATATATTTTATCGCGATATATATGCACTTGAATACGTGTATTATGAAATAAGTGTGCCAGCATATTGTAAATCCTTATGTACGTGTGCTTGTCAAAAGGATTCTTAAAATCGGTTATGCTAATTTTGTCAATAGACTCGTTTTCAGAAATCAGGTGATTTCGGATGTTTCTTAGCGATTGGAAAATTTCGTTATATGAGCAAGTGTCAAAGTGATGCACTTTTGTAAAAAGGAAGTAGTATTTTTTATCATTATGTAAAAGAGATTTAAAGGATAGTAGAGTTCTATCTGAGTTATTGAAAGAATCGGATTCGGGTGAGTTTGATAAAATCTCCTGAACATATGGGTTTGACTCATCCAGATCAAGAGATGTGGGTATTATTAATATTTTGTTTTGACTTTTGATTAGGCGATCATTATGTTCAATTATTGGCGTATTATATTTTACAGTCGAAGGTGTTTTCAAGAACTTCGAGTAAGTATCATCGGGATCAGGTAAGTTAGGAGTATTATGATCTACTTCAGGATTAGGGTAGTAAGTCATTGGTTCTTGGGTACTGGTAGAGGGTTGCGGATCATCAAAAGGGTATTGTAAGACAGGGTCTTGGTTACTAATAAAAGGCTGAGTTTCATTTTCCATTTCCACGATAGGGTCAAGAATGTCAGACAAAGGTGTGGAACGGGGTGTTGGATTTGGGTTATCTGGCATAGAGATAGGAGGAAGAAGAGAATCGGGTAAATTTTCAGGACTTGGAAGATTTAGAGGACTAAAGTCATTTGATCCACCACCAAAGGGACTAATATCTAATGGACCGAGGTCGGTAAGTTCATCATTTGGTAAATTCGTAGGGTTTGTAGGATATACTGGGTTTACAGGATAGCGAGAAAGAGCGTCAGCAGCTGAATTCAATTTGCCTTTGCGATATACAATCTCGTATTCGAATTCTTGGAGTTGAAGACGCCAGCGTTGCAATTTGCTACTGGGGTCAGTGTGGTTAAAAAGCCATTTCAAAGGGCGATGGTCAGTAATGATAACGAATTTACGGCCAAACAAGTATGGTCTGAAGGTTTTGCAACCCCAGACTATCGCTAACAGCTCTTTTTCTGTTACACTATAATTTGTCTCGCATTTATTTAAAGTTCTGGATGCATAAGCAACTGGATGATCTTTTCCGACAGGACCTTGCGATAAGATAGCAGATATTGCATAATTGGATGCGTCACAGGTAAGGTTAAAAGGTTTTGTAAAATCAGGATAGATCAGGACTGGGGCAGTGACTAATTTTGCTTTAAGCGATTCAAACGCAAGTTGCTGTTCATTTGCCCAAACAAAGGGAACATCCTTTTTCAGAAGGTTTGTAAGGGGTTTGGATAATTTTGAAAATTCTGGAATAAAACGTCTATAGTAGGAGATGAGACCCAAAAAGGATTTTATGTCTTTGGGACATTTGGGGATTGGAAATTCTTCAACTGATTTAATTTTATTAGGATCGGGTTTCAAACCACTTTCAGTGATGACGTGCCCTAAATATCCAACTTCCTTTCTTAGGAACTCACATTTGTCGGGTTGTAATTTAAGATTGAATGAACGGAGTCGTTGGAAAATGGAAGCCAGATTTTGTATATGGCTAAAAAGGTCATGGGAATACGAAACAATGTCGTCTAGGTACACAAAACAGCGCTCTCCTTGCAGACCAGTAAGGACGTTATTCATGAGGCGCTGAAATGTTGACGGAGCGTTTTTCAAACCAAATGGCATTCTAGAAAATTGAAAATGGCCTTGAGGGACGCTAAATGCGGTCTTACAAGCATCCTGGGGTGCCATTTGAATTTGATGGAACCCTGAAGCAAGGTCAAGAGTTGAGAAATATTTGGAATTGCCTAATTGGTCAAGAATTTCAACGATGTTTGGGATTGGATAGGTTTCACCGATGGTAATATCATTTAATTTGCGATAGTCTATGACCACGCGCCATTTTTTTTGGCCAGAAGCATCAATTTTTTTTGGAACAATCCATATCGGAGAAGACCATGGTGACAAAGAGGGCTGAATTATCTTTTGATCAAGCATTTTTTGAATTTGAGAGTTGACTTCTTGTTTGTGTACTTCGGGAAATCGATATGATTTAACATTGACGGGCTGATCAGATGATGTTCTAATCTCATGTTGGATAGCATCAGTTGAGGTAAGAGAATCATTAGGTAGGTGAAATATATCTGAGTACTTGGAACATAGATCATATAGGGCTTCGCTTTCTTCAGAGTTCAGGTGTGAGACACGAAGGAGCTTGAGGACTTCATTGGTTCTATCTAAACACGTTTTGTTCGTAAAACAGGATATAAAGGATTCGTATTCGACAGGTTGGAGAGAGAGTTGAAGGTTGGAGCTTAAGGTTACCGGTTCTTCGGAAGTATTTAGGACTGTGAGATTAACTCGTTTATTGTCTTTTACACTAACTAAACAGTTGGCTATAAATAGGGAGTTATTTAATTTTTGATCAAGAATGAGACCTTCTTTTAGTTCAGGGTTGGTAACTGAGCATTCTATTAAGATCTCGGAGCGAGGAGGAACTTGGTAGATTGGGTCAGTCAGGCGAATTTTAACTTTATTTTTATCTAAATTAAGGATTTGTCTGTTGTAATCAATGGAGCACTGAAATTGAGTGAGTAAATCGTTTCCTATTATCCCGTCGTAGGGTAAGTGTCCTTGTTCTATTATGTGAAATGGAAAAGATATTGATTCTCTACCAAGTATGATGTCCATGTCGAAATCACCAAGAGTGGACATGGTTTCTTCACGGCTGTTAATGCCTTTTAATTTAATTATGTTACCTTTAAGTTTCAGGTTGGAGTATGACTGGATAGAGGAATTCTGGATTAGGCATATTGAAGAACCCGTATCAACGAGAAATTTAAGAGGTTTACTGGAAACGGATGTTTGAACGAGAACATTGGGTAAGGATGTTTTATTTGGTACACAGGACACTTCGTATACCATATTATCTTGGGTAGGAGTTTTAATTTTTGATTTAAAGCATGGAAAATCATTTGTTTGGATCTGGTCACCGATAAGCTTTTTACGTATAGTATTAGGGACGCTTGCTTGGGGCTGGTTACCCGTGTGGTCTTTGGATATCGTAGTAGGGACACTTGTTTGGGGCTGGTTACCCGAGTGGTCCTTGGGTATGGAAATAGGGACTCTTGCTTGGGTCTGGTTACCCGTGTGGTCCTTGGATATGGAAGTAGGGACACTTGTTTGGGGCTGGTTACCCTTGTGGTCCTTGGGTATGGAAATAGGGACTCTTGCTTGGGGCTGATTACCCGTGTGGTCCTTGGATATGGAAGTAGGGACTCTTGCTTGGGGCTGGTTACCCGTGTGGTCCTTGGGTATGGAAATAGGGACTCTTGCTTGGGGCTGGTTACCCGTGTGGTCCTTGGGTGTAGAAAAGGTGTCATTTTTACATATGGGTATGGTAAATAATCGCGGTTTGGGTCCCACGAGACACCTACGCGGACCCACTAAGCGTTTAAATTATTTCCGTCTTGGTTAATTTGAAATTCTTCTACGTTTGTAGACATTTCTGGCTCGAGGTCTCCATTCTCATAGTCAATACAGTTGACGCGAGCGGGTTGAGGCCTATAAAAGTTTTGGTTAGGACGTTGTAACTGGGACGATTGAGGGACTTTGAATCTATTATTATTAAATTCGCGTTTGCGGCACTTGTCAATTGTATGACCTTGAGTTTTACAGTACCTACAAAATAAATTCTGGATATTATGGTCAAATTGTTTTTGTTGGTAGGGCTTTGAGCTCATATTCAGAGTAGATGGCCTTAAAGAAAAATTGGGTTTCGGGATCTGACGATTAGTGTTATTGCGTTTATTAAATAGGTTTAAGATTTTTTCTTCAGATACTGCTACATTAATCGCTTCGTTGAGCGTGGAAGGATTTTTGCTTCTGGCTAGGTTAGAGATTTCGGGCTTAAGGCCAAGTAAGAAGGTGTTGAGTGCTAGATCTTCCATTGCGGCTGTGCGGCCACTTAATTCAGATTTCTTTTTATTTGACAATGTTACTTCGGTCAATAGTTTCGAGAGACAAGTTTCAACGCGTAAAGCATATTGGTTTACTTGCTCGTTACCTAACTGGCGGCATTCTTGCAAGTCTGTCAGTAGGTGGGCGTAGTGTTTTTTCTCTCCAAATTGATTTTTCAAGAATGTACTCAATTGATCCCAAGAATCAAATTCTTTAATAGAACAAGCTGTTTCGGCCTTTCCCTTTAATTGTGACAAAATATATTTGAATAGGATGGACTTTTGGGTATCGGAAGCCAGTTGGATTGCGTTAGTGCAGTTTGTCAGAAACGAATTTAATAATTCTCGAGTTCCATCGAAAGGTTTTATGAATTTGAATAGAGTGCCAATCTCGATACTGTTCGCATTCTCTTGTTTTACCTGTGCAGTTTGTGATCCGGTAGCCATTTCTATAAATCTATTAAATGCACACACAAAGTAGCAAAAACAAAATATAAAACACAACGGAAAGTTAATAATCCGTTGATTCTAATTAAGCTTCGGTGTAACAGGCGGCCGTGAGTAACAGACACCTTATCGTCTAGTCTCGAACACTCGACGGATGCGATAAGCCACTGAGCTAAAATTCTTAGAACTATCTTAACGGATAACAATAAAGTTGGCGAGAGTTATAATTTAAATAAATGTTCTTATGCTTAGGAAAAATTTGTTTTGCTAGAGAAATCACACACACTTTTAGGATATGGAAGGATTTAACTTTACTTTTCACATAAAAAGTATTTTGAAACTGAACTTACAGGAGCACGAAGAAAATGTACAGGATCATGATCACCTTTCAGTAGTCACACGTAGTTGCCGGAGTCCTTGTTACAGGAGCAGAGCGAGACACGGCACAGGAACAAGGCTGCTGTATTTGGTTAACCCAGTTGAATATATATCTTTTTTTTTTTCGATGCAATTCTTCCCAGGATCGAATCACAGATTTTCGGGATTTATCAAATTATTTCACAGGCACATTCGCGTGATTTTCACACTTGGAGATTCACCATAGGATACTTTTGGAAGACAATGGTTGAGTTCGACTTATTTAATTTTATTTGTTAAATTTTTTTTTGCACTGACACTTTATTTTCGGGGCCAAGACGGAGACGTACCAGGGATGCCTTCACCATCAGCATCCCACCACACTGCCACCAAATTGTTATAAGGATTCGGCCACAGGCCTTTTTAAAAAAAGAAATTAAAATCATGATTGTTGATTGGGGGTAGTTGACAACACGTATTAATTTTTGCTCTTACATTATTTATTGTTTAATAATAGTTACAATTAGTTTCATCACATTTAAATATATACTATCTAATGCTTATCTAATACACCTCCCGCCTGTGTGAAATCTCCTTTCTCCTTTCATCAATAGTCACAGTTACAATTTCACATCTCTCAAGCTCAACCTTCTACAACATCACTGAACAAATGGAGGCTATGAAGGAGTCTTTTTCAGCAGCTATGATGGGCCTTGAAGAGCGCATGGCTAGCTTGAACAGGAGCTTCAAAGTGTCGGAAAGGGCCCAACAAATGTACCTACTATTGCAGGCCTTACAGCTGATTTTAATACATTCAAGGCTTTCGTGGTGAGTACTCTTTCAGCATTCCGCCAGCAAATTGAGTATGTTGCTCGTCAGGTGGATAATATTGAGCTAAGGAGTCGACGCAAGATGCTCATGTTGCATGGTGTCCAGGAACCGAAGAATGAAGAAGCATCCCAGACAGTAGTGAACATAGTCCATGAACAGCTTGGGCTTGAATCATTTGCAATGGGCAATATCAGACGGTGCCATAGAATGGGTCGTCCTTCTAGTGCAAATAAGCCAAGACCCATCTTGATAAAGCTAAACGACATGGATGTACGGAATAGGCTGTGGTTCACGAAGTCTAAACTTAAGGGATCGGGATTTACACTCTCGGAATTTGTGACACGAGCCCGGCACGAAGTTTTCTTGGCAGCACGAGAACGTTTTGGCATCCATAAATGTTGGACAAGAGAGGGGCATGTCTACGTCTTGGATCCAGATGGAACACGTCACCGTGTTGCTAGTCTGAGCGAGCTAAACCAGCTCGACTGGAACAGCCAAAAAGCATCCGCTCCTACTGTAAAGGTTACAGCTAAGTCCAGGCGAGCTGTAACCAAAAAATAAATGCTTTACTTTTATTAAAACACATTGCATCACTGTTACGTAAGGTCAGGTACTTTTACTCACTATTCGATATAATTTTAAGTTAACTTATACCTAACATTATAATTTATGTACTTTATTTTAATATTATTACTATATTTCAATTCAAATTGATTGGCTAAATTAAATTTAAACTATTTCTTGTCTAACAGATATATAGTTGTTTTGTACGTCTAATCTATGGATGGATTGTATTTCATTTTTTTTTTTTTATAATAATTTTATGGCCTGGTTACGAGGACCTTTTAGCTAAATCTTGTTTTTTTTTATATAATATTTCTATCTATCTTGTAATTTGGTCCTGTCCAGTCTTTGTCGATGTCTGGTCCTCAGTCCTAGGTCCTGGTCCTTGCCCTCAGTATAATGGTAGTTTTTATACTGAGGTTTTCAGTGGCAGGAGAGAAGATAGCATTTCACTGCATATATGTCATTGTCTTTCACTACAGCACGTTAACACAACTTTTATGTCCAGGAGACCACCACTCCAGCTCATAAAACAAGATAAATGCATTAGTTTTAGAAAATAATATACAACAAGTGTCTGCACTTGTCACTGTTCCCGCGAAGGGTCCATGGATGTATTGTATTTTTGTTAGTTGTTTTCGCCCATCTTGGGCAGACAAAGGAAACTTAGTCCATACAACCGAGTTTCGTAATAGTGGTGTGGTGTATACTGTGTGCTAAGATTTATTAAAAGTTTTTTATTTTAATTTCTTGTACCTTTACATATAATGTATTGTTTTTGTTTGTGACACGCAGCTGGCGGGTGGATAATTTGATCAGAACCACTTATTTATTATTGTGATATTAGTATTTATATTATATATATTATTTGTTTATATACATACATCCTATAATACACTCTTTTTTAAGTTTTGATGAGTATCACAGATAACAGCGATGAAAGCTTTGTAACGGCAAGTAGTCTGAATGACAGCTTTTCATATATGCCTTCATTAGCTGAAGTTATTCAGACTCAGTTCTCTGATGTGCCTAAGAATTTTAATGTAGTCCATATAAATGCACAGAGTATTCCCGCCCATTTCCCGGATATGCTGACTACCTTTGACTGTAAGAATATCCACGCTATTCTCATTTCCGAATCATTTCTCAAACCTTGTCTACTCTCTAGGTGTTTCTATCTACCCGAGTTCAATTTAATTAGAAATGATCGCATTGGTTCAAGGTGCGGCGGCGTTGCTATCTATTTGCGCAATAACATACCTTATAGTATTGTTGACTCATCTCCACAACCGCCGCCATCAAACGCTGGTGAACATCTCTTCCTAGAAATTGAACTCGCTCACATTAAATTATTGCTTGGAGTGTATTACTCACCTTCTATGAAAATAAACTTCTTCTCATCTTTCGAAAATTTACTTGAACGTTTTGCACTAAATTACAGTCAAACTATCATTATGGGCGACTTCAATACATGTCTGCTAAAACGAGACACCCGTTCTTCCTCTTTTCTAAGTGTCGTTGAATCCTGTAATCTATCAGTCTTACCTTCTGATGCCACTCACCACGCTCCTGATCATCCTCCTACTCTTCTTGACTTAATACTTGTCTCTTCAACTGACCTTGTTGCGAAACACGGTCAGTATCCAGCTGACGCTTTTTCCTTCCATGACATAATATTTCTCTCATACAATGTTCGCTCTCCCAAACCTAAGCCGAAACTCCTTATGCAGCGCAATTTTGGTGGCATGGATGTACGTAGACTGCGTGAGGATGCGGGTAAAATCAACTGGGATCCCTTGCTGGCAGCACATACGATTGATGCCAAAATAACCTTTTTTAATAATACAATTATTGAGCTCTATGACCGTCATGCGCCGGTTCGGGCCATCAAAGTTAAACATTTACCGTCTCCTTGGCTTACTGCCGATATTAAAAAATTACTATCCAGAAAGGCTGCTGCCAAATGCAGATACAAAATTCGACCCACAACTAGTAATAAGGAAAAATACATCACATTACGAAATCTCTGCAGTAAGGTGTGTAGAAAAGCACAACGTCAATATATTCATAAAGCGGTCGAGAACGGAGACCCTGCCAAAATCTGGAAATTTCTTAGAACATTGGGAGTTGGAAAGCAGCGGCAAAATTTGATGTCTAACTCACTTAATATTGATTCACTTAACCATCATTTTACATCTTCGTCCAAATTAGATCAGTTTAACAAAGATAATACTTTGCAGTTTCTTTCATCGCTTCCAATTCCTGAGCATTCCCCGTTCAATTTTGATCAATTATCTACGTGTGATGTTAAGAAGAGTATTATGTCGATAGGATCCAATGCGATTGGCTGTGACAACATTAGCCGTAAGATGGTGGAGCCTGTCATTGACGAAATCCTCCTCATTATTTGTCACATTTTAAACTACTCCCTTATCTGTGCCGAGTTTCCAAAAGCCTGGAAAGATGCAGAAATAATTCCTTTACCCAAAAAGTCTAACCCAACATCCTTATCCGAATATCGTCCCATTTCCATTTTACCGTTCCTATCCAAAGTCCTAGAAAGGCTTGTTCACTCCCAACTATACACATATCTCAATAAAAATAACCTCTTAAACCCTTTACAATCAGGCTTTCGGCCAGGTCACAGTACGACCAGCGCATTGATAAAGGTCACTGACGATATTCGTCTAGGCATGGAAAGTGGGAATCTCACGGTGCTTACATTGCTGGATTTCAGCAATGCTTTTAACACTGTGGATTTTCGCATCCTGCTAGACATATTACGCTCAATTAACATATCTCCACTAGTGATTGATTGGTTTCGTAGTTACCTTTTTGGACGCCGACAGCGTGTTCGAGTAGAGGATTCCTTTTCCACATGGTGTAGTACTTCTGTCGGTGTTCCACAGGGTGGCGTGCTTTCTCCCATGCTTTTTACAATTTTTATTAATTCTATATCTAAGTATTTATTTTCTTCTTACCACCTTTATGCAGATGATCTTCAAATTTACAATCAAGCTCCATTATCTGAGTTGTCGACAGCTTTTACAATAATAAATACAGACCTGGCGCATATCTGTCAATGGAGCAAGCAATATGGCTTGGAGGTCAATCCCTCTAAGACTAAAGTCATTGTGGTGGGCAGCTCTCGAATGCTAAGTCAAGTTCAATGGTCAACCCTTCCAGATATCAAATTTGATGGAGTTGCCCTGCAAATTAACAGTGAAGTAAAGGATTTGGGTATCATAATCGACAGCACACTATCTTGGCGTCCACAAATGAGGGAAGTCAGCCGTAAGCTATTTGCTTCTGCAGGCTCTTTGCGTAGATTGCGAAACTTTCTTCCAACAGCCACTAAAAGGGCGCTTGCAGAATCCCTTCTCCTTCCTATACTCGATTATGCAGATGTCAGCTATCTTGATGTCACCGAGGAGCAGCTAGACAAGCTTGAGCGACTTCAAAATTTTTGCATTAGATTTATATTTGGGTTACGCAAATATGATCACGTATCACAATTTCGCAAATTGCTCAGGTGGCTCCCGATTCGCCTTCGACGGAACGCTCATATTCTCTCTTTGCTTTACAGCACCCTTTTCAATCCCACTACTCCCATTTATTTAAAAGAACGATTTATGTTTCTTAATGACACACATTTAAGATCCTTACGGTCATCAGAGTCACTGGAATTAGAGGTTCCTAGACATTCCACATCGTTTTACGACAAATCCTTCACTGTACAGGCTGTACGGTTGTGGAATGGGCTACCTTTAAACTTAAGGCGAGCGCAGTCGTTGACTATTTTTAAGAAACGAATAAAAGAGCACTACTTGGCGTCGTAGTATCTGTGTATGTGCGCATAATGTTTGTGTGGATGTGAATTTATTTATGTTTGTGTATGAATTTATGTATGTGTATGTATTTATGTATGTGTTTGTATTTATGTATGTATATGTATTTATGTATGTATATTTATTTTTGTGTATGTATGTGATGTAAGTTCTTAGTAAGTTTTTAGGCAAACTACATTATAATTATTAGTTAATCGTCTTTCTTTATTAAAAACACCAATTGCTACCCATTTCCCTTAAGGTCCTTGACAACTTCTCCATCCAAAGGTTGCCTGTAAGAGATTGCTCTTTAGCGATAAGGCCGCCCTTTGTACATTTATGAAACTGTAATCTCTTTATGTGAGTGTTTTATATTTGTGTGCAATAAAGTTTATTCTATTCTATTCTATTCTATTCTAAAACTTAGAGGACTTTTATTTCACAATTTAGGACCCGAGTTTTAGGGCAAGTGTCACGCGCGGATGATAGATTCGAACTGAACGTTCAACTGAACTCGAATGCAACGAGCAATCAAAAGTGCTGACTGGAGGAAAGGATCTGGGGACGTAAGGGTTATGGTATACAGGGTGTATATATAACAGTACGCTTAGAATATTTACTTCTTTGAATTTTTCTCGGAGAGAAACTCTGGGGCCCAAATTATATATAGCGCGTACAGCCCGCTTTTGTACCACGACCAAGCGCTTTTTCATCACGCCGTTCTCGTCAAAAAAAAAACCAGCTTCTTTTTTTTTCCGCTCGATCACGGCAGGCTAAAGTCATACACCATACAGCCTTGACAAAACATTGGCAGAAAAAACGAAACCAACATAAAAACCTTACCGGTTCGGAACGCGGCCCACCTGAGAAGAACCGGCAAGAAACATAGGAAGGCTTTTTTTGATGGCCTATTTACAATTTAATATTATTTCACTTTGCCAGCAGATCATTTCCAGGCGTCCCTGTCCTGCAAATAGTCTTTAACGGAGTAATAACCTTTTTCACAAAGCTTGTATTTAATTAACTTTTAAAAATTATTTAATGGTAATTTTTTTAGGTAACAGGGAAGCTTGTTGTAAAAGCGTATACAGTTACCCTGGAAAGAATCGCCAATCTTATGTAGTCGACTGTGGTGGACTGAAAGATTATTTTTATTTCTAGTGTTTATGTTATGTTTATCACAGACTTTAGAAAATTGTGATAGATTTTTTCTGGACAAACATAAGATTGGCAAAAATGTATTGTGATGGTACGCTTAGAATATTTACTTCTTTGAATTTTTCTCGGAGAGAAACTCTGGGGCCCAAATTATATATAGCGCGTACAGCCCGCTTTTGTAGAACAAAAATAATACCTATTTAAATCTGCAGCACTCCCCCAAAGGAGAATACCGTAAAACATAATACTATGAAAATAGCTGAAGTAAACCATTCTAGCCGTATCCACATCTGTTAGAGTCCTGATATTTTTTACAGCGTATGTAGCCGAACTTAACCCAGAGGCTGTCTTTTCTATGTGTGGGCCCCACTGCAAATTGGCATCAATAGTTATACCGAGGAACACAGTTCATTCTACAAACTCTAACACTTGTCCATTCAGTTGAACATTGGCCGCAACTTGTTTTACATTTGGTAGAGTAAATTTTATACATTTAGTTTTATTTTCATTATAGGCAAAGATTATTTGGGCTGAACCAATGAACTACTCTTGCAATTGCATTGTTTACATCGTCATAGTTATCTAATTGTCTTTTAATTTTAAAAATTAATGAGGTGTCATCTGCAAACAAAATAATCCTATTCCTGTCCCCTACATAAAATGGTAAATCATTAATATAAATGAGGAACAAGAATGGCCAAAGTATCGAGCCTTGCGGCACACCCATAGTAACCATGGATCCCACAGAACGTGTACCATTAATATTGACCCTCTGTATTCTATTGTTCAAATATGAAGACAGAAGGTCGAGAGCTATGCCTCTTATTCCATAGTGGTGTAATTTTTTGCACAGCGTTTCATGTTGAACGCAAACAAAACCCTTTGATAAATCGCAAAATATACCTAATGCATCGTGCTTGTCTTCCCAGGCTTCATGAATACATTTTAATAACTCAACACCAGCATCGGAAGTTGAGCGCCCTTTCGTAAACCCAAATTGATTCGCATGAAATATTTTATTACTATTAAAATGGGATAGCATTTGATCCAAGATTATTTTTTCAAATACTTTGCTCAAAGTTGGCAGCACCGACACTGGTCGGAAATTAGACGGGTCTGTAGCGCTGCCAGCCTTGAACAAGGGAACGACTTTGCTGTGTTTCATTAAATCAGGAAATGTACCACTAGAAACACAGTCATTAAACGCAGTTGCTAGATGGGGCGCAATGACCTCAATTATACATGATGCAGTTTTGACCGATAATCCCCAAAGGTCCGCGGTTTTCTTAATTTCGATACATTTAAATGTCTTTACAATGTCCTGAGCGCAAATATCTGTGAATACAAATGCATCCCTGCAACAAAGAACAGATTCTTCTAATAAATGTTCAGCGGAACTGGAAGACGCTTGGAGAGATTTTGTTGTCAATATAGGTACATTTTTGAATAAATGTTCAAACTTCATCGCCACTTCCAGGTCCCGTAACATGGTAACCATTTACTTTTAAATGGAAATCGCTTTCAGTCACCAAAGATCTACCGCATTCAGAGTTAATGATGTTCCAAGTCATTTTTATTTATTTTCAGGATTAGAAATTTTGTTTATAATGAAGTTTGAATTAGCAAGATAACCCGTTTGTTTAAATATCTTTGAATAATTTTTAAAATATTCCTGAAAGGTTTGCCTAAAATTATATGATTTTTCTGAATATAATTCAAATAATTTATTTCTACTTTTAAAGATATCTGGTGTTGCCCAGTCACTGAAAACAGGACGACCACCAATCTGTAGTGTTTTTGAGGTAAAAACTTTGCCAAAACTCATCATTAATCAAATTAAATAAGTGTTTACATGACTGGTCTACACAAGTGAAGTTAGGTAGATATGGTAATCTCTTTAATACATTTTCTTTAAAATTATTCAAACGACTTTGGTTAATTTGTACATATTTAATTTGTTTTTTTGCAGACTTTGTTACTACTTTTGGGAAACTTTATCCATTGGCCACGATGTTCTGACTCTACAGGATCCACAATCAATCAAAATCAAAAATCTTTATTCATGTAGGTCACAAAGTAACACTTATGAACGTCAAGATTATTAGCTTCTACATTTACTGCCAGATTCGCAAAGCAATAGGTAGAGCCAGAGGAAGAACCTGGCAATAAAACTCATGGCCTCTCTTTTCTAACCGCCATTTGACACAGTTTGATTAACATGATATTTGACCAATTATACAGTAATGAAATTATACAAAAAAAAAGAACAAAATAAATGTCGTGTTCTTTAAAATTATACTTACATAGTTCCTTTGAATTTATGTGAGAACAGTCGACTAAACTTAGTTTGCCTTAAATTTAAATAATATTATTTGTAACAATTGCTATAACAGCTATGAGCTGACCAGTCCCGACAGACGGCACCCGTTCACGGGTATGACGCATATATCAGCCATCGCCCTATTCTAAAAGTAGATAATAAAACACAAGATTCATTCGAATCCTAAATAGCTCGAGCGAAGAGCAAGCAACTTATTTCCATTTATTTTTATCATTCAAATAATCATTAATTGAGTAATAAGCCCTTTTCAAGAGGTGCGTCTTTATTTCCGCCTTAAATTTATGTAACGGCAGGTTCATAATGTCTAAAGGAATTTTATTATATAGGCGTACGCCAATTCCTGCAAAAGAGTCGTGAACCTTTTGTAAACGATGATGCGTTCCAATTAATTTATGCTTATTTCTAGTATTTATCGAATGTATGTCACTGTGTCTATTGTATAAATGTATGTTCTGTTTAACTAACATGATATTTGCAAATATATACTGTGATGCAACCGTTAAAATGCCAATTTCTTTAAATTTCTCTCTAAGAGACACTCTAGCATTCAATTTATATATTGCACGTATAGCTCTCTTCTGGAGTACAAAAATTACTTGTAGATCAGCTGCTTTACCCGACAGCAAAATGCCGTAAGACATGACACTACGAAAATAACTAAAGTATACTAGCCTTGCAGTTTCTACATCAGTGAGCTGCCTGACTTTACTAACGGCAAAGGCTGCCGAGCTGAGTTTACCTGCAAGACACGTTATTTGGGCGTTCCACTGCAGTATGCTATCTAAAGTGATCCCCAAAAATACAGTTGATTCTACAATATTAAGGGTATCACCGTTCAATGTTATATTTGTAACGCAATTCCTGACATTAGGCATGTTAAATCTGATACATTTTGTCTTCTTAGCGTTTGGTAGCAAATTATTGGTCGTAAAACCAATCTAAAACTTGGGAAAGTTAACTATTAACGCCGTTAAAATTAGTAAGCGTACGATCTACTTTAAAAATAAGTGACGTATCATCAGCAAATAGAACAATGTCGCACAAGTTCTGTATATAGAATGGCAGATCGTTAATATAAATTAAAAATAGAAACGGACCTAGAATTGATCCTACCGGTACGCCCATAGCTACAGATGCTCCAGAGGAGCGAATTTCATTAACATCAACATGTTGTATCCGATCATTTAAGTAGGAGGCAACAAGATCCAGTGCAGAGTCTTTGATACCATAATAAAAAAGTTTTCGCAATAGTGTTTTATGTTTAACGCAATCAAATGCTTTGGAGAGATCGCAGAATACACCAATAGCATCTTGTCTATTCTCCCAGGTGTCATATATATGATTCAGAAGTGTCACACCTGCATGAATGGTAGAACGACCCCTTGTGAACCCATACTGCTCTTTATGTAGTAGCATATTTGAATTAAAATGAGCTTATAGTTGTTGCAATATATATTTTTAAAAATTTTGCTAATGGCAGGTAATATTGATATAGGTCTGAAATTACCAGGGTCGGTTTTGGATCCAGACTTAAATAGAGGTATTACCTTGCTGTGTTTCATTAAATTCGGAAACACTCCTTTATCGATACATTTATTAAATATTTCAGCTAGATGTGGAGATAAATTAACAATAATAGCCTGTATCAATTTCACAGAAATACCCCACAAGTCAGCTGTCTTTTTTGAGTTAAGCGACTTGAATACTTTAATGATATCGTTGGGGTTAACACTTTTAAAGCTAAATAAGACATTGCACTGATCTACGCTGCCCCCAAGCATGCGTTGAGCTTTGTTTGGACAAGAATTTAAGGAGCTAAGGACCTATCTATAGGTATCTTTATATAATAATACCTTTATCTATAGGTTTAATATCAGTAAAAATTTTATCAATACAATTTGCACTGGTGGCTGTAATACGAGTGGGTTCTAAGAAAGTTCTATGCAGATTAAAGGATTTAAATAAATTTTTCATTTTATTTGTCTCTGATGGAGTTAATGATGTATCTAATATATCAACATTAAAATCTCCACAAACTATTATAGATTTCTTAGAACATTGGCATTTGAACAGTGCTTCTTCAAGCTTTTCTTCAAATTTAATGTAAGAAGCATCAGGGAGACTGTATTCGCTTAACAAGATTAAATACTCAAACTCAATACTGGCAATCTCAATAACTCGCTCAATGGAGAGGGCTACCAAGTCTTTACATTCTTTAAATTTTAAGTTATTATTAATTAATATTAAAGAGCCTCCACGTTTAGAATGTTTTCTATTGAACGAGCTAGCAACCTGGTGATTTACGAAGTTCAACAATGTGATTTGATGATCTTTAACCAGTGCTCTGAAGCACAAAAAATATTAATAGAATTTGCATTAATGTACAGCTCTAACTCTAAATCTTTACCATATATTAAACATCTAACATTATGGTGCACCAGGTTTATAAAAACAATATTTTTATTAAGATTATTCTCAGGGGCCAAAGTCAACTGGCCAGATTTATTATCTGTTGTCCTATAAACTAGTTTTTTGGAATTTCATTTTCCAAATGTGAAGTGTCAAAACAATCCTGCTCAATAAAAGCCGTTGTACTTGACAATAATTAGGCTTGAAAAATTAAAAATTAGATAGCAACAGAGCTACCTTTCGTTGTAAAAATTTTGATAGAAAATATCTATCTAATGTCAACAAACTATTATTATTGAAAATTGTGTTCCAATCGATCAATTCAATTTTTTTTGGAATATGATACCATGGTATGTAGTTTCATATTTAATTTGTATCTTAAGTGATTTTCCTTGTGGCTCATAGCAGTGATGTATGGCAAGGTGGACAAAATTACTTGCTTTACTTGCAGACTTGATAACGTATCAAAATTTTTTTAAAGTTTGTCACTATTAATATTGCCTCTTCTACCAACCAGCACCACTATAGTAGACTGCATGCAGTGTGTACCAGTCAATATAAAATCTATAATTTGAGAGTATGAATCTCCTGGATATGTATGATTTATTACAGAATGACCTAACTGTGATAAATAATGTCCAAAATTTTTACCTATTTCATCGCAATAGACTATGGTCTTTGCATCACTTTTTATTTGCAACTTTTCTATTCGCAAGTACTACTTGAACTTAATATACTATTATCCACACTGCACACAGTTTTAATTGGTGAAAATTCATCATTGCATCTATTTCTTTCACAACTAAAGGGTGAGGAGGGAACATGGCCTGCGGATATCAATTGG
Organism: Thumatha senex; assembly: GCA_948477245.1. Taxonomy (NCBI): domain Eukaryota; kingdom Metazoa; phylum Arthropoda; class Insecta; order Lepidoptera; family Erebidae; genus Thumatha; species Thumatha senex. Next base: position 32,399,488 of record OX419728.1, on the reverse strand, counting down.
TCATTTTGACAATGACATGAATTTACTAATTTACCTATGGCTAACACCTGTTCCCTACTCTGTTTCTCTGCTGTTTCATATTTATGTGAAATTGATTTCAAAGAGTCTTGAAGTCGGTCAATCTGACATTGAAGGGTCTGTGTATCAGTTTTGTACTGTTGTCCGACAATATCAAGTTCCAACATATACATATTTACCTGGTCAATCAGTTGCAATCTCTGTCTATTAAGTGACATGCTATTTATAAAAAACTTGTATTTATGTTTAATTTTTTTAGATTTAGTAATAATCTTTTTAATTTTTAAATATTTCTTTAACTTATTCTTACTACACTTAATAATTTTTAATGATTTAGAACAGCCCCCGGTTTCATCATCAGAAGTGAGGTCTATGACAATGGAAGGGTGAGCTGTAGCAGTATCTAAGCTTGTAGCCATCACATGTACATTCAGGAGGATGGTATCAGCGTGATGGCTTGGCAATCAAGAAGTCCTGATCTCAACCCAAATGAGCACGTCTGAGATGAACTAGGGAGGCTAGTCAGTAGCCGCAGACCACCACCTACCACCCTCACGGCACTAAACAGGCCCCGATAGAAGAATGGGAGAATATTCCCCAACATCGACTCCGAAACCTCGTGTTCAGTATGCTAAATCAATATGAAACTGAAAGCAGAGCCCGAGGAGGCAATACCAGTTATTAAAAATAAATAACAAAAAACAAACTTGTAAATGTTAATTGAGTTTTATGACACTGAGCTAAAAATCACTATTAAGTATTATTGTTTTATCTTATTTTAAACTGAAATATGTTACGACAAACGTTTTTTATTTTGAATCTCTAACTTCTATACATATAGTTTAAAAAAAAACAAATTTTTAAAGTGTAGTGTTTAGTTTTGAAGGCCAGTGAATTATGTTTTGTAAAATTGAAATAAGTTAGTTTAAAAGTTTAAAAATAGTTTTTAATAGAACCAGAAATAAGAAAAAAGAATATTGAGGTGTGTGCGTGATCATTTTGTGTTTGTTCTGTTTATGTTTAGCGTTGTGTAAAGTTATGACATTCGTTTATCACAGTACACGTTTACTATGAATACTTCTACTGAAGAAACATAAACATGCCTAACTCTGTCCGGCCGCTTGAATAAATGTGGTAAAATTTGGTAAAAGAAAATACGAACAGAAACTGATGAATATTAAATTGCTATTTAGGCGATTCAAAATATATCGACTTCTTAATGATAACATTTTAGGGTTACTACGCAACTGAATAATACACAAAATTCCTAACTGACTAAAGGTGTAGGCAGTAACACAACACACACCTACACGGGGAGGTTAACCACTTAGCTACGCGTTGGGTTATGATATAGCGATATATATATCATATACTATATATATCTATATAATATAAATAGTTTCTTGTATTAATTTTACGATTTCATGGTAAATTTTATCGCAACATACCTTTGTAATTTATTATTATCACAAAACACGGCACGCACATTTTGTAAGATGTTATCACAAACTGACTTTATAATAATTATACCAATTTAAATTTCTCACAAAGCTGAACATGTTTTCAATTCTTCCAAAAATACTTTTTCAGTTAATTATCGTTAGCGAGGCAAACTTGCCTTCGAAGAAATTGCAACACATTATCTTACCGACTCATCACTTGAGAGTACAGGGAGGGGGCGACTGGAGCGTGCAGCCGTCGAGAATAAGGAATAAAGGGAAAACATAAAGTGTAGATACTCATCACCTCATTTGCTGGCCTGCTATCGAACAATATATAATAAAAATATTTCATGGATAAAACAATTGTAATTTCTAAACTCGCTAAGATTTTTATTCGCTTAGCGAGTTCGTCGTCGCAAAGTAACGACTTGTAGTATTTTAACGTTTGCTTTAGCGTTTAAGTTTGGATTGTAATGATTTACCTAAGTATTCGTATTTTTAAATAATGTAGTAATATTTTTTTTGATTTATTTATTACGCCATATCCTCGAAAGGGTGGCAGTGGCATATTATATGCCTACTTTTCACCATGTGTATTCCTGTCCTACGTAATAGGTGGAAAGTCCGTTGCCGTAACAATTTATTCAACATTAAAATAGTCTCTGTATCTTCAAGTATTCATTTACTATTACTTAAAATTATTTTAACAGTTAATAAATGAGTCTAAAACAGAATGGATCCCAACGTATATCACGTCTTTCGCTACTTAATTTTTTATGAGCGTTACATATTTAATTATTATTAAACTGATCCAGCTGAAGGGCGTGTGTCTAGAGCGACTGTCACCAACTTGTCTAATGTCTATTCCCACTTTCTTATTTAAATCAGTTCCACTGTGGCTCACCCTTACTCTTGCGGAGTTCACTAAATCGTTTGACTGAGCTCATAATAATACATAAATTAATCAATTAGTTGTACCAAATCTGCCGCCAGTCTGAACAGATCTATTTTATTATTTAAGCACCCCCATCTCTTATCGTGGCATGCATAATTGATCCCTCCGGATCAGGAGTGACTGTTTCACTATATCAAACTTACCAATGGCGTTCAAGGAAATATGACCTTTATTTCTTAGTTGATAGTCAGTTTTATAGACTGCATAGTTATATTTGTACTCTCAGGTTAGACAAACAGGAGACTACGCAAACGCAGGCTAAAGTGAAAAAGAAAAAGTCGTTTCAATTATCTAGTTGTGGTTGTGTACTTGTTTTATAGGTAAACATTCGCAATAAGAGCTTGTGCGCGCGCTTGTCATATGATGCTCGAATTGGCACAGCACTCCAGTAAGTAGGAAAAAGGAAGTACTACAAAAAAGTAGTTTGAATACCGACATGTGTTTATGTTTACTGGCGTACGGAAGCTTGTGAAAAGTTTACAATCAAGTACTTTAACACCATTTTTAAAATACCTATTTTCTGTGTCTCTTTGCTTTTAATCACTTCAAAGGAAATCAAGTCTAATGTCGTAATAACCACTACCTGCATGCCAAATTTCAGCATTATCAGTTCAGTGGTTTATGTCGCATGTTGATAGATCAGACAGTCACGGTTGCCTGTTAAAAACAACTAGTTGTTCCGGCAAATTTCAGTACAACTTAAGAATCCCAATACGTCCATCGACCCTGTGGCATACAGCTTTCCATGTATGTTTTTCTGTTTCATTTTGTTTATATACTCTTCCCTTCTATTAGGTACTTTTTATAAACCAATTTTAAAACAGTCGTTCTTAGGATATGGCATAATCATGAAAGTATCCACTTTTATATTATAACTAATTAACTATCTTCACTTCAGTTTTATATTATCTGTACTAATATTAAAAAGAGGTAAAGTTTGTAAGTTGGTAAGGCTGTATGTAGGGGGTAATCTCTGGATCTATTGATCCAATTTTGACTGTTAGACAAGTATTTTATCTCAGTGCTATAAACGTTCATAAACTTAAGTAGTTATGTTTCGATTTTTTTTTAAATGTCTTTTTATTTCCTATATTATTTTTGCGCTTCCTGAATGATCTAGCACCAAACGCTTTTTTGTGATTCTGTCTAATGTTTATTTTACAGTTTTATACTAAAATGAAGACAAAATTTACGTATTAAATCAATTTCTCTAGCTATACCGTCTTAGAATAAGAGACGTGAGCTTATAAAATATAGTGACAAAGGAACCCAGGATTGCTTTTTGCATAGTATCGAGTGAAAGGGAAATAATTGTGTTCCTGTAAAGCTCCTTGTGGTGCGCCTCGAGCCCCAAATTGTGTTAGCCGCCCTTTCTGGCTCTTAGGGAGGATTTACTGGAATTTGACAATAGTTTCTTGGCGAGTGGGATTTGTAAGTGACGCCATAGGACGCGTTATTATGTATTACTTATAATGAAATGTTATTACACTTGTATAAAGATTTTTGTGTGAAGGTAGGTGCAACTGTTGTGAGTATAAGTTAGGAGTATTTAATTGAATCAAAACTACAAACAAGCGGGCGACCCGCAGTTTTACCCCCGTATTTCCTATTTCTGTGTAAAAATACGGGAATATCATTTGACTTAAGATACTCCAATTTCATCAGCTATCTGCAAGTCAAAATCACTTTAATATCGGCCCCCTTTTCAGAAATTTATACTTTGGGCAAATTTTAATTACACTAAGCGAATTTCCATGCCATTATTTACCCAAAGCACGATACTATATCTATTTACCCAACAGACAAAATATAGCGAAACTAAGTTTTAAAATGTTAACTATATTCGGTACTTATACTACTTGGCATCATTACTATTATGTTACTTTTTGCTTGCTCTAAGGTAACGTACCTTTGATGGCCTATCTAATAAGGATAATAAAATATAAAGGCTGATGTACGTTGTATATAAAACACATGAACTAGAAAATAGCTACAATAGTATTATGAGCAGTAACTTATAAAACTATTTTATACTTTCATACAAGAGCAAGTTTCCTCGTTGACATAAAACTTCCATCAGGCCGGTGTCGATATCACATAAAACAGAACTATAAAACAATGTACAGTGTACTTACTTGTATTCATTTATTGTGACGACCGCGTCATTTCGATAACAATATCGAAGTATACGAGTAAATGCCATCGGTTTTTTCTGATGGATATTATTTTATGTTTATATACCACGTTATAAAGTAGTGGGTCATCATTTCATACACGTCATAGTAAAAACTGAAATGTTGTTATTAAATGTTTTGATACATTTCATTTATGTATTACGAGGTTTTAAACTGCCTTGGTTGCACACTACCATAGCTATCGTGAGGCGATTGTTTGTGGTGTGAAAGATGAGTTTCTGGCAATGGTCTTAGTGTATGGAAACGGTGGTTTTAATTACGGTAGTGTTCATCACTCGGTCACAGGCCTTTTTCAATTCTACAAATATGCTATTGACCTTGTGACTTTTCGCCAAAACTATTTTAAAAATTACCATCATCGTTGTTTTACTTGCGATGTTGTTTGTTGATACAGTTTATATAAGTAGGTTTCCAAAAGAATTTAATATATTCTGTTAGAAGTTATTCAGATAACTTATTATCAATAATATTTCTAATAATCTCCTAATTTATTATTTATTAATATTGAGTGAGGAACGATTGACGAAGAATATATATTGTGCTAACGTAGAGGGCAGAAGTAGTCAGGGTAGACCGAGACTTACATATGAATACCACGTGAGCAGATTGCTCAAAAACTGAAAAGTCAAAAGTACTCGGACGTGCAGTATGAAGCGATTAATGAATCTACAGGAATCGAAAGAAGTATGCATGGATCGCGATGCCTGGCGATCTGTCCTCTCTGACTACCCCGTCAAAGATACAGCGTGAAGATAGTTAAGTTTTTTCTATAACATCTTTTGCAACACGCCTATACCTAGCTGTTACAAGTATTCCTCAAGTGCCCTGACCTGCTGAGCGACCGACGAGGCTACGACGCATGCATCGTTTGGAGGTCAAACAGCACTCCCAACATTGTCGACAATTAAAAGCTAAACAATAGCACCTCCTAGGAGACAAATAAATGTGCAACTGGGAATACACTCAACACCACATAAACCGATAGATGTAGGTATACATACTAATACACTTTTAATTAAAAGTATTACGTCCACCTTAATAGTTGGAGATTCGTTTAGCGATAGGTATGAGGAGGTTGTGGTTGTAAATAGGTTGTCAGGAGGACAACGTTTTAATCACTTTTATGATATTTAATTTGACCTAACGGCTAGCATGTTACTTACCAGCACCGGCACCAAGCGTGCCTTTCGAATCACGAGACTTTTTTTTTCATTATTGCACATAAAAATACAGTTAATATTACTATAGACCGCTTGTAAAGTATTACTATATTTATAGTTAATAACTAATTGAATCAGGCGTTACATGGCGGAAATCCTGAAACTGTTTGGCAGCAAAAGACTTTTGCTGCCAAACAGTCTTGATAATGCCTCGTGTGTAGGCGAAACACGTGTCGACATCGTACGACATTCTAAAAAAGCGGAATATTGCAAAAATAACAGTTAAAAACAAAAATAATTATAGATTTTTATAGTTAATGTATATATAGTAATACTTACAAGCGGGTCTACGATAATATATGTTAATATTATAAGACATGGAATGTGCAATTGTTAAATTGCATAAAATACAGAACTTTTAATGTTGGTTATCAAAATGACTTAACCCCAATACTTGGCATGCTATTTATGATTAATCCACCTCCCAGTTTGGAACTACGCTGCGAACACTCCCATAAACCTCCCCCAGCCACCTCTTTCCTCCTTCAACTGCCAACTCGTAAAACAGTTCGAAGTGGAATGAAGACGAGTACTGACTCGCGCGCACTCATTTATCATAGCCGCGCTTTGTTTTACTAACTTATCGCTGAGATTTATGATCCACTCTCCACAAAATGTATTATGAGCTATAATTATATTTCTTTATTGCCAATATTTTATATTACTGAGAGCTGAAAGAAGTAAATCTTAATTTTTGTGATATATATCGAAATGGATCACTAAAACCACATCTATTTATACAGATCAAAATAATCTGTTTGATGTTCTATGTTTAACCAAATGCTTACGAAGGTACATGCGGTACTATAAAATTTATTTACTTCCTCTGTCTTTCTTTCTGTATGTTTATTCTGGATAAACTCTAAAACGGCAGAACTGATGTTAACGGGACTTCAACTGACGGACAGCTGATGTTATAAGGAGTAACATAGGCTACATTTTATCCCCATATTCCCACATGAACGGAAAGCGGTGCATCCACTAGTATGAAAAGTCACACTATATCACACAGTCAGACAAGAAATTTTATAGTGTTTTTTTAATTAAGCTCGTGGAGGCAATACAAAGTACTAAAATGAAGAAAGTGATGAAAAACGGCAGAATAACAATCAAAAAACAATAACGGGTTGCACTCCGGGAGTGCCGACAGAAATGAAAACTAGTCTGAAACCCAAGTTATTTATAATTTAAAAAAAAATAAATAAATATCCATCACGCCTTATCCCCGAAGGGGTGGCAGAGGCATATTATATGCCCACTTTTCACCGTGTGGATTCCTGTCCCACGTAATAGGTGGTGAGCCCATTGCCATTTAGTATTATTTATAATTTAACTGTGTTTAAATACATAAAAAGAGTTCCTTTGAGCCGAATTTGAACCAGCGACCTATGAATTCCAATTTATAACCAACTACAGTCCACCGCTCTGCCAACTGAGCTATCGAAGGTTGATAAGTGAGTTTGAAATTAATTATCAATCTAATACCTCAAAACTTTTTATATGCACACACTATAGCTGCGTCTCGGTAACTTGTCGCGAGCCCAGATATTTTATCTCATCTAAAAATATGCGAACCGCGCTAAAAGAAGTTTTCACCTCAATATTTAAAAAAATTGTAGGTGCACCATGGTGCACACGTTTAGTTTTAATTTTTTATCTTTATAATTAAATTCTCAATTGAACAATCTTCGTTTCATTAGGATAGCATACGTACTTCGGGATATATTTGGGTTCAAGTGACTGACCCGTTATTTTTGGAACCGAGTGTACATACAGTTGAATAAATGATAAATAATCACTATATCATGTTTTATGGGGTCTGTTTGCATTCAAATGTCTGCAGGATTTGGTTGGTCATTAATTTTGGAAAAAGTGTGCAAAATACACACTACATTTAGTTTTATTTTCATTAAGGCAAAGATTATGATGATGCAGTTTTGACAGATAATCCCCAAATGTCCGCGGTTTTCTTAATTTCGATACATTTAAATGTTTTTACAATGTCCTGAGCACAAATATCTGTGAATACAAATGCATCCCTGCAACAAAGAACAGATTCTTGTAATAAAAGTTCAGCGGAACTGGAAGATGCTTGGAGAGATTTTGTTGTCAATATAGGTACATTTTTGAAAAAGTGTTCAAACTCCGTAGCCACTTCCAGGTCCCCTGTAACATGGCAACCATTTACTTTTAAGTGGAAATCCCTTTCAGTCACTAAAGATTTACCGCATTCAGAGTTAATGATGTTCCAAGTCATTTTTATTTTATTTACAGAATTAGAAATTTTATTTTTAATGAAGTTTGACTTAGCAAGATGACACGTTTGTTTAAATATCTTTGAATAATTTTTAACATATTCCTGAAAGGTTTGCCTAAAATTATATGATTTTTCTGAATATAATTCAAATAATTTAGTTCTACTTTTAAAGATACCTGGTGTTGCCCAGTCACTGAAGACAGGACGACCACCAATCTGTAGAGTTTTTGAGGTAAAAACTTTGCCAAACTCATCATTAATCAAATTAAATAAGTGTTTATATGACTGGTCTACACAAGTGAAGTTAGGTAGATATGGTAATCTCTTTAATACATTTTCTTTAAAATTATTCAAACGACTTTGGTTAATTGGTACATATTTAATTTGTTTTTTGCTGACTTTGTTACTACTTTTAGGAAATTTTATCCATTGGCCACGATGATCTGACTCCACAGGATCCACAATACCTTTATCTATAGGTTTAATATCAGTAAAAATATTATCAATACATTTTGCACTGGTGGCTGTAATACGTGTGGGTTCTAAGAATGTACTATGCAGATGAAAGGATTTAAATAAATTTTTCATTTTATTTCTCTCTGATGGAGTTAATGATGTATCTAATATATCAACATTAAAATCTTCACAAACTATTATAGATTTCTTAGAACATTGGCATTTGAACAGTGCTTCTTCAAGCTTTTCTTCAAATTTAATGTAAGAAGCATCAGGGGGACTGTATACGCTTAACAAGATGAAATGCTCAAACTCAATACTGGCAATCTCAATAACTCGCTCAATGGAGAGGGCTACTAAATCCTTACGTTCTTTAAATTTTAAGTTTTTATTAATTAATATTAAAGAGCCTCCACGTTTAGAATGTTTTCTATTGAACGAGCTAGCAACCTGGTGATTTACGAAGTTCAACAATGTGATTTGATGATCTTTTAACCAGTGCTCTGTAGCACAAAAAATATTAATAGAATTTGCATTAATGTATAGCTCTAACTCTAAATCTTTACCATTTATTAAACCTCTAACATTATGGTGCACCAGGTTTATAAAAACAATATTTTTACTAAGATTATTCTCAGGGGCCAAAGTCAACTGGCCAGATTTATTATCTGTTGTCCTATAAACTAGTTTTTTGGAATTTCATTTTCCAAATGTGAAGTATCAAAACTATCCTGCTCAATAAAAGCAGTTGTACTAGCCAATAATTTGGCTTGAAAAATTAAATAATTAGATAGCAACAGAGCTACCTTTCGTTGTAAAAATTTTGATAGAAAATATCTATCTAATGTCAACAAACTATTATTATTGAAAATTATGTTCCAATCGAACAATTAAATTTTTTTGGAATATGATACCATGGTATGTAGTTTCATATTTAATTTGTATCTTAAGTGATTTTCCTTGTGGCTCATAGCAGTGCTGTATGGCAAGGTGGACAAAATTACTTGTTTTACTTGCAGACTTGATAACTTATCAAAAACTTTTAAAAGTTTGTCACTATTAATATTGCCTCTTCTGCCAACCAGCACCACTATAGTAGACTGCATGCAGTGTGTACCAGTCAATATAAAATCTATAATTTGAGAGTATGAAGCTCCTGGATATGTATGATTTATTACAGAATGACTTAACTGTGATAAATAATGTCCAAAATTTTTACCTATTTCATCGCAATAGACTATGGTCTTTGCATCACTTTTTATTTGCAACTTTTCTATTATACTCGTAGATGCCTCGCAATTACTACTTGAACTTAATATACTATTATCCACACTGCACACAGTTTTAATTGGTGAAAATTCATCATTGCATCTAATTCTTTCACAACTTAAGGGTGAGGAGGGAACATGGCCTGCGGATGTCAATTGGTCATTTTGACAATGACATGAATTTACTAATTTACCTATGGCTAACACCTGTTCCCTACTCTGTTTCTCTGCTGTTTCATATTTATATGAAATTGATTTCAAAGAGTCTTGAAGTCGGTCAATCTGACATTGAAGGGCCTGTGTATCAGTTTTGTACTGTTGTGCAACAGTATCAAGTTCTAACATATACATATTTACCTGGTCAATCAGTTGCAATCTCTGTCTATTAAGTGACATGCTATTTATAAAAAAACTTGTATTTATGTATCATTTTTTTAGATTTAGTAATAAACTTTTTAATTTTTAAATATTTCTTTAACTTATTCTTACTACACATGATAATTTTTAATGATTTAGAACAGCCCCCGGTTTCATCATCAGAAGTGAGGTCTATGACAATGGAAGGGTGAGCTGTAGCAGTATCTAAGCTTGTAGCCATCAGTTCATCGAACAAACTCTGATTAGATTGAACCACTGTGCTCTGTTTCTTGTCTTCTAGTAGTAATGCCGTTTCTAAGTATTTTATTTCAAGGCAATGCAACACAATGCCGTTAAATTCAAAAAGAAAATAACGCAATACATTAATGTTTTGCTGTGTTAATAAAGTGTAGCGCTTTTTGGGAATAGATACAGTCATTAGTGCCTCTCGATAATCGTTCAAGAGAAAGCGTTCATAACCTAACTCATCGATGTTCGTCAATTGATACACTCCATTAGAACTGCCCGAGTTTTTTCAAGTTCAGTAATACGTTCTAAAGACAAAAACTAAACTTACTAACCAACTATCTTCACGCTGTATCCCTGACGGGGTAGTCAGAGAGGACAGATCGCCAGAACTTGAATGATTAGTTTAATAATATTGCATAGCTGCGGGTGATATTTAATTAATACGAGTTTTAAGTACGGTTGCAGATAATGTTTCAGCAAGCACCTAAACGTTGCTTTGCACGGTGGCGGCGGCTGACATCAAAATAGCTCACAATATTGTAAGAGTATCTGAGCTGTTGCCAATTAATTTATATTGAAAGTAATGACTTCGTTAAGATTTTAAATTGGATTCTAAATTTTAATAACAAAAGGTTATTTTGTAAAATAACTAACCGTGCAAATGTTTTAGTGGCTTTAAAGTATTTTACTGCTTTGGTTCTAAGAACTAGTTTTGGAATAGGTACTTCTAGGTTCTTCTAGTTTCTAGAAGAGATAAGTGGATTATAATTCGATTCACTTAGATATTATAGCTTTAACTTACGACATTTAGTAATAATTGCTGTAATTAAAATCATTTAAAATTTAATTGACTTTTAAAATTTTGTTACCGAAAATTCAGCCCTAGCCTAGGATTTGTCTTAAACTTGAAAAGCTATTGTGACTTAAGAGAGACTTATTCACAATTAAGTTTAGTTTTTTAAATATAGTGATTTACAACCTGACAATTTTGTTTTTTGAATAATCTTTTTACAGTTATAAAACAAGTCGCTTTTCACTGTCTGTCCCTATGTATGCTTAGATCTTTAAAACTACGAAACGAATTATGATGCGTTTTTTTCAATAGTTAGAGTGATTCATGTGGAAGGTTTCTATGTATAATTTGTTAAGTTTTTGTATACATTAACTAAATTATAACGATATTTGTTGGGATGTCGGTAAAAATAAGCCGTCTGGGAGCTTTCAACGAAATAATGAGAGTTTGAGATATAACAAAATAATGTATGGTGCAATGATGTATCTAATGTAGGTCTACTAAAAAGTTCGCGACGGTATATGTCTATCTTTTAAGAATAACATACTAAATCATCAATTATAAAGCGGTAATTTGAGGGCTATTTACACAAATATGCAATTAATCCTTATCATTATTACTACGTTAGTTGGCTTCAGCATTTCATTATGATTATTTTATCCCTTTACACCTTGCAAATTAAATGAATATCTTACGGATTATCGCAAATTCAAAATAAAGTGCAAAGAAATTAATTTCGTGTAACCATAATTCTACCAGGCCGTGCGGGCGTAGGTACTGGAAAGCGAAGAAGTAATCAATGAATTTTGAAAATGTTCATACATTATTGTGAAAATATGTCACGAAGCCGGGCGGGACAGCTAGTTATTTTTATAATTTGGGTAATTCCGCTGTCTTACAACTCTATAAGGAAAGCGATATAGTGTAATGATGCGTGGTCGAGCCGCGCCATCATACGACTTACGCCATCTATCGGACGGATGCGGCATTGAAGTTACTCCCGTGTAAGCGTGGAGGGGAGTTCGAGGTCCCGTCTCCCGCGCCTCGATCCACCCCTGGGCCCTATATAAACAGTTGACAGGAAGTTTCGAGAACCACCTAGATTTGTCTATTACGATACTGTGTACTACCACACAAAAGTACTTTCCTAAAACTATATAAATTAATATAATATTTGTAAAAATATTGGACCCGGAATATCCCGGGTCCTTTGTTACGGTTGAACCTTTACGGTTCACCGCTATACCTATTGCTTGTTGGCCGAGCGCTGCTCCGAGGCTCCTTCTGGTCGCGCCTAGACCGGGAGTGGAAGCCGTCGCCCAGCCGGAGAACCCTACGACTGCGAGAGGATCAACATCCGACCCGAGGAAGATCACCTGGCCCTCCCTCAAGTCCAGATTCCGCGGCCTCTCGCGGCAGAGTCCACCTTACGGTTGCCTACCTTTATTCAACACCCGCGACCCTGACTATACTACTTTTGGCCCTAACGGGAAATAAACTAAATATTAATTCTAACTACTACTTTCATTTATCTCCCGTAGGGTCCTGTACAACCAGAAGGTTTATAATAGGTATTAAGAATATGTAATTTCGTTTGTTACACGGCAATGGGCTCACCAGCTGTTACTTAGGACTAAAATGCATACGTTTAAATGTTGGCGTATATTATGCCTCTGCCTACCCCTTCGGGAATAAAGGCGTGACAGTGTGTATATATGTAATTTCATGACAATCAAGTCTGTATTGACCGCGGGGAGTTATTCTCATAAAACGGCGCAAACCCCTGACCCGCACGCAAGTTTGCTACACGCACTTTTCCCCGCACATATGACACAAACACAAAACAACCCCAAGGAAATTGTTATAATTTTATTTCTATCATTAACGCAAATTGTTATCAATTTGCTTAAACTGTTTCCTTAACAGTTGTATGAATTCAAATTGGTTTATTTTTGGACAAAAACATATTTTACATGACATGACAATTGAACGATGATATCTGCAATGGTACCTCATAAACTGGACAATTCATATCGTCATTCATATTCGAGTGATGATCACTTTAAAAGTTCATATTTATTTAATTCTTCAATGTTAGTACATCTCGTTTTTGGTGTTCTACGTTCTGTTAACTATCAAGAAAATTCGATCAACATGATCCTCCGAACTGACACCGCTATAAAGTGGACATGTCTCGTTTGTGGACAACATTATTCTCGATGGCGGATGAAGCTATTATTAGGGTTATTCTTCGCTTCTATGAGCACCCTATACGAACGACTTAATCACAATTTAGCAGTATTGAAACCAAACCCTGATCTACTGGCATGGGGTCAACTATTAACTACTCTAAGCAGCTATTATTTGGTTTTTCATTTTTGACTTTGCTACCGTCTGACTTCTCGACCTGTAAGCATGCGTGTCGTTGCTTTTATTCAGCAGGTGCCGGCAGCACCCTACACCCAACTAGATTTGCTGTTTGATACTGATGCGTACAAAATGAGTTGAACTATGTTTTGTCTTTTTATCTAATTATTATACCAGTATATCATATTTTTTTAAACATTTAAGTCAGAATACGATGCCCTAACTCATAGTCAGGTCCAACTGAAATATATGTATCATGTATATTGTTTTATTATCTGCGTACACAAAATACGTAATCATCTTTGTTTTGTTCTAGGCCCGATACTACAGATGTGATACCAGAGCGGCCTAGTCAGTAACGTTATGATGTGAAGAGTAAAACTGTTTGCGACGTCATCATGTGCTCGCGGGTTGTGTCAGTCATCATCATCCTATTTGCAATGGGTAAGTCCCATGTATAAGTTTGAACAACTATTCTATTTACTATTCACTATTCTTCTAATGCTTGCAGACTTGACCATGATTACGAATGTAATTCGTTACAGATATTCGTGGAGCTTCTTACTCCCTTGCTATGTATTTTATATATATCCCTTGCTATGTATTTTATATCTATCCCTTGCTATGTATTTTATATCTATCCCTTGCTATAAATGCAATAATTTACGTTTAAATTAGACTACACAGTCATATTGAATGGAGGAAGGCTCCTATTGCTTAAGTAGTCAGTAAATCACATAGATGTCCCTGCTATGTATCCTTGTCTCAAGAGAATCAATTAATAAGCAGTTTCATGGCACAGTGGCATGGATTTAGGGGCTTCTCGACCGCAATTGATTAAGTTAACGAATTACCTAAAAGCAAGTTGAGCTCAATATTAGCTACAGCTTATCTACAAATTGTATAAGGATAATCATCACTCATTGTCTGGTTTTCTGTTTGACGTAATACTAACATTAAAATAAAAATATTTATTAATAAACTCATTGCTTTACTTTGAGGGCATAGACTAACCATACCGTAAATGTCCATGTCTTGGCAGTGTAGGTCATAACTGATAGAACGCACTGGTTGTGGACTTTCGCCTTCAGGTACGTATTAGTTTATCTATTAACTGAAGTATATTTAAAGCATTCCGTAATTACTTCTAAGGTTGGACTAGCATTGAAATGCGCACAATCAAATCTGCATACCAAAATCACGTCTAAGAAAACCTCCGTTCGAACTCTAAGGCTACACAAAGAAAGTTCAAGACAAAAGGCTTCTATAAAAAGGCTCGACCTAAACTCCTTTTCAATTTCCCCGGGACTTTTCACTTGAACTTACCAGTATCTCAACCATCACGCATCTACTCTGCTTTATTGTCATAACTTTTGTATAAAACATTTGAAAATAAAATTATTTAAATATATTTTTATTTAAATTTATTTTACAAACAGGCAACACAGTTCACATAATACCTCGGCGATGAGTGGGATTAATAGTGGGGAGGTAGTGTTATAAAAAGGCGAAGCAGACCGCGCTGACCTCATTTGCTGCCAAGCAGTCTTGAGGATGTCTCGTGTGTACCTAATGTTACGTTGTAAAGCGGAGTGTTACACTTTTTGACATCCCTGGGTAAGGTTTCCCGGTCCTACATGCTTTTCCCTGCAGAGTTCGGTTCGTCATTCCTCCGTTACAATTCGTAGAGGATAATCTTGACCGTTGTGAGTTAGGTGGACGAGGTGTGGAGGAGGATCCCATTACACAGTGGGATCCTCCTCCCATCCTTTATTATCGTTCTAAAAAATAATTTCTTTCATGAAGTAATAAAATTTTACGATAACTAAATTAGTGAAATGGACACGTCGTTTTACTTAGCATTGTAATATTAGTTAAGTATCTACTCATATTTGCAAATAAAAATAGAATTGAGGTGTATATAATTGTATTACTAAAATAACAATTACCATATTGCGTGCCTATAAGCAATCTATGTATATGAAAGGTAATACTTGTAAATAATCATGTGTTTCTAAAAAACATTATAACATAGGTATTATTGCGATCATGCTTATTTGCGTTAACTATGTAACAAGATCAACATACTAAGCATGATGGTGTTAATATCTGTGTCTTATATTTATTTATATCATGCAATGTTGAAAATGTAGTACTTGTGTTTCTGAATATACTTTTTCAATATTCACCTGAACTAGTAGTTTGATAATTTTTTACGGATTTTCTTTGACGAGTTGCTGGGATTCAAATTACTTGAATACTTGAGCGCTACTAAATTTAGCATTAATTTATAAATATTATAATTTATAAATATTTTTTAAGTTTTAGCTGTTTATTATTGAATGAATGAACGAATGAATTTATTTTATTTCAGACAATTAAACCATAAAACAAACATTAATTATATTACAAATTATAGTTAAAACATCAGTAAAAAAATAATAATATTATAAAATAAAAAATCAATAAATATAACATTCTAACCTACTAACATTATTTAACACAAAAATAGAATAAAATATTGAAAAAATAAAATTGCAATAAATATACTACTCAAAAACAATCATAAAATAATATACACATTTTGTTAATACACAAAAACAATTGAAATATTAAAAGAAAATGAAAAATGATTAATAATTGTTAGATAATTGTTAGAGGCCGCATAGACTAATCCTACACGCACCACACACGGCCTTTATCACAACGTTATTCGAGTCCCTGATAATAGACATAAAATAGGCGTGTCTTTTTCGCATAACAGCATAGAAGTCATCCACCCTGTTCATGGCAAACATGCCAGACGCACTGCACTTCCATGGCAGTCGCAGAATGCAACGAAAGGCGTTGTTATATTGCACTCTCAGCGCATTATACGCTCGTTGCGGTGTAATTCCGCCACAGCTGACAGGTGTACATGGGCTGGCAGTAAGCCCTGAACAGGGTAATTTTAACTTCTTTCGAGCATTTAGAAAAAAATAAATAATAATCATTTTGGGGATGAAGAGTAGAAGCGTGCACGTCGCCATCCCTGCCAGCTACGGCTGCAATTCTAATCCAACACGAGTGCCACCAGGGCGAATGATGCTAGGGCGTGCCCCCGAGGCGACGCGCACCAGTTCGTCCCCGCTGGTGCGAAAAGTGTGAGCCAGAGCGGCGTAGGGGACCGCCACCCTACACGCGCGGCCCGACACAGCGGGAAGTGGACGATGGAGTGCAGGGTAGCTGCGTGGAATGTTAGGGGAGGAATGGCAGATAAGATGAATGAGTTGATGGATGTTATGAATGAGAGAAAGATGCAGTGTGCTTGACAGAGACCAAGCGCAAGGGCAGCGAAGTCTTGGAGCTCCCGGGTGGGATGCTCGCGCTTTGGTCTGGAGTACCAGAGAGCGAGCATGGCAGTCGGGGGCTTGGAATTTTGCTGTCCTCGCGATTGGCCTCCGGTATGTATGAGTACAAACTGGTAGGTCCTAGAATCCTCTGGATCCGTGTAAAACTTGGTTTGACGAAGATTTTCCTGGTAGCTGCTTACGCGCCAGTATCTTCGTCGAACGCGAGTGAGCTAGAGGACTTCTGGGAGAGTATGAGAGAAGCTCTAAATGTGATAGAAGGAAATGAAAGACTTATAGTATGTGGAGACTTGAATGGATGGGTGGGTTTGTCGCGTGGCGGGTGGGTCGCGATGGTTTTGAGTCGGTACTCGGGAAGTATGGGGATAAAAGGGTGAACGACGCTGGCAAGCTAATACTAGCATTTTGTAAGGAAAAGGATTTGTTTGTGGCGAACACAATGGTCAACCACAAACAAATTCATATGTATACGAGGAGATGTAAGCCAAAGAGAAGCATGATAGATCTATGCCTAATGGATAGTCGGCTCCGTAAACAGGTGATGGACACAAGGGTTTATCGAGGCGCTGAGCTGGGATCAGACAGACAGAATGGATGCATCCTACAGCTTCCAGCTTTTGATGCTATAAGTCGGCTCAGGTTCAGGACACTCGGTACGATGACGCCAACCCGCAAACAGACCCACTACCTAGTCATAACTAGGATTAGGGGTCTGTTTGCGGGTTGGTGTCATCGTACCGAGTGTCCTGAACCTAAGCCGACTTATAGCATCAAAAGCTGGAAGCTGTAGGATGCATCCATTAGGGATAAATATAAAGAAAGGGTAACCGAAAAGCTTGGCGACGTCAATGTAAGCAGTGAGAATGTGGAAAGTGTATGGCAGAACCTTAGGGATAGTATGATAAATGCCGCTGTGGAAGTGTGTGGAGAAACGAAAAGAGGCAGTTGTAATAAGCGTGATGCATGGTGGAATGAGGAAGTGAAAGAAGCAGTTCGAATGAAGAAGAAAGCATGGCTAGACTACTTAGCCTTGCGGAATGATTTTAATATGAAAGAGAGATACAAGGTGCAGAAAGTTAACACGAAGGCACTGATAGAAGAAGCTCGTGAAAGGTGCAGAATGAAAGCGTTGATAAGAAAAAGATGAAAGGTTGTCGTCCAATTTCCGGGATAATGCCAAGCTCTTCTGGAAAGAGGTAGGCAAGACCCGGAGTTGTTCGGCAATCTGCAGTATGAATAAAGTGCTTAGTGTTAACAATGACGTCCTAACAGACCAAACTGACGTCCTGCAGAGATGGAGTGAATATTATGGAAAGATGTATGCAAGAAAAGACAGAGATCGGGAAGTGGAGCTCACTTCGATGCTCGGGATCACGATGTCGTTGAAGTCATTAGTATGAAAGTAATAGAACAAGCGATAAGAAGTATGAAATGTGGTAAGGATACGGGAAAAGACAGAGTTACTGCTGAGATGATCAAGTACGGTGGGTCGCGTGTCTGGGACACACTATGTCTGTTATGCAACTTGTGCTGGTGGACGATTGAGGTCCCAGATGACTGGCGAGTAGCAGTTGTAGTAACTATTTACAAAGGGAAAGGCTCGCGCCTAAACTGCTCCAGCTACAGGGCGATCAGCTTGGTCAGCTTAGCTAGTAAGGTGTATGCAAAGGTTATAACGGCACGTATGCAAGAAAAGTCTGAAAGGTATTTATGGGAGGCTCAATGCAGATTCCGACGTGGAAGAGGTTGCATGGATCAAGTGTTTTCTCTCCGCATGATCGCGGAAAAGTTTCTGGCTCTTAGCCAGAAGGTTTTCTGCGCTTTTGTGGATCTAGAGAAAGCATTTGATAGCGTTGTGAGAGAAACGCTGTGGGACTTGCTGCCAGGATATGGTGTGAACGGCTCGCTACTGCGGGCAATACAGTCGCTTTATAGGGACTGTAAGGCTTGCGTGCGAGTAGGGGGGGATGTGTCACCTCTTTTTGATGTCCGTACAGGGGTCAAACAGGGATGTGTCATGTCCGCCTGGCTGTTCATAGTGTATCTGGACAGTGCCTGCAGAAGTTGAAAGATTTTAATATGGGTGTGAATTTGGGTGACTTTACTGTAAACTGACTGCTGTACGCTGATGATGCGGTGCTCATGGCCTCATCAGAAGCAGACCTTCAGGCATTAGTCACTAATATGAAAGAGGGGTGTGAAAGTAAGGGTCTCCGCTTGAATGCAAGTAAAACTAAGGTTCTAGTATTTGAAAGAGGTGACGCAAAAACTAAATGCGAGATTAGGGTAAACCAGGAACGTCTAGAGCAAGTGAATGAAATTGTGTATTTAGGAAGTATGTTTAGCGCGGATGGAAGATGTGATTCGGATGTAGAACGGCGAGTAGCTGCCGGAAACAAAGTTAATGGTGCTTTGTCCCAGTTAGTAAAGCGACAAAGCATCGTAAAAGAAGCACGAATGGCGATTCATAATGCAGTGCTAGTGCCAACTTTGCTTTACGGTAGTGAAACCTGGGTATGTAGCAAATGCATGAAAGTAAATTGAATGCTGTGGAGATGCGATCACTTCGAAAATTGTGCGGCGTTACCTTGGCCGACCGAATACGTAACGAAGTGATACGCAATATGGCAGGTTTGAATGAAAGTATCAGCGTTAAGCTGGAAAAGGGCGTGCTCCGTTGGTTTGGACACGTCCAACGAATGAGTGAGGAACGATTGACGAAGAATATATATTGTTCAAAAGTAGAGGGTAGAAGGAGTCAGGGTAGGCCGAGACTTACATATGAAGACCACGTGAGCAGATTGCTCAAAAACGGAAAGGTCAAAAGTACTCGGATACCCAGACGTGCGTGTATGAAGCGATTAATGAATCTCGAAGAAGCGAAAGAAGTATGCATGAATCGCGAAGCCTGGCGATCTGTCCTCTCTGACTACCCCGTCAGGGATACAGCGTGAAGATAGTGAGTTAGTTAGTTTAGTTAGAAAATCTGCGAGATATTATATTACTGATCTAAATATTTAAATTTTGAGACATCATTCAGCCCACAGCCATTCAGCATTATACACGGTATATTATAGGGCCCCTTACCATATTTAAAAATAACAACTTCTGACTTTTGACATTGTAAGTTAAACTGTGACTTCTGGCATAGTTTTCACAGATAGCTATCAATTTATTTAGAGCACTGACTGAGGGGCTCAGCAGCACCATATCGTCGGCGTAACTAAGATTATTAACACATTCATTGTTATTATTGTTCATTCATTATTACGATGTATATATTGAAATTTTGTAACAAAATCGTAGTAGGTACATATTCTAATGGACACCAATTTAATCCACTGTCGTACTCTATATAGGAAGTATAAAATGTATATGTTAATTAAGCCTCATATGAACACCAGTCAGTCGCGGATTTAAATAAATCCAATGTTTTATTAAGCAAATCCGCTTTGTCATGACTTTGCTAGTTAACATTTCTGCATATATTCGCCTGTAGATAGAAGTGACCGACTAGGGCTGATACTTTAATATCTAGTTAGACATTAAAATAGAAGCTTGTTTGTAGCATTACCCACATTAAAGACTCCTTTGGCTCAAACCAGTTTTACAGTAATTACTAGAATGAAATCAAATGTGTGGAAATGAAGAGACGCAAGTTGTGTGGCGACGCAGTAAAAAATGTTCTTAACGCCGTAAGATATTAAATTTGTCTGCCATGTAACCGGCAACTGGGGCAAACGTATATTAAATTCTCAATGTAAAGAATTTTACGATTATGTTAAATATTGGATCGTAGAGTATAAATCTCAGCCATATATATTGTCGCACTCATTCCATTACATGTAACATCTTTTTTTTTGGAAAGTGCCACCACCAGCTTCACTCCGTGTAGAGCAGAGATAAGAGACTCAAAAGATTAAAAAAGTAATCCCAGGACGCCTAAAAAGAGTGTGTGTGGTTGAGGAGATAAATTATATTCTTGCACAGTAAGGCTTTAACTAGAATTTTTTGATAGAATTAAGTCTACCTTTCAACAAAACGAATATTAAGGATTATAAATCAAAACAATAAACAGAAATGTTATAGGTTAAGTAATTAATTTAAGTTACACTGGTACAGAGTTTATGAAAAGGTTGTCTTCACATACACAGCAGAGAAATAAGAATAAATAAATAAAATAAATAAATAAAGTGCTGAGCGAGCTGCTTGCTTTGTTCACGCCGACCTTCTGTACATCGAACCTAGGATTTTTGTGGACGAAGACGAAGAAAACTGCTCAAAGACTGTGGGGCTTAAACACAGCACGAACCGACCGTGGCTCACCGCCACAGCGCGTAAATGCAGCGGATATAGCTCAGTCCGCGAACACAAGGACAAGAAGACGATGATGCAAGCCTCATTCTCTGCTCCTTACTCCAGAGAAAACAACCCACTACCGCTTCCGGTAAATACTAGGATAGCTAGATTCCAAAGTCGCTCGTATGTAAATATTAATTAAATACAGCACTTGGTCTAACTGACCAAGTTTTGCACAAATACGGAGCAAATATCACGTAAAACGAATGTGGAGATAAAGAAAAATCAAGAGATATACGTGTATTCGTTAATCTAGTCGTCGCAGGGCCCCAATTCTCGGTCATACGACTCGAAAGCGTAGACGTAAATTTTCTGGTGAAATGTCTTTTGTCTCTTATTACACCGTTTATAGATATGAAACAAATGACATTTCACCCGCAAATTTCCGTCTACGCTTTCAAGTCGTATGGTCGAGAATTGGGGCCCTGGTCGATAATCGATCTCGATCTTTCCAACATACCTATATTTATAACCTATCAAAACCGTGACCTGCCAAAGTTGCTTTTCTTTTTTTCCGTCCATTAATTGATATCCTAATTTAAACTTGTCTTAAAACGAACCAAAATTATTTACATATTTTTGCTAAGTTATTTATGAGAATAAGGACAATACTCTAAATACCTAACTTATATTATTTATTTTTCAAAAATATTTACTATCCAATCAAGTATCGGAAGTAAGATATTACGAATGTCACACCAGATAATACCATCCATCGACAAACCCAAGGTACTGCCATCTAAACCGATATCGCGAATAGCGACACATCTAACGGTAATACGTCTACACTACTTGGCTTGATAAGAGATAGCAAAGCTTCGTGTTTTACTTTTAAATATTTTGCGATACAAATTAGAGATTACAATGTCAAAACACTCAATCCCATTAATTCGTCACCCTGACATATCCGAGAGCTTTTTAAAAGTCCTCTGAGAATCTTAATTGAGTGGAGAGCGACAGCCCTACGTGCTCGCCGCTCATCAGCAAGGGGATCCAATTTACATGTTGATTGACGGGACACCCGATGAAAAATCACAACATTTTTGTTACAGGGATCATGTACCCGTATTGTGTGGTGTTGTAAAGATCGTGTTTGCTTTGAAGTGAATAAATATTTATGAGAAAAGTGTCCTGTCCCGTGTACCCGTCGCCACGTTGTGTCACGGCATTTATTGTACATTTTTATATGAAGTTTTTGAAATTAAATGCGAAAACACTGAAAATAAAGAACATTTTGAGTAGTAAAGCCACATCTAGTTTTACAATATACTTATTTCTGCAGACGTTTGCTGCGAGACGAGCGATTTCGTGCTTCTGAAGACACAATATGCCGTTGCTCTCAACTTTCAGTTACATGGTAGTAGTTCAGCTAAGTTAAAGGCTTAATGGATGACTTGTAAAGGTCCGACCTGAGGAAGTCACAACCTGCCGCTTTCCATTTAAATACGGCAATAGGCTAACCGCCTTTAAAAATATGATTGGTGAAACATAGGATATAGTTAGTCTACTCTTTGGGAATCTAAGAGTGGCTATATAATTATAAATCTAGTTCTACAAACTTACTTTACCTTATCTTTTGTGAAAATAATTGACTGCTGTATGTCTATGAAGTAATAACAAAGTCATCTTCATACACGCAAATAATTTTCACCTTGATTCGATACGGTTCGGGTAGTTCAGGTGGCTAGAACATTGCCCTGGTTAGGCAAAGGTCACAGGTTCAATCCCTGTCTCGAATCGAATTGTCTTTTTCCACTTTATTAAAAAATTATGAGAAATTTAGCAAAAATTGCTTTAAAAATTTATCAATATACTGAGTGAAGTCCATTGCATCAATGTTTAAAAATAGTTGTAACACTGTTCATTGGTATAGAGTTGTTCATTAGCTCGATAGATGGCTCTGGTCATACTCTTAAAATGACGTTATAAATATGGTGGAGAATTTCAACTTGATTCGATACGGTTCGGGTAGTTCAGGTGGCTAGAACATTGCCCTGGTTAGGCAAAGGTCACAGGTTCAATCCCTGACTCGAATCGAATTGTCTTTTTCCACTTTATTAAAAAAATTATGAGAAACATCATATAATTGGCAATGTTATACTTCTATATAATACTCTAACTAAGAAATAAAACCACATAAAGTAATCTACTTCAACGATGATGGAATGCAACCAAAATTAAATTTCATAAGGCACCCACACCGCTTTATTAAAATGTAATGAGCTTGCTAAACATTTTCATTACGTTCTAGACGAGAGTAAAGACGCCAAAAGTTGTTGTCTTCTCTTGTTTATATGCTAATGTGTTCTCCTGCAACCGAAACCAGATATTGGGAAATACAATTTTGGGTTCTTACACTTTAGTTCTAGGTGCGTTTTTTGGTTAGCAAGCTTTGCGAAATGAGGTACAATAAACGTCCCTGGGAATTAGAAGGATTTCTTATATTACTTTTTTTTCGGTTGTTCATTGTGTGGTGTGGACTCGAGTCTTATTTGGTAAATTCAGTTTGTGGTCACCGGCTTTGCTTCAGTTACTAAAGTATATTAAGCTTACTCCAGTTTTAGACACTATCACTTACTATTGATGCTACGTTTAACATACTTTTATTTTCTTTGTAATGGAAGATTTAAGTACACGAATTTTTTTATCTAAATATTATTATAGTTATGGCTTACCAAAATCTCACTTTTGCAGCCTGATGTATCGTAGCCATTCGTAGCTTAAATATAAAATACCTACTTTTATTAAAAATATTCCATATACTTTTTTCCATCTACGATTTTGCAATAATAGTCAGTTTATGATGGTTTTGGTACAGTGACATTAGGAGAGAGTAGATTTACCTTCAGTCGTCGAAACGAACGTTAAAGTCACTTCATGCAAACCAATCTACGGATAAATTCAAAAAAAGTAAAACAGACAAATTGGTTCAGGACGGAAATTAATCCCGCGACCTCTAAGCCACTGTGCCAACAGAACCGTACCGATTCATGAAATTTTGCACTATATTTGTGATTGCCATTCAAGAGTATTGGACCAGAGCAATCTATCGATTTTTTTACACTCTCATAAAAATATATAAAAATTCGATATAATCCTTTTGACCTTACACTGCGGAACGCAAACCGCTCCCAGATCTCACCCTAAACTAATATAATTATATTTACTAGACAATATATAATATTTATTTATAAATTTTCAATAAAGTTATAGGTTTTTTAAAACCGTAGAGTTAAATGTAAAAGGAAGTTTCATTCGAATACGTCCACATCGGTTGTCGAAAGCTAACATTAAACTTGTCAACTGAGCACGCCTGCATCGACTCACAAATTGCGTTACCCTCCGTCTGCCGAAGTCCAACCCGCTTATGAAATTGGCATCGCCCGGCCAGTGATTTGGTAGTCGGCAGTACGCTGCTTATAAATAATGCGCTTTGTTGATACATTCTAAAGCAATTATTATGCAAGCTTTTTGATAGATTTTTTAAATAAAATAATAAGAAAACAACTCGATTCAGGATAGAACTTGAAACCATGGCTTTTGCCTAACGAGGGCATTGATCTAAGCCACTGAGCAATCAGTACCGTACAAAAGCAACTTTAAGTTCCTAACATCTTTATAAGTGGCATCTTATCGCATCGCGCAGAGCAATCTATCCAGCTACTTAGCAACACTGATATCAACGTACAGTGTTACAACCATTTTTATACATTGAAGCGATGGATACTAGAGTGAGTTGAATCCATCGCGTCAATGTTTTTCGTCATTATTGATGTTTTTTTAAAGTAATTAGTATCTAACCTAACTTTAAGATCTTATTTTTTTTATATTTAAAAGTTAGCAAATGCGCTTTGTTATGGTTAGGAAAATAGTGTTTAACTACAAAAACCAATCCAACTGATTTTTATGAAGCGAGCGAAAGCGAAGTCAAGTACACCTGAGATAACTTCGCACGATACGCAGTAAAAGGGATACAGCAGGTAGAAAGTTAGTTAATTAAAACGTATCAGATAAAAGTAAAATAGTCGACCAATTTAAGTGCGTAACAACAGAATTGAAGAACTGGACAAACATTTGGACCAACCAAGCTTCTGTCTATCTGTTATCATGTATGAGTATTGCATTTAACTATAAATTGGGAAGTGAATACATTTTAACCTAGGTTTTTTTTTAAATTGGCATCCTTACTTTACAGACTTCTCTGTGTCGACTTTACACTGGTGTCGGGGGTATATGGTTGGGAACCTTCACCTGGAAATGAAAGCGGCAATATCTTTTCACACTGTTAGGTAGTATTATTGCCACTTGCGGTCAATACCCAACCGAGAGGTCTATTTATTTATGGAATGCCGCCTGAACCGATTAACTATAAAAAAATAACTTTTCTAAAATCACGAAGTTTTTAAAGGCTACGTTCTTGACCCTGTTTACGCAATAGATATCTTAAAAGAACTTATATCCGCGATGAAATGTATATATAGACTCTCATTTTACTTACTAGTAGCACAGTATAAAGAGAGAAAACTAGTAGTTAAACGATTGAGTACACACGCGCATTCATTGAAATTATTACAATATTTTATACTACCTACAATAAAAATCATTAATCAAGGCACAATTACGGAATAACTTGGATAACAAATTTAAAACTAATTAAAAATGTTTTCTTCTGTACCGTTCATTCACAACATTCTGTACTGTTCCGATGTTGTACACGACTAAAAAATCTAAACAAGCATACGGCCGGTCTGACGTTTGGAATACCACTAAGGAACTGTGATATTAAACAAGATGCTTTGTCAAAGTCACTTAAGATGATGAACAGAAAAGTAGAAGTAGAAACAACAATTGAAAAGAGGCATCACGGTATTTTGAACCTAGTTATTTAGTTGATGCTAAACAGAAAAGGATATGGTTTTATAAGATTTAAGTCTAAACTTGCTGTGTCAGGGTCTTTTGTGTGATCTAACAAGAATAATGTTATCTTTTCATTGAAGTAGTGCCTGTATTTCACATCGATGCGCTTGTTACTATGAGTATATGATAGTAGTATTGAATCTAAATGTTTAATATAATTTCAAATTAAATTACCTACTTGTTTCAAGTAACTGTAAAAAAATGTTCGTAAACTTAGAAAAATGAGGATGCTGTAAATTATCCGTATAATGGTTTGCCGAATGCGGTAGTAATGGTTGGCAATGTTATACAGTTACACGGAGCAACTTCAAGCAGACAAATGTTCTGACTTGTTTTAATGTTCAGCCAAAGTTGCAACGTGTTTCTAGACTAATGTAAAGTAATTTTCTTCCTTTGGCAGGCTTGCAACATAACATTCCTAATAAATGTATACAATAATATTTAGATTTGAACTAAACAGATTTAAAGTTATGTCCAATATCTTCATACTTTTCAGGATTTGACCGGACAGCCCTTCTCACCAACATGTAATTATTTTTATCTCCTTGAGCCATTACAGGACAAAGATTGTACAAACTGAAGCAAGTCTAAGCTGCAAATATTTTAAACGTTATAAAACTGTAGATAAGATACACTTTGAATGTCTGTAAAACAAGCCACGCTTTGTTTAAATTAGTTTTAACAAGGGACTTTAAATTGCTTTGTAACCCCGGATAGTGGAGATGGCTATCTTAGTGAAGGGTGCGTGACGGTAAAGCCAAGTAATTGCCGATGGCAATAACGCTTTGTTCTTCAATTAGAAAACTGGGTGTACAAATTAGTTATCAAAGTGGCAATAACAGTCAAATCGTCTCCTAAATTAGTCATCGGGTACACCGCTTACAAGCAAGGCTGGCTGCGGTACCAAACATATTCGTGTGTTAGTAACTTTACTCACATGTGCTTATTTATAGAAATGAAACTACATGTCAGGGCCAGAACACCCAAGTTGCTTGTCAACTCCAGTTGAGATCCAAAATTCAACTGAGACTCTCCTGCCACAGAGATATAGTATGGAGCGCCACTTAGAGTTGATCGACTCTAACCCTTCAGCACAAATTCAAATCAATGCTAACTATGGTCAGGTAGCCTACACAAGTGTCTCTAAATATAGTAAAAGTACAAAAAGATTTGATCATAAACAAGTGCGTCATATTTTTACTTCAAACTGTGCGTATATTTGCTATTTGTGTTTCAATGTTACAAGATTTTTTTTTTAAACAAAGGCGTACAAAGTTATGGCGGCCCGAATAGCTTTCTATTGTTACGGAACAAGCGCTCTGATTCAAACTCAACATCAACAGCTCACAATTAAAACATTTTGTTAACAGGCGGTTCACAAATTATAAAGTAAATAAAATAATAAACAATAGTACCCTAAATATGTTTATTAAGGGCACGCACATTCACTTGTGTAAAATCTTGGAACCGTCCCTCCACGACCGAGCCGCAAAGATTTTAAAGGCTTAGTTGGTTATGAATCTTATCTCTATTTTAGTTCATAATAATAAAATATTATTTTATTAAATTTATTCGGCCCTTTAGACCCACCCCAGTTCCGTGCTTCGGAAGGCACGTTAAGCCGTTGGTCCCGTTTTCCAATAAAATGGGAGTCGTTAAGCATAGATGAAGGCATTACGGGCGGCTTAAAAAAAAATTCAACAGCAGGTCGCCGCAGCCTGCGCCGGTCCATTTCAACACGACTATGGGCTCACCACCTGTTACGTGGGACAAAAATACGACATACGGTGAAAAGTGGACGTATAATATGCCTCTGAAACCCCTTCGGGGATAAAGGCGTGACTATGTATAATAATAAATTAAGTTTTAGTTGACATAGACCTGATTTAATTAATCAATCACGCCTTATCCCCGAAGGGGTTTCAGAGGCATATTATACGTCCACTTTTCATCGTGTGTATTCCAGTCTCGCGTAGGTGGTGAGCCCATAGCTGTGTTGAAAATAAACAGACTCAAGTTTTGGCTCCATAAATAAATAATTTTTATTTAGTTTTAATAAATTCTAGACAACGTGACGTGACTGTTTTATAAATTTGTATCTTAAGGCACTGTAAATATTTAGGAGATACCACGCTTATTCGCAAGGGCAAGGGTCTTGATTGAGGGTAGAAACCATGAAATATCCTAGGAATAGCTACAAATTGATGACACTTGCACGAAGTTGAGAAGTTATGGTTCCATTTTCTATGTTTGAACTGCAATAGCAGTTAAAACATAGAAAATTTTGTTATTAATATACAACAAACTTCAATACTATTTTTCTCTATCTTGAAGATGACGTGGACATGACTAACGTAAGATAGCAAAAATTGTTAGTAATGTATGATCATGTTTACAGTAATCGCATAGCTCAAACCCTTAAAATAATTGGCTCAAATAATTTGTGCGTTTGTAAACACTTTTTGCTTTTTATTTCACGACATTAAAACGGATAGCAACGAATACTTAAATGATTAATTAACGTCCTCAATAAATAAAAAAAGTAGCGTACTGAATTGTTAGGGTTATTGGAATAACAGGTTACAACATACTTATATAAAGGAGAAATCCACGAATTTCCACAAACTGAACAAAGCTGCGACACAGGCAAGATAAAAAGTATTAAAAGCTTAACTTCTGCACAGTTTTTTGTTGCGACAAAAGGTACGTTTGGTGCGCTTGTGTTTTCAAAATATTAGGTCAGTAAATTTATAGACGTGGGGTGGTCGCCAGCTACATGAGAACTCTCTCTATGTTACAAATGTATACAATGTGGTCCAGTATTTAAGTTAATTATAAAAAAGAAGTCTCTCTTTTTACATAATACCATCATTGGACTCTATATCTTGAGAAATGATTGTTACAGTGCTGTATTATTTATAAAGAATTAAATATATTCATACATTAAAGGAATAGGCAATAATTATGTACTTACAACGAACTTTGATGCGTCTCCTGTAAAAACTATATTATTTATGTTCAATCACAAACGATGTATATGCGTCTTTTTATATTATGTATCATTGTGAATGTAAATGCACTGTGTTCGTTGGTTTGTTAACAGGTCGGTGTAGTTTTGTGTCATTTTAATTTACGAATGTTTCCGTGTTTCGTAAGGCACGTAAAACCGTTGGTCTCAGATGCCAATAACATTGCAGCCGTTAAACCAAGTTAAAGGTTTGATGACTTGAAAAAATTCAACAGCAGGTCGCCACAATCTGTGCTTGTTAATTTTAACACGGCGACACGGTGAAACGTGGGCGTGGGTGGTTTAGTGTGCCTCTGTCTACACCTTCGGAGACAAAGGCGTGACTGAGGAATTAAGGCATCCCAATTGTTTCAAGGGTCGCGAGGTGTACTGCTCACTCAGTGCTCTTTATTATGTTGTAGAGGCCATGATACAATATTATAAGTTCCATACCAAATTATAACTACATATGATACAATTATGCTAATTTCAACATAACATTGTGGCAAACGTTAGTTGAAACCAGTTTACAGGAGAGTGGAGTTTGAAATTCAAATCGCATATTATACATATCAACCGGGCCGTCTGTCTGCTTGCGGTAACCAGGTTAAGACAGTTAACCCCAGTATCTAATTTGACAAATCTCAGCTAAACCCGGGCCAGTGAGGTTATGCCCTGTAGGCTTGGTTATAGCTATGTCAATACTTGTTTATTAGTTCAGTTATGTAATATCCACAGCATAACTATAACTTTTAGAGACTTGATTCAACTGTGATATATTATGAAAGTGTCTTTGTGACCTCATTCAGTAATTATGATAGGTATATTTTATTCTGAAGCTGTTACAATAATATAATTATTATACATATATTTTATTTAGTTTTTAGTTAACATCTTTTTACTGAAAATAATATTTAATAGTTTATGACAGGATTGTATCATAATGTGTCTGGGAGGAAATAATTGCTCAAAGACATTGTTTGTTATTCCCACAGAGTAGACAATTAGTAGCTGTTCAAGACTCGAGGACAGTGATTGAGACGGACGGGACTCGCCTTTGAGCAAACCAGCACAATTGCGCGCGGACTTTGTTATGCTAATTTGATAAGTTAGATCTTATCAACAACATGACGCTATTTAAGTTCGTTAGATATGCACTTCTACACTAAAGTTCTTCATACTATATAATTGATTAAAGTATGATATTTCTATTATTATTGAATCGTAATGTGAAAAATACAATTAGGGCTCTAGATAATAAAAGTTTTAGAATTAATGTATTTATTTTGTTACGCATGTAACGGATTTTAAGGATTCTTATTTTATGTAGGGAAATAGTTTAAGAGGTACCATTAAATTTTCCTAAAGTGGACGATTTTGAGCTTATCGTGAACATGTGTTTACATGGCAGGCAGATAGTATTATATATTTTGAGGTTATCGTGAACATGTGTCTACATGGCAGGCAGATAGTATTATATATTTTGAGCTTATCGTGAACATGTGTCTACATGGCAGGCAGATAATATTATATATTTTAATAGTATTTTTTAACATCAGTATATTATAGCTCTCCGTCGGTGCTTTGAAATATACTGACTGTACAGAATTCATCCCATTGCATTTTTCTTATAAGAATTACTTATATTACATGTTACATTCTCTAAACCAGCCATTGTACACCATGTTATGCATAGTATACAAAGTTCTAATGAAATTATTTATTATTATAAGTAATTTTGAATCAATTTAACGGGACATCGTAGCAATAAATATTTATTTCTCATACGACAGGTGGCGAGGGCCAAGAGCACGGGCCCGTATTTCTAATGGAGCCACCCCCGCGACTGGTGTTCTCCAACACAACTGGCGCCAGAGTTTCATGCGCTGCTCATGGATTTCCTTCGCCACAAATTGCCTGGCAACAGCCGGATGGAGCACAGCTGGATGATGTGCCAGGCTTGAGGTAAGTATCTATGTATATGTCAGCGAGTCTCCTTTTACACCAGGATCGGCCATAGCTTCTACGTGGGTATTTGGACAAATAATAGACGAAGTAACGGCCAACTGACGATATAATGTTAAATATTACACACTGTAACTTATCAAAATCAGCACTCAAACACGTAGAGAAACTAATTGCCTCTAAGGAAATTTTAATCATTAAAGTTATTTCTAAGATTCCGCGGAATAATGACGATTCGTCGGACTTGTATCGCGCACGCCGTTCTGAACTCAACTGTCCTAAAATGGCCGCGCTTCTATAACATAGACACGACGCTCCGTCAGAATGACATCTGTGGACAGCTGTCACTCTCATTCCGGCGTGATAATAGATGGTGCTGGCAACGCGCCGTCACGGCCGGACTGACTTGCGGCCGTCCTCGGGCGCTTGTGTTTGCAGTTTTGTAAAAATCACACAAATATCTATAGCTAACTTGACAAGAATACGCTCGTCCAACCTGACATCCATATCTAGCTGTACTTCTGATTAATAGTTGCAATAACCGTATTACAAAAATCTATCTGCGTATCCTTTCGATCAACCAAACAGCACTACCTGCTGGCACCTTTCTTTCAAGTCATCACATATAGCTGCTAACTAATATCCTTACGACGTTATCTGCGTTTGACTAACATGACCAGTTCAACTCTTCAATTAATTGCCCTGGACCGGACGGGTGTGTCCCTTCGACTAGCACCTAGTGCTAGACCGGACGACACTGTCCTTTCGACCAGTGTAACTCCTAAACTAAATACCCTGGACCGGACGGGTGTATCCCTTCGACTAGCCACCACTGCTAGACCGGATGACACTGTCCCTTCGACCAGTGTAACTCCTTGTAACTAGTTTTAAATTGGTGTACAAATAAAGTTTTATTCTATTCTATTCTACTCTACACCACAGATAACGTCATAAAGTCTTACACACCCACCTGTTATGGGCTGCCTTACTCAGCGTGAATTTGAACTTCGTGTTCAAACGTCTCATGGTCAGGAATGATGCTAAGGCTATCTGATCCTGCTGTAATTGTATCAGATGCTATGGAAATAGTATCAGAGCCTGCTGATAATGTTTCGCAACTACTAAGTCTTCCAGGACTACCATCATCAGGCTCTACCTCAATCGGCGTCTTCGTTCAATAAGTTGGTACTTACTTCGACTAAATCATCGTGACCCTGAGGTATACCTATGGCAGATTTGAGAGCCCTCAGTGCCCCGGCTGCGTCTATGGAAGGGGTGTAATCGACAAGGACAAACTTTGTGAAGGCATCTATGATGAAGGTACCAATGCGTACTCATTCCGGTTACTCCGCCGCTCAATCTTCCATACTACTGAGGCGGCAGACAACTACACAGCGCACTCGATGGAAAGTGGCCACCGCAGCCCACGGACGACCGCAACACAAGAGGCGCAGCACTCGTGCCGCCGGCCCTCCAGAAATATTCCAAGACCCCCCCCCTTAAAGGACCCTACACTGCAGATGCCCGGGAAAACCCAGACAGAGAGCCGACTTCACTATCCAAGCGCACGCTGAACAAAGCTTCCATCGGATTCAACCGCACGTGAGCGCTCCGGACGTAAAGCACGATGACAAACACCCCGTCCATGGCGAGCGCCGCGATGACAAAAGGCAGCAGCGGGCACCACATCTACAAATTCCCAGAGCACAGACTGTTGCGCGGGTGACGGAACACACAAGGAGGCGAAGCCTCTCCCATCACAAGGGAGCTCAACACTGCCCGCCAGTTCGCCCGCCGGAACCGCGGCGCTACAGCAAATGGGCCTTCTCTCAGCGGTGAGTGCATAAACATGAGTCTCGGTAGGGTAAAATTGGACAAGATTCCGTCCACCGCAATCGGACACCCCCGCAAAGCAGCCTCGACTTCAGACACAAGCAGTTCACAGGATATTGACACAGATGATATCCCAAGGCACCGAAGCCCAACCTGTCGGGCAACCAAACTACCTTAGAATGCCTAACTAAGACACGAATATTCCGGACACTTCAGAGAACTAGTATAACTCGTACATCCTACCGAGAACTTCCTCCGCTACCAATTCCTGAGCTTTTGCATAGATACAACCAATCCGGGTTCATACTAATGCCTCTCTCGATCTTAAGAAATTCCGTCACGCACGTCATAGGCCTGCAAGACACCCTTGGGGTCATCATTGCTCCTGTATCTAGCAATAAGGCCAACAAGGCTCAGTGAGGACGACTCCTCCTCCACCATATCCGCGTCCATGATAGCTTAACCAAAAACATCTACGGCGTGTACCTCCACGCATCGTGTGATCGAGACGCAGTCGCCACCGATATTCACTGTCACCCCGTGGTTTGACAAGTCTCTGCCTATCCACGTCGGCCCCGAAACAGCATGGCCAACAACCATGTGAAACAAGATGAACAGTTAAACACCCTGAATGTCATTTAAACTCCGTTAAAGTAACGATCCAGTAAAATCTTAATAATATTATAAACACGAAAGTCCGCACGGATGTTCGCCACTCACCCACACAAAAACCACCGAACCGACCCCAATGAAACCCTACAGGAACACAGCCCACACATCAGAATAAGACACAGGCCACCCATCAATAAGCTCCCTTGGGAAACGGGAACGGGAAAGCCCTAAGTGCAGATAATTTCTTGGTTAACCAAACTAAGAATTTGAGAAGCGCCTTTTACGCCGCTACCACTGATACCTGCAAAGTGCACCAGGTCTTTGCGTCTTGCACCCAGAAGCATTACCAACACACTGCTTTTGACCCAAGAGTAAGGGGATCCCCCATCATAAAAAGAAAGATAGGACCCCACCCCGTGAAGCAGAAAGCGACCACCGGACGGCTCAGCGTTCACAGACTACCACTTTGTATTGGAGAGCTGAGCAGGTAATTGTGAAAATCCGAGTTCGCAATATAGCTGCCGTCCACAGTGAGTGCCAGCACTTGCAGGACTTCAAAACAAATTTATCCATACGTATCCCATTGCACGGGACGTTCTGACATTCAAAACCACACACGATTACAGTAACTCAAATCAACTGGTGAGCCCATGACTCAATGTCTATTTGCCACGTGCTCCTATCGGACTATCAAACTGGTCTGAAAATTAAGACGGTGACACACACAACTCCATCTATGGTCATCAGCTAAAATAATCACAAATACGACCGTCAGGCACCATCACACGTACCCGTGTCTTTCACTTACCCTTAAAAACAGAGCCTGCAAAACTGCCGGATCTATAAACAACTTAGAGATCAGTCACACTGACCACAAGCCCCAACAGATGCACCAAACTCACTCATGGGTACAGTCACATCATCTGATTCGAAAGTGTATCCTTTATATTATGCCACACTGCATCCTACAGACTGCTATCTCACACAGACCAGTATGTCGCATGGGGTGCCGTACTACACAGGCTACAATGAAACACAGGCAACAAGTATCTACATAGCTATAGTGTAGCAGTGTATAGCCCCTCATCACTATTGTCGTAAAAATTTTGCAGATTAGACTTTATACTAGAATTCCAATGCCTACCAAGGTAACTTTGTTATTAAGCCGTTTGTCTGGAGAATTATTAGCTAGGCTTTTCATAAGTAACATATGCACTAGGTTACCGTTTAGTTAGCTCACTAAAGTTATTATTTTGTAATGGAAACCTCTCACCCGATTCCAATATAAGATAATCCGAGGTAAGTTTGACAGTGCAGACATTCCACACAACGCTGCAAGAGTCCTTCGCTCGTATTAGCTTCCTTCTGTAGACAATACAGCGCGATATGGCCCCTCTCGTTGTAATAACAAATGGGAGCTAGCTGCTGAGAAGCTCCGGCGTCCTTATTCTGCTGTGGTGCCTTGTCATCTGAAAACTCACAACGTGGATTAATATTGCTGGCTCGCTTGCTTTACTGAACTATTCAGACAACACGTGCCCCATCTCGCCATAGTTGCAACGGCTGTGGTATATCCGTAGCTTCTTTTCACCATTAGGCGAGGAGAGCCTATGTTGAGGGCCCCGCTTACAATAAGTTAAGGTCATTAATTTTTGCTGTAGTTACACTCGGGTAACGTGTGAGTTGCGTAATCGATGATCGATTTTCGACGCATGTGTTAACCTCTACCGCCATTTGCTTTACCGATAATGATTGATACCGACTCATGGGGGTACTAAGAAAACAAGTGGCATAAAGACATATTTTTCTTCCTTTGGGGCCTCGTCTATACTAAGTAACAGGAGTCTCGGTATAGTAATCATAGCGTGTTAAAAATGAGTCAATTAGGTAATAACGGTAAAGCTATTCTACGCCCATCACTATGCGCAGGTTTCTACTCATTGCAATAACCAGAGTACAACCTAATAATGGTATTGACTGATTGATTTTGTATCATCATCATTCTGTCTATTTCAACACGGCAATGGGCTCACCACCTATTACGTGGGACAGGAATCCACACGGTGAAAAGTGGGCAAATAATATGCCTCTGCCACCCCTTCAGGGATAAGGCGTGATGGATACTTATCATCATCCGAGCGTCTGTCCCAGTTGCGTCTCGCGACGCCCGGGGTCCGCTTTCCTACATTTTCTCCTCCACTTCGCACGGTCTTCGGCATCCCCTGTAGTGAGACCATTGGCACGCATGTCATCCCTTACGACGTCAAGCCAGCACTTCTTGGGTCTTCCCCTCTTACCGGGACCCGGCGGGGCTGACATGGCCAGACATTTGTTACCTACGTAGCCCGGCGAATGCCGCAAGACGTGACCATACCAACGAAGGCGACACTCTTGCAACTTGTCTGCAATGTCACGGACGTGAAGGCTGCCGCGGATGCGAGAGTTTCTCACGCGGTCCATCCGCGTGACCCCACACATCCACCGCAGCATCTTCATTTCCGTGACACGCAGCTCCTGCTTGTGTCGCTCCAATATCGGCCACGTCTCACTGCCATGTAAAAGGACAGGTCTAATAATGGTTTTGTAGACCTGTCCCTTCAACCGGATCGGCATTTTAGGGTCACAAATGACACCGGTCATCTCCCGCCATTTGGCCCACGCGGCAGCAATGCGTGACTTGACATCGCAATCGATGTCACTGGACGTGTGAAAAACAGATCCCAGGTATTTAACCTGGTCCGTGCGCTCGACCAAATCACCGCCTATGCGGACGGATGTGGGATCTGTCGAGTTTATTGCCAAGTAATTTTGTATATCTGGATTATATTCAGGAAAAACGACTTTAATATCACTGTGAGTTGACGTGTTTTGTGGTACGTAACAATTTCGACAAAAACTACATTTCAGTTTCTGCATAAAATAAAATTTTCCACCGTCACATTTTTTCGTCACACTTTTTGTTAAGAAAACTCTGACCTGCATGCTGCTGCGAAGTTTCGGGTAATCGCATTTCTGATGTCAGCGATTCTCCTTTTACACCAGGATCGGCCATAGCTTCTACGTGGGTATTTGGACAAATAATAGACGAAGTAACGGCCAACTGACGATATAATGTTAAATATTACACACTGTAACTTATCAAAATCAGCACTCAAACACGTAGAGAAACTAATTGCCTCTAAGGAAATTTTAATCATTAAAGTTATTTCTAAGATTCCGCGGAATAATGACGATTCGTCGGACTTGTATCGCGCACGCCGTTCTGAACTCAACTGTCCTAAAATGGCCGCGCTTCTATAACATAGACACGAAGCTCCGTCAGAATGACATCTGTGGACAGCTGTCACTCTCATTCTGACGTGATTATAGATGGCGCTGGCAACGCGCCGTCATATACATTCTTCTTTTACTTCTTTTACTTGTAAACCGAATTCTACCTGTACACAAAGTCAGAAAACAGTAGTCAAAACGCCGTTCTTAGAAACACATTGATCCGTTGATGAATCGCACTAGATTACAGCTAAATACAAATTAATATTCCAGTAAAATATTATTTAGGGTAGGTTCTTTAAATGAAAGGCAAGCAGGGAGATAGCAATGGCCACTAACATCATAAAATCATGACAGTGCACGGTAAATATTAAAATATTTATTTATATATTTTCACGCTTTCGTATTCCATAAAACAAGTCTCGGCTTCATGGAAGACCACGTATGTGCATCCTGTACCGTATAGCCGAAACCTCCCTTTTATTTTATATACTACTCGGGACTTCACGCGAAACAATTTTGTACTTACATTCACGGATGTTTTGAGCGCGTTGCAGCGCCCGTGGTCGCGGTTGGACCCTGGATAAAATATGAGTATAAACCGCGAAAGTTTAAAAATAACAAAGGGAGGTTCCCTTTCATCTAAGAACGATCTTCTTGTGTACCTCACACACCGCTGGGCGACGGCTATCGAGAGTAAGGGAGAGGCTCTAGCAGTGAGTCTCTAATGTTATATCTCTAAGACCTTTGACCGGGTCTGACAGCGCGGTCTTCTATCGAAATTGCCCTCCTATGAACTGCAGGTGTCCAGGTTTTTAGTCGGTAGAAAATGTTCAAACTACATGGCTATAAGTGCTGAGGTCTTGCAGAGCTCAGTGTTGTCACCCACTCTATTTGCTGCATATCATCATTGAAATGCAACAAAAATAGGGTGGGTGACAACACTGCTCACAAACATGCTGTCCATTGACGGCATTCATTGCTATGCAGATGATGGTACAGGTGACACATATTACACGGGTCGCTCCAATATCCCCCGGTCTGCAGTGGAAGAAAGTCGTGAACAACTTGCGTCTAAAATTGAGGCTACTCTTGCAAGAGAGTCCAATTGGGGTAGACAAAATCTTGTTCAATTTAACCCTATCAATACTCAAGTTTGTGCATTCACCGCTAAAAAAATCCCTACCCCGCAAGTGCGGCCACGCATGGAGTACTGCTGTCACCTTTGGGCTGGTTTTTTGGTCACCTTTGGCGACAGGAGAGACTTTGCCTCCTTATGCGTGTTCTATCGCCTGTACAACAGTATGTGCTTTGAAGAGTTGTTTGATATGATGCTCATGGCTACCTTCTATCATCGCACCCTCACACTTTGCGTTCGGAGCGCTCGCATACGGTTAGGAAGGTTTTTAAAGGGTAAACAGCGCGAGTGCTGCTCCTCTCGTGTAGTAGCAAACGTCTATAGGCTACGGTGACCACTTTCCACGGTGGGCCGTATGCTTGTCTGCCACCTCAGTCAAATAAAAAAACCAAAAAATACGGTTTTTATTTTAGGGTGGTGTAATAGTGAATTTCGACAATGTTCATAAGAAAAATACTACCAAATAAATTTAGAAATTAAAAACGAAAACAACACAATAAGACTTAACGCTATATTTTCAACGGCAGAATCTGCTCTAAATATAACCACACAGTCCACAACCAAAACTCAATTATCGTCTCACTACTTGCACAACCTACGGTTGAAGATGTCAGATATTATGTAAATGTTATGTTCTCGACTCATCGTTGTTCCTAATTTTCCCGTTAACTCTTCCACCAAATCTTAATTGTTGCCATTAGGAGTCGGTAGTCTAATATCCGGGAATCAACTTCAGGCTGTGACAATGTAAGCTACACTGTAACCATTTAGTTACCATGGCTTAAGTTGTCGGCGTCAAAGTTCTCTGGCATCCGAGCGTTCACCGTCTTTTTATAGAGATTGCGAAGCGGTTGATTAGCTCTCATATGTCGAGAAGGTTATTTTCTTTAAAAGTGTGTTTTGGTTTCTTTTGTAACCAATGATACAACTTCAACGCTGCAGTTTTGTACTTTTAGTTTACTCACTAGTGATAGTACAAGTAAACATCAAGCATGCAAAGTTTATCTACATCTGATTCTATTTAAGTTATTATACAACAGTGGTATAATAAATAAAATATCACATGCGCACATGGTGCTCTCTGAATTCGTCAAAGGAAAACTTGTTCTGTTTGCAGTAAAAGTGTCTTGAATCACAATAAAGAGAGATACATTTTTAACCCGTGTACTGAACATCTATGTAAAGGATTTTCTGTGTTTAGCTTTTTGCTTTTTCTGAATTTCTATTTTATATCTAAGGAATCTATGAAATAGTGTAAACCACTATCTTGAAAATAGTTAATAGGGTAGTAAAAAATACAAACAAATTGATAGGTAACTTAATTAGCTGTTTGATAATGACACCTAGTCGCTTAAAATTGGTATCTAACATATCAAATTATTTTTGGACGTTCTCTTAACGAATTTGATGCCTGTAATTTAGATGCCACTGAGGAGCTTCCAGATAAACATGTGAAGTTGCAAAATTTATGTATACGCTTATATTTAATCTTAGAAAGTATGATCGTGTTTCCCATCTTCGCAAAGAACTCAAGTGGCTCCCAATCCGCTTGCCCCGAAACACTCAAATTCTCTGCCTCCTTTTCCAAATCCTTAACAACCATTTCGCACCTGCCTATCTGAGGGAGCGGTTCACTTTTTTCGTTCTCCTGATGCTCCTTACAGATCAAATCTACGTTCCAACTTCAAATTCCCTAACCATAAAACCCATTTCAAATCTTACTTCTTTACAGTGCATGCGATCAGATTGTGGAACTCCATTCCGGTTGTTATCAGAGACATCAAACCAGTTACTACTTTAATAATAAGGACATTTATGTTAAAAACAAATTAATAAAATCTAATCATGCTATATTACTCTTTATATATCATTTATTTATTTCATTTGGGGATAAAGAGTAGAAGCGTGCACGTCGCCATCCCTGCCAGCTACAGCTGCAATTCTACTCCGACACGAGTGCCACCAGGGCGAACAATGTTAGGGCGTGCCCCCGAGGCGACGCGCACCAGTTCATTCCCGCTGGTGCAAAAAGTGTGTGCCAGAGCGGCGTGGGGGACCGCCACCCTACACGCACGGCCCGACACGGCGGGAAGTGGAGGATGGAGTGCAGGGTAGCTGCGTGGAATGTTAGGGGAGGAATGGTAGATAAGATGAATGAGTTGATGGATGTTATGAATGAGAGAAAGTTAGATGTAGTGTGCTTGACAGAGACCAAGCGCAAGGGCAGCGAAGTCTTGGAGCTCCCGGGTGGGGTGCTCGCGCTATGGTCTGGAGTACCAGAGAGCGAGCATGGCAGTCGGGGGGTTGGAATTTTGTTGTCCTCGCGATTGGCCTCCGGTATGTATGAGTACAAACTGGTAGGTCCTAGAATCCTCTGGATCCGTCTAAAACTTGGTATGACGAAGATTTTCCTGGTAGCTGCTTACGCGCCAGTATCTTCGTCGAACGCGAGTGAGCTCGAGAACTTCTGGGAGAGTATGAGAGAAGCACTAAATGTGATAGAAGGAAATGACAGACTTATAGTATGTGGAGACTTGAATGGATGGGTGGGTACCGCTCGCGGTTTTGAGTCGGTACTCGGGAAGTGGGGTGATAAAAGGGTGAACGACGCTGGCCAGCTTATACTGGCATTTTGTAAGGAAAAGGATTTGTTTGTGGCGAACACAATGTTTAACCACAAACAAATTCATATGTATACGAGGAGATGTAAGTCAAAGAGAAGCATGATAGATCTATTCCTAATGGATAATCGGCTCCGTAAACAGGTGATGGACACACGGGTTTATCGAGGCGCTGAGCTGGGATCAGACCACTACCTAGTCATAACTTGGGTTAGGGGTCTGTTTGCTTGTTGGCGTCATCGTACCGAGTGTCCTGAACTAGAGCCGAATTATAGCATGAAAAGCTGGAAGCTGCAGGATGCATCCATTAGGGATAAATATAAAGAAAGGGTAGCCGAAAAGCTTGGCGACGTCAATGTTAGCAGTGAGAATGAGGAAAGTGTGTGGCAGAACCTTAGGGATAGTATGGTAAAT
The DNA here is from genome assembly GCA_948477245.1 of Thumatha senex. NCBI lineage: Eukaryota > Metazoa > Arthropoda > Insecta > Lepidoptera > Erebidae > Thumatha > Thumatha senex. Next base: position 32,358,425 of record OX419728.1, on the reverse strand, counting down.
GCCACTGATAGAAGAAGCTCGTGAAAGGTGCAGAATGAAAGCGGATGAAAGGTTGGAAACTGACGTCCTGCAGAGATGGAGTGAATATTATGGCAAGATGTATGCAAGAAAAGACAGAGATGCCACATTGGGAAGTGGAGCTCACTCCGATGCTCCGGATCCCGATGTCATTGAAGTCATTAGTATGAAAAAAATTGAACAAGCGATAAGAAGTATGAAATGTGGTAAGGCTGAGGGAAAAGACAGAGTTACTGCTGAGATGATCAAGTACGGTTGGTCGCGCGTCTGGGACACACTATGTCTGTTATGCAACTTGTGCTGGCGGACGGGTGAGGTCCCAGATGACTGGCGAATAGCAGTTGTAGTACCTAATTAAAAGGTAAAGACTTGCGCCTAAACTGCTCCAGCTACAGGGCGATCAGCTTGGTCAGCTTAGCTAGTAAGGTGTATGCAAAGGTTATAACGCCAAGAATGCAAGTTAAGTCTGAAAGGTATTTATGGGAGACTCAATGCGGATTCCGTCGTGGAAGAGGTTGCATGGATCAAGTGTTTTCTCTCCGCATGATCGCGGAGAAGTTTATGGCTGTTAGCCAGAAGGTTTTCTGCGCTTTTGTGGATCTGGAGAAAGCAATTGATAACGTTGTGAGGGAAACTCTGTCGGATTTGCTGCCCGGATATGGCTTGGACGGCTCGCTACTGCTAGCAATGCAGTCGCTTTATAGGGATTGTAAGGCCTGCGTGCGAGTAGGGGGGATGTGTCACCTCTTTTTGATGTCTGTACAGGCGTCAAACAGGGTTGTGTTATGTCCGCCTGGCTGTTCATAGTGTATCTAAACAGTTGCCTGCAGAAGTTGAAAGATTGTGATATGGGTGTGAATTTGGGTGACTTCTCAGTAAACTGTCTGCTGTACGCTGATGATGGGGTGCTCATGGCCTCATCAGAAGCCGATCTTCAGGCATTAGTCACTAATGTGAAAGAGGAGTGTGAAAGTAAGGGTCTTTGCTTGAATGCAAGTAAAACTAAGGTTCTAGTATTTGAAAGAGATGACGTAAGAACTAAATGCGAGATTAGGGTAAACCAGGAACGCGTCTAGAGCAAGTGAATAAAATTGTGTATTTAGGGAGTATGTTTAGCGCGGATGGAAGATAGGATTCAGATGTAAATTGAATGCTGTGGAGAAACGATCACTTCGAAAATTGTGCGGCGTTACTTTAGCCGACCAAATACGTAACGAAGTGATAAGCAATTTGGCAGGTTTGAATAAAAGTGTCAGCGTTAAGCTGGAAAAGGGCGTTGGACGTGTCCAAACCAACGGGGTTTGGACACTTCCAACGAATGAGTGAGGAACGATTGACGAAGAATATATATTGTGCGAAAACAGAGGGTAGAAGAAGTCAGGGTAGGCCGAGACTTACATATAAAGACCAAGTGAGCAGATTGCTCAAAAATGGAAAGGTCAAAAGTACTCGGATACCCCGACGCGCGTGTATGAAGCGATTGATGAATCTTGAAGAAGCGAAAGAAGTATGCATGGATCGCGTAGCCTGGCGATCTGTCCTCTCTGGCTACCCTGTCAGGGATACAGCGTGAAGATAGTTATAGTTTTAGATATATATCATTTATATATCACTAAAATATTGACAAGTTAGTTAAACGCTTATCTTAAAATCGAACAATAAACATATTGGCATTTTTGAGTATGATATAAATTAAATCCTAACCAATGTAAGTCTTTAAACTTATCATCTTAATCTTGATAATATTGTAAATGCGAAAGTTTGAATGGATGTTTGTAACTCTTTCACGTAAAAACTACTGAATAGATTATAATGAAACTTTACAATAATATAGCTTATACATCAGAACAACACATAGTCTACTATTTATCCTGGAAACAAGTTTCTGTGGGAAACGGCAACGGGAAAACTTCTCTATGCGGGCGAAGCCGCGGGAGTCATCTAGTTATTAAATATATTAACTGTATGAAAAATACCTTATGAAGAATGTAGGAGCTAATGCGCACTAAATTTCTCATACTCGAACAACATATTGGTTAAAACCCTTATTATACAGTTCCGATTCTCAAACATCGAATTTACAATATGTGGATTCTAAACTAAGAAATTCACAACATTTCCTAAAAACTGTTAAACAAACTAAATACAAATTTTTATTTTTCGTTCGACCTAAAAATACTACACCAATAATGTTAATAGGTACATATTATACATTTGTGTGACCTAAATACGTTAATAGAGAGGACGTAATTTGATTTATTTCCCGGAGAGCGACCTCCTATCCTAGGGTGCGAAGTGGGGTGTCGAGTTTATTGCCTTGTTTATTCATAAATAACGTGGTCAAAACCGAGTATTTCGATTAGGGTGGCGTTCCGCTAAATACAATATTTAAATGGTTGACGGTCATAAAGGCATAAGCTTCTGTATTGAAAGGCGCCTAAGATAGTAAGGTGGAGGCAATGAAAGAGAAAATCAGTAGAGTCGTGCAAAGCTCTAACACTCACTCACCATTACTCACGCTTCACGGTGACTACCCTACAATGGATACATATTTAAATGGACAGGTGCATGTTGTCGTTACTCGCAGTTGATATTTTTGATTGTCACTAGCAACCGGGACCAACGACTAAGCTAGCCTTCAGCAAGTTAGTTCGTTCAAACACGGAAACCCTTGTAAATGGAAATGCCACGAAGCGGTTACCTATTTGGGGACTAGCCATAGCGAAAGTTGCTTAACGCAGTGATCCTTTACATTCAGTTAGCGGTGCTACTAAGGGTTTATAATATCATGAGATATAGTTAAATAATGCCTTACATTGTTCAAGTTGAACTATTAGTACGTAACAGTTTACGTCTGTCTCACAATTCCTCACAGCATACCGCATATAAGCCGGACCGTGTCGTCGATCTATCATTAGTGAGATAATTGACAAACTTGAAATATTTTTTTCAAGACCCTTTTATAAGGCATTGTTCGTGAAAATCCCACCCAAAGAATAGTACAGGAATAGTTCCAAATAGCAATACAATTTATAGCATCCGTTGGCATCGTTAGCATATCTTTATTATATATCGATGTATACCGTCTTGAAACTTCTACAGTAATGGAAGTTGGAGGTTCCCTTTTCATAAAGTAGCTACCTACCTCATATTTTAAAGATGAGAAAAGAATTTCAATAGCGGCGGCGGCGCGGGTGCGAATGTATATCTTTATAATAAGCCTTGTCGAACCGTAGCAGAATTGGGATGTAGAACTCATGAAATATGTAGCAGATATTTGAATAGTTCGCAGGCACTGCGACAGGCAGGCAGGTTGTGTACCGAGCATTCAATTGGAGCTATAAAATATGATGTGCGATTACAAGAAATAAGTTTAGAATATTTTTGAACATTTATATTTTATAATTTAGTATAAGCCACTTTACTTTGTGATGATTTTTAATTTGGTATTATAGAGACGAGCGACGCATAAAATCGATTATTCAAAAAATATTCAACTTGTCTTAATCGACGCTTTGTCTCAATAATAAATATCATTGTGCTAGGTTTTTACATTTTGCGGTAGAATTTAGACTTATATCAAAATATAATAGTATGCACACGTTCAATTCATAGAAGAATTGTTTCGGTTATATTCTAATTTTCATATTAAATAATATTATAACAAAAACAGTATGACGGGCACTGGAAGTGTTATGAATAAACGTGGCATTTAATAAAGTTTATGTGCTTATAATAATTTTTTTTATTAAAGTTGGTCGACTACCACTAATCCTATTTCAAAATACATACATACAAACATCCTGCACTCGCAGTCACGCTAACGCAGTATTTTGTAAACGATCAAGTTAAGTAACAGTGGAGACATAAGTAGCAATCGCATACACTTACGGCAGAGGGGCAATTTTCTTCCACACAAACACTGCCACAAATTTAGTTTGTAAATGTGACAATTATGCGTTTTTGAACCGAACCTACCAAATCATTTGCCATTCTTAATGTTTTAAAATATAATTGGTGGTCTCAGTGTTCTGTAAACGATCACTGAGTTACGCAACTTTCACTATGGCTGGTCCTCGGATGGGTGACCACTTTGTGGCATTTACATTTGCGAGCGTTTCCGTGCTTCGGAAGGCACGTTAAGCCGTTGGTCCCGGTTGCCAGTAAAATGGCAGTCGTTAAGCCTGGTTGAATGCCTTATGGGCGGCATGAAAAGTTTCAACAGCAGGTAGCCACAATCTACGTCTTTCTATTTCAACACGGCAATAGGCTCACCACCTATTACGTGGGACAGGTAAATCCACACGGTGAAAAGTGGGCATATAATATGCCTCTGCCCCCCTTCGGGGATAAGGCGTGATGGATATTTTTACTTTATTTATAATATCCAACTGCGCAGTATTATTTTACTCAACACAAAAACAGTGAACTTTATTTTCACATTAATTTTCAGGAACTATTTAGTTTTACTACCAGCACTAAACGATGTTATTTTTGGATCACATCAGTAGCGATACCGACCGGTAGACGCATGGCCTCGACGCCTGACAGACGCTCGTATTTCTTGCTTATCGTCCACCTTCTAGACACGACGTTACTGTGATCAGACAGGCACGCGATCCTGTTTATCTAATTATAGATGCGAAAGGGATTTTTCAACTATATGTACTGTCCACAGAGCTGTATAGGAAAGAATTGTGCTATGGGTTCATTACCTCTAGAATCTGTCACATTTCAACTAAGATTGCAGAATTTGACTTCACAAAGACACTTGATATTTGCTTAATTTAAATAATTTAAAAAACAGAACTACACTAAATATTGTGGGACACTTTTCACACAGCGCCATCTAGCCCAAAGTTAACTAATATAAGCTTGTGTTATGGGATCTAGATAACTGATAAACATACTTATATATTTCTAAATACATACCACACATACATATACATTTCTAAATATATTATGTGTCTGGGTGTTATTTAACTGTTATAGTTAAATAACACCCGGAACAGAATAAACCATCGTGCTCATCACACAAAGTTTTATCCTGGGTGGGAAAAATTTTTGTGTGATGAGCACGATTTATTCTGTGTCTGGGTTTAGTGCCAGACCGACAATTAAATTAAATATCAAAAATTCTCGTGCAAAAATAATAACCTGAATAAGTCCCTACCTACTCCACTGGATAAAATGAACAAAAATTTAGAAAATGGCATTAGGATTGAAATGTTAAGTAGAAGAGGCGAGGGTCGGAGGAGAGTTTTGTGGTATTGAGACGTGTAGGTGACGGGCGTCAGCTTAATATTCAAATTAGTTACAAACTCACGACAATGCGAACAATATACTCGTATTTACTGAAACTGTTACAAACAAATTTCTCCGACAAATGCATACAAAGGATATAATTGTGCTCCGCTCTTTTGTTCAGCTATTTATGTTGTAATTAATTGCAGAGAGTTATGAACATTGTCCCATGTTAGTCTCCAATTGTATAATGAGACTGTTATGTCGGTTCTTTTAAAATCCCTTGCGTACTTTAATTATGTTACAATATATGCAAATGTAGCATCTCGAATCGTACTTACTCTTACTATTGTATCATGTGAATTTCAGTGCAATAAAACTAATGTAATTACTGGCGTTAGAAAGTAGTGGCTATGAGTTTTATTGCCAGGTTCTTTATAAGGTTGTACCTATTGCTTGGTAAATTTGGCAGTAAATGTAGAGGCAATAATCTTGACGATCATAAATTGTTACTTTGAGACCTACATGAATAAAGATTTTCATTTTATTTCTCTCACCCGTCTCACACGGCGCTGCCCTTGTCTGCCACTTTAAAGGTGATCTAGTAGAAGTGGCATGACCAGACACTTATTTCCCACATGCCGAATATTCCTAGTAAAACGTGACTGTACCGGGATATAAAAAAAATCACACAATTTTGTATTGTGGCAAACTCATAAAACGATTTAACGTCATTACCATTAATAATCTAACCGATTGAATTCCACTGTTACTGAGCATAGATCCACGAGAGTTACACCTTACATTTAAGATTATATCTTAAAAATAAACTTTGAAAGCATACTAATTGCTTTCAAAATTGTTTCTATGCCTTTGTATTTAATATGTTGGTGTTCTAAAAAGAATTAAACAATCCATTTTGGGTAAACATTGGGGTAATTGCCCTACTAAGTATAAAGTAGATAATACACTAATAACCTTGAAATTCGACCTGCAAAATATGGATATGCGATAGTGAAATATCTACGAGTACGTGATACCGCCAGGCAACAGGGCCCGATGAAGCCGATCAGCAAACTGGAGCGAGAGGCAAGGAGCGGATCTTTGATGGGTGTTCGAACTTACACCCTTTTCAATTGTTTACATTGATTTATACATTACTAGTTGACACCCACGGCTGATTTTCCGTTCCCGTTTCCCACAGGAACTTGTTCCCGAAATAAAGAAATAATTTAATCAAAATCCATTCAGTAGTTTTTGTGTGAAAGAGTAACAAACCAACATCTTATTCTATTCTTACAAACTTTGTAAGAATGTATTAGTAGGATAAGGGCGGCCTATGCTAAGAAATCTAGTTTCTTGGTGTAAGGGTTTCGGCTCTCATTTGGTGAAAAGTTGACACTTCGCAGTCCATAGTATAATATAATATAGATAAAGAATACATACTTCGACCGTAGCCTATGGGCGTTTGCAATACAAGAGGTGTTACACTTGCGCTTTACACCATGCAATAGTTCTTTATTTAATACTATCTAAAAAGAAAAGTCACATAACACTGTCAAAATAATATAGTGAAATTCAGTACTGTGGATGGCGAGACGATGCGAGCACAGAGCGAGCTAAATCATATTTGGCATTACTTTGTAGCAAAAACTAATTTGATTGGGACGTACGGAGCACACTAAGTAGGGGTGGGTGCGCGTGGGACAGGCGCCCGCCTCCTGGTATGAAGATCCTTCATTACGGTCAGAATTAACTCTTGCTACATGCGGGTGATGTTTTTGTAATGAGTGGTTTATTACGGTAGAACAATTATAGTGCTTTTATGTTGATACTTGTTTTATTTGGAAAGTGCAACCTACAATATTTATTCTTATGCTCTAACTAATACAAACAAAATTTTGTCATGACTGATAATTAAGTTAAAAAATACTAAAGTCACTACAATTAGTTTGAGTGCCCGTGCTTCGGAAGGCAGTTTAAGCCATTGGTCCCGTTTACTAGTCACATGGCAGTCGTTAAGCCAAATTGAAGACCTTATTAGGCGGCTTGAAAATTTCAATAGCATGTCGCCACAACCCATGCCTGTTCAGTAAGACAAATGCATACGGTGAATGAGGAACTATATTATGTCTCTGCCTACCCTTTCGGAGATAAAGGCTTGCCATTTTGTATTTATGTAATTAGTTTTAGAACTGTTGTTTGATAACTTTAAAATTGATTCTGATATAAAATCATATATACAAAGATTCTTGTTATATTCATAGACCATAGACAATGGATAGCCATTGTGAACAAAGTAGCTTAATACAGTATTTCACAAGTCGGCTTAGCTCGTACAAAGCGAAAAATGTAATAACATGTACAATAAATCACACACATTTGTCACTCGTACATGGTGAGCTTTGTGCCGTGTTCACCCCCGTTACCAGGCGTCCAGTCCAGGTGTGTGCCGGGGACGCAGCATCGTTCCATATGATGTCTTGTTTCGTGGCTCCTCATGTATATTCATGGGTGGATTTATTGTCGTTCCTCCCCTCGTCGGGTACCTGTCCACGGTTAGTATAATACGAACTGTTTTCGTGCAATGTCGGATATATTTAGGATTTGTAGCTTCATGAGTTTATTTATTTCTAAGAAACGTATGTTCCCCTTTATTTATTTAATAATATTGTTGAACACGTTAAATAGTAATATTTAATGAGAGTTCCCTTATCACTTCATAGACACACTAACAAAACCAACAATTACCAGATTTTTACGCTCCATTATTATAATTTGAATTTTAAAATTCTCTAATTCCATGCAATAAACCTTCATAGAGAAATAAAGTTTCACAAATAAAAAGTTACTTAAAAATGTGAAGTTATTTTTCACAATAGTTGTCTGAGCGCATTACGTGTCGGTTCGCAACACGGACCTACTTGATATTTACTGCATTTTTTTATTTTTAGCTATTTGCTATTGCATCTTTGCGTGATACTGCCCTTAGTAATATTTTTATTGTTACAATTTACCAAATTATTAATAATAATAATATCGTTGGGACAACGCACACAACGCCATCTGATTCCTTACTAAGCAGTGCTTGTATTATGGTAACCAGATAACTGATAAACATACTTATATATTTCTAAATACATACATATTATGGATAAATAACACCCAGACACAGAATAAACCAACGTGCTCATCACACAAAGTTTTATCCTGGGTGGGAATCGAACCCACGACCTCTTGCGTGTAGCAGTCGGATGCACTGCCACCGCGCCACAGAGGCAGTCAAATTGTTGTGGCGTTCTAAAGTAAGTAACTTTTTGATAATCCAAATTGCATAATGGCAATCAGAAAATCAAAATATATGCAAATCAGAATAAATTATTTCTATTCTATTCCTACTTACCTATCAAATTCGTTTTTTTTGCTTTCTTTACAGGATGCCCGGCAATTACAAACGTACCTCGACACGGAAGAGCTGGTCACAAGAAGACATGGCTAAGGCTATCGAAGCTGTAAAGGAGAATAAGATGAGTTGGCTTTTAGCATCTAAACATTTTAATGTGCCACAAGCAACGCTACGTTGCCATTATTATAGTACTCCAGAAAACCTTGGTCATTTTAAACTGACCTTCAGCGCAGATATGGAAAAAGCCATAGTGGCTCATTGCTCGAGTTTGAAAGTCGACTTTTTGGGTTTAATACGACCGAAATAAGAAAATTAGCATTTGAATTTGCGGAAAGATTGGGGCTTGATCACAGATTTGATAAGAATGAAAAAATAGCTGGCTGAGATTGGCTGTAAGGGTTTCGAGAACGCAATCCAAATATCTCACTTAGAGCTCCAGAGCCAACGTCAGCTGCAAGAGCAAGGGCATTCAATAAGCCTCAAGTAATGAAGTTTTTTTCTCTTTTGGAAAAAGCAGTGACTAATAATGGGATTCAGGCGCATAGAATTTACAATATGGACGAATCTGGGCTTAACACTGTTGAAAAGCCCCCAAAAGTTTTTGCATCCAAAGGAAAAAAGCTGTCGGTGCTGTCACTAGTGCTGAACGTGGCGAACATTTCACAGTCGTTGCATGTGATAATGCCATTGGAAACTTTGTTCCACCTGCACTGATTATACATGGAAAAAATTACACGGCTGAATACTTTGATGGTGCTCACTCATCTCCTACAATTTTGGCAGCAAATGTTGTCGCACATTTGCCACAAGATCATGACGTCAATATTTCATCTCGATTCAAGCCAATGCTTCTAAAGTCTTGTTCTAAGAAATCCGCAAATGACAACGAACAGAGAGATGTTACCACTGCTCCGGTAAATAACTATCAAGAGCAGATATAATATGTAACTGTTCCAGAAGCTATAGCTGCAGACGGCAAAGATCCACCATCGATTAACCAACCCAGTAATGTTATCGAACCTATCAACATCGCCTCTGTTCCGGATAATAATTTTCAAGGGCAAATAGCAGATGCAATTGTTCCAGAAACTATCAGAGAGGACGATAACGAACCACCGTCAGGTAGCAGTCAAATTTTACCTGGGGAAGTTTTACTTTCTACCACGAAGAGTATACTTAAAGAAATTTCACCACTACCGAAAGCTGCTTCTACAGGAAAGTCAAGAACAAACAGAAAAGTTGGTGGATCGCAGGTTCTTACGGCTAGTCCATTTATGAAGGACATTAAATCAGCAGAACAACAGAAAAAAGATAGAGAAAAATCGCAAAGCGCTAAAAAAACAAAAACAAGATGATAATCTCAATCATTTTTAAGGATGATGACGTGGAGCCTGAGCCCGCACCTAAAAAATGCAGAACCAAGCGAGTTCGAAAGCAGACAAAGCGGGTTATTTTGGATGATGATGAGGACCTCGGGGAAGTCGAGGATCCTTACGCTAATGAGGATGAGGAGGAAAGTGCTTGTATTTACTGCCATGAATTATTTAGCCAATCTAGACCAAAAAAACATTGGGTGAAGTGTCAACTGTGTTCCAATTGGTGTCATACACTATGCGCAGGCATATCGCCAAAAATTAAATAGTTTACCTGCGAATTATGCTCGGTAAATTTATATTGTTAAAAGAGTTAAAAATATCAGTTTACCGAGCATACCTAATTCGCAGGTAAACTGTTTCTTTTTTAAGGAGCTGGTATCGCTAAAAACGGTAACGCAGTAGGTGTCGGGGGTGAAAAGTGACCCCCATTTATAATAAATCCAGAAAAAATAGATATTCAATTTAGCAACTTACAATCTATGTTTTATACAAGGGTTATTAAATATTTAAAGAATAAATCGGACTTTTTTTGGTACATATTGAACATCTAATATTTTTAACAAATTTTGAAAGAGTTGACTTTAAGAACCGGCTAAGGGTTAAGACGACATACCATCAAAGTCTAAGATGGCATACTATGTCATCTTAGGCCATTGATATGTCATCTTACGCTCGTCGACCTAAGTGCGATTTTTGATTTTATGTTATGTTTTTTGTTCTTAAACTTAAGCAATTCCAATGTTTGTGGAACGTTTATGAATATACGCTAGATTCTGATCTTACATGACTTCATTTATTTGAAATATTTATCCTGAAAGAAAAAGTATGTCATCTTAAGCACAATTCCCCTATCATATCATAGAACTAGTAAGACCACGATGTCCCTAGTTCTACCTCGAGCAACAAGTAGAACAACTGGGAAAAATGAGTCTCACTAGTTCTAATCTTTTGTTGCACCTAATATCGTAGAACTAGTGAGATAAAAAGTCCCATTAGTTCTACCGTAGAACTGTTCAGTAGAATAAGTGGGAACGAATCTTAAAAAAATGGCCATGATTTCCATTGCCAGGTTCTTCCTCAGGCTCTATCTATTGATTGCGAATCTAGCAGTTAGTTAGTAAATGTAAATGTAGAAGCAACACGTTCATAAGTGATATTTTGTGACCTACATGAATAAAGATATTTTCATTTTCATGTGTTCCGACCTGGAAATCAAACCCGGGACCTCATGCTCGGCAGTCGCACACACTAACATCGCGCCACCGGGGCAGATAAATAATATAAATAAATTATTTAGTTATGTTAACGTACAATAAAAAATATTTATTAGCCTCTACTGACTGAACACTGGTTGACCCAAAAACCGAGTAAGACAAATACCAGCCCCATCAGAGTATGAATTAAATATTTTTTGCTAATTAGGTATTTACAAAATTAACAAATTAAGCTAACACGGCATTGGGCTCACCACCTGTTACGCGGGACAAAAATGCATATGCTGAAAGGTGGGCGTATAATATGCCTCTGCCTACCCCTTCGCGGATAAAGGCGTGACAATATGTATGTATGTAACAAATTACATAGTGCACCTGCAGTAAGTTCTCTCGCAGGATTATTTGATGCATACAATCATGCAGAACTAACTACCACGTTTAAATTGGAGTTGGCTGTTTGTTTTCGAAACGATCTCGCAGCGAGCTCATTTAACAGTGGCAGTTTATTAGTGCTTAAGCTGTGCTAATTTAGCAAAGCGAATGCACGGACGTGCTCGTAAATCTTTGGCTACCAATGTTTGAATAAGGGGTGCGGGGCGTGGGGCGGGCAGACAAAAGCGACAGCACCGGGAAGATTACGAAAACTTACTCATATAATATACCTCTGCGATAAATTTATTACTGTGTGCAGTAGGGTACACTGACCACCTTCGATTACATAGTCGAGTGTCCTTGTTTGCCATATCAGTGGTATAAAAATCATGTTAATAATTTTGTGAAAGGAGAGTCATAATCAATTCTGAAATTGACTTGATTTGCTTTATTTAGTGCGATTGTTTTTTTAAGTTTATTCAGAATACATTATATGCTACTCGGGATTATATATTTATTTACTTATACTGACGTTTCGAACGTATTGCAAAGTCCGCGACGCGACGCTGCAACGCTTTATAAAGTTATAAATATTGAGAATACACCACGAAAGTTTAAAAATATCTACATATTACCCACTCAGTATGTTAAGAAAAACACGTGTAACCTAAATAAAAACTTAGCACAACTGCATCCGGAATTAATTTGCTCTAACACACAATATGTGATTAGGCACACACTCATTATGTAAATACTGTGTAAAAGAACTCATCAAACGAACGATCCAATGCGCCGCGATGCTACAAAAATGTGGCGCCACCTGAATATTTAATTTTCATAATAGTCCACAAAAAGTTTCTTTAATTTGCATAATTTGTAGACTTTCCAAATAGACGAGTTAAAATTTTAAGGGCCCTTCGAGTTGAGATCTGGCTGTATTTGAAATTACAATATTTATCATAGCTAAAATCTTTATATAAAATAATTTTAGCTAAATTAATTGCTTCATTTCTTTTATGTTGTGTAATGGAATTATAAATATTTTCATTTCCTATCATTTTATATTATTTTGTCTATATTCTCGCTTCAAATGCACATCATTAAAATTTGTGTTCTCGTTTATCATAAAATATAAAGATTATGGCAGAAGCCTGTTTGCAAACGGTATTTAGAGTCACTGAAAATCACTAGTTACGAGTATGTTTGTCTATCAGGGCCATTAAAAGCAACAGTATACTTTCTTTTGTAGCGACAAATCCCAGCCGGATCGCTTTCATAGGACTTACTGCTGTCGGTACTGGAGAGGACTTGAGGCATGCAACGTTATAAATTTTGCATTTGCATACAACGTATGCAAGATGATAGTAGCGGAGTGGAGTGTGTTTCGATTTCGACCGCGTTTCTAAGTCATTTGTACAGTACACACGCACACTTTATAGCCATGGTCTCTACAACAAATTTTCTTTACGATTCTAACTAGAACTAACTATCTTCACGCTGTATCCCTGACGGGGTAGTCAATAGAAGAAATATTTAGTATTTTCTTTACAACTTCTCTTATTTTATTCTGTTCTATAAACTTTTGTGTAGATATATAGGTATATAGATATATAGGTACTAACAAATAAATAAAGACAACTAAATATCTCCCAACTTGTAGCAAGCTAACAAGAGCGGATATGAACCTAGCCAAATATATGAACCTACAGCGAACTATGTTGCTTTTAGTTCACAAAAACAGCGGCAGGTACAACAAACATTTCACAGCTCTCTGATTTTTATTTAATTAAATATTATATAAAACAATGGTTCTTTCTTTTTATCTACTACGAAGGAGCTTTAATGTGCTGCATTTGATTCTTCATATAAGCGTCCTTATTACATCCGATTGGATAGGGGCGTATAAACAATCTTTTTTTTACACTTTGAAGTGAAGTATTTAGTGGGTGAATTTTCTATCAAAAACAACACAGTTAATCAAGATATACTTCATCATCATCCGAACGTCTGTCCCAGTTGCGTCTCGCGACGCCCGGGGTCCGCTTTCCTACATTTTCTCCTCCAATTCGCACGGTCGTCGGCATTCCCTGTAGTGAGACCATTGGCACGCATGTCATCCCTTACGACGTCATGCCAGCACTTCTTGGGTCTTCCCCTCTTACCGGGACTCGGCGGGGCTGACATGGCCAGACATTTGTTACCTACGTAGCCCGGCGGTTGCCGCAAGACGTGACCACACCGACGAAGGCAACACTCTTGCAACTTCTCTGCAATATCACGGACATGAAGGCCGCCGCGGAGGCGAGAGTTCCTCACGCGGTCCACCCGCGTGACTCCACACATCCACCGCAGCATCTTCATTTCCGTGACACGCAGCTCCTGCTTGTGTCGCTCCAATATCGGCCACGTCTCACTGCCATGTAAAAGGACAGGTCTAATAATGGTTTTGTAGACCTGCCCCTTCAACCAGATCGGCATTTTAGGGTCACAAATGACACCGGTCATCTCCCGCCATTTGGCCCACCCGGCAGCAATGCGTGACTTGACATCGCAGTCGATGTCACTGGACGTGTGAAAAACAGATCCCAGGTATTTAACCTGTTCCGTGCGCTTGACCAAATCACCGCCTATGCGGACGGATGTGGGATCTGTCGAGTTTAGTGCCAAGCACTCGGTCTTCGCCACATTTAATTTCAGACCGCCGTTCTCAAGCGTCTCCTTCCACGCCTTTATACGTCGCACCAATCTGCCCCTGTTCGCGTCTGCCAGCGCAATATCGTCAGCAAACATGAGCAACCATGGAGGCTGCTCATGCGGGTTTCTGATGCTGTCCGACAATTCGTCTAATATTACACTGAACAGAAGCGGACTAAGGACAGAACCCTGGTGTACCCCGACGGTGACGGGGAAGGGTTTCGTGTCGCCAACAGCAGTCCGAACCATTGAATCAGAGTCACAGTACATGTACTGGATAGTGTCAATATAGACCTCTGGAACCCTTTTGGACCACAGTGCCCACCAGATCATCGCACGAGGAACACAGTCGAAGGCCTTCTGCATATCTAGAAACAAACAGTGCAGAGGCGTGTTCTTCGACCTGTATTTCTCTGCGACAACCCTCAGGGCAAAAACAGGGTCCGAGGTTTCATGTCCAGGGCAAAACCCATATTGACACTCCGAGAGAGTACACTCCTGCCAGATCCGAGAGTCTATAATCCTCTCGAAGATCTTCAATGTGTGGGACATCACCTTTATACCGCGGTAGCTCCCGCACTTCTGCACTGACCCCTTACCTTTGAAGACTGGAGTAATAATACTGAATCTCCATAGGTTTGGGATCAGCCCGCTGAGGAGTATGCGGTTAAAAAGGTTTACTAAGATGCCCACACCGCGAGGATCCATCGCCTTCCAGGCTTCGATGGGGACTCCATCGGGTCCGACAGCTTTCCGATACTTCGTGTGGCGAAGCGCAGTCAGGACTTCTTCAGGCGTTACCGGTGGCACTAGTCCCTGATTCGGAGCGAGGTCCGGAGGCTACACCTCTTTGTGCTGTTTATTGAGCAGCTCGTGGAAGTACGAGCGCCATCTCTCCTTTACCGCGAGGTCTTCTCTTAACAGGTTGCCCTCAGGGTCTTTTACATAGCGACACTTGGATATATCCTGTGCCGCTTTGACCCTGGAGCGCGCAAGCTTATAGATGAGCTTGTGTATCCAGACGATTCCAGCTTATCATACAGAGGTTGTAAGTGGTCTCGTCTGGCTCTGGCTACAGCTCTCTTTGTGGCGCGCTTGGCAGCCCTGTACGCGTCGCGGCCTTCGGGAGATCCGGTCGCTTGTCACTTTTTAAAGAGGGCGGAAGGCACTTTTTAAAGTATTTTTTTAGGAGAGCTTTCTTCTCCCTAGTCTCCATCTGGACTGCGTCGTTCCACCACCAAGTTTCCTTGTCACATTTGCGTCCACCCTTAGACTCACCGAGCACCACCTTCGACGCTCCAAGGATTGCCGCCTGAACTTTGTCCCAGTAATCTTGAACTGGTTCGCCTTCAGTGTCGGTGCACTTGTCACCGATAGCTGAGACGAACTCCTGGGACCTAGTTTCATCAAGCAGCCACCATCTGATGCGGCGCTGGCACCGCTCGATGCGTTTGCCTTTAGGCTTCACGCAGAGGTTTATGACAAGGAGACGGTGTTGTGCAGTAAGACTCTCCGGGTATGACCTTGCAGTTGGCCACCTTGCCGATGCTGTGTCGCCTAGTGAGTAGGAAATCGATCTGAGTTGTATGCCTTCCGCTCTTGTAGGTGATGAGATGTTCGGATTTCTTTTTGAAATACGTTTTCACAATGGCCAGATCGGCAGCCGCACACGTTCTGAGGATAGTTTCTCCTTCAGCGTTGCGGATGCCGTATCCAAAACCACCATGAACACGCTCAAACTCCTCACACCTCTCACCCACATGACCGTTTAGGTCGCCGCCCAAAACGATTCCCTGTGACAACGCAATGCTCCGAAGCACTCCCTCGAGTTGGCCCCAAAACGACATCTTATCGGCGTCGCTACAACCGGCCTGTGGCGCGTAGGCAATTATCAGGTGGGTAATAATCCCATCGATAAGCACCCTCATGATCACAAGCCGGTTGCTACAGCGTTTCACCTCCAAGATGCCGCTCTGTAGCCCCTCGGAGAGCACCACCGCCACCCCGTTCTCCCCACCAAGCGCACCCGTGTAGTACAGCTTGTAGCCTTTCTGCAGAGGCCGGGCTCTGTTGCCCTTCCACCGAGTCTCCTGCAGGAACGCCACGTCCACCCTCCGCCTGGAGAGTACTTCGGCCAACACTACCGCACGCCCCCTCAGCGTGCCAATGTTCCAAGATGCGAAGCGGATACGGGTTGGGGCTAACTTCTTTAGCCGTGCTGGCCCGACACACGGTTGCCCTAGCCCACTTGCCACAGGAGAGGGGCGGGGCTCCTGCGCGCCGTTTTGCGGTGGCGCCCAATCCGTAGCAGCTTTCCTATTGTACTTTACCATTATTTGTTTTGGTGGGTGGCTTTTATGGGAGCGACGCCCTCAGACCTCCCAACCCCAGAGGGGAAAGCCAGCGCCAAAGCCTCGTCCGTTAATCAGCAGGTGCACGCACTAGCACGGGAGGTTGACTTGGGCCCCGAAGATCTTGGTGGGGCCCCTTACCCCCAATCAAGATAATACTTATGTGAACATAAAGTGTCACGAATGAAGAAAATTACTTTTCTTAGGATAAATAACATTTAGATCACAAAAATTGGATACTCTTATTTTAATTCACCTAACCAAGTAATGATTCGGTTATTCTATTTGTTCTACCTTGCAGCTCTATTAGCCTGCTCGTCCCACACTGTTATACCATAATAAATGTTTTATCCCCAAAGAAATAAAGAAAAAGTCTTCTTACTTAATCGGATTTTATTTTAATTGTTTTTATTGTAATAGTTACTTTGGTCTTTGTCTGTATTTTGTTTAGTAGGTTGTTTTTGTTCAATCTATTGTCATGAACTTGACTGTTTTAGTTAAATAATCTTATCCCTTATAAATAGAACTATTCTCAGTTTAGTTACAAACGTAGTATAGGAGTATGTTCAGCGTTGATGGAAGATGTGGACTGGGTCGTGGGTTCGATTCCCACCCAGGATAAAACTTTGTGTGATGAGCACGATTTCATATATTTATTTCATACATTTATTCACAAACAATTTTACAATTGTGTTTGAAATTCATTACACTAACAATAACAATAAAATAACATTAAATAATAAAAATAATAACAAAATTTCATTGCTTAAAATTACAAATAATTTCATAATATTAATATACAATATGAATAAAATGCGTATAAATACTATTTATTGCTAAATTAATTTTATTATATTTGTAAAATAAATTAAATACTTAATCCCAAATTAGTCATAATCATAATCATATTTGTCATCAACGGAAGCAAACTCCTCAACTGAATACAAAACTTTGTCTAATAAATATGCCTTAAGAGTTCTCTCAAACAATTTTGGTTTATAAATGTTTCCCTTTAAGTGGTCTGGTAGGAGATTATATAATAGTTTATTCTGTGTCTGGGTGTTATTTATCTATAATATGTATGTATTTAGAAATATATAAGTATGTTTATGATTTATCATATCATAAGCTAATATTACCTTATTTTGGGCTAGATCGCGCTGTGTGAAAAGTGTCCCACAATATTTACAATATTTATTTATTTATGTGAGCGGAATGTAGAACGAAGTGTAGGTGCCGAACTAAACTGAGTTAACCGTAATTCCAGTTAGTAAAGAGACAAAGCATTGCAAAGGAAGTACGTCTCGGGATTTACAATGTAGTGCTAGTGCCAACGTCAGAAGATGCATGAAAGTAAAATGAATGCTGTGGAGATGCGATCACTTTAAAAATTGTGTGTTGTAAATAACTAACATGTTGTCCAAATATGAAAGTGATACTCAATATGGCAGGATTGATTAAAATTGTCAGCATTAAGCAGAATTATGATACGAGTAGGTTCCGTTAGTCAGGACGTCCAACAAATGAGTGACGAACGATTGATAAAGTAAAGCGTAAATAAGTCAGGGTACACCGAGACTTTAATAAGAAGACCACGTTAAGAGATAGCTCAGAAACGGACAAGTCAAATCTTGGAAGACCAGACGTGTGTTTGAATCTTCTAAATAATCTGCAGGAAGCAAAGAAAGTATGTAAATGAATCACGGAAGCCTGGTGATTTGTTTTTTATAATTACTCATTTAAGAATAAAGCGCGAAGATAGTAAGCTAATTGTAAAAATAAAACTAGAGATATTTCGTAAAGTCTAACTAGAGATATTTGCAATTCAAACTATAAATGTGAAAATCGTCTACTCTTTCACGCATATACTACTGATTGGATTTAAATGAAACTACAGTAATATTACATCAGCATATAGAACACTTATTCCGGTAACAGTTCCTGTGGGAAACGGGAACGTTAAAACTTCACCACGCGGGCCGAGCCTTGGGCTTCAACTAGTATTTTAGAAGTACTATATCTATGATTACTTTTGTTCTAGAAAATACTGTCTCTTAGCATGAACGTGACTGCTGATCATAAGTGTACACATTATGAATGGGGAAACAAAGGGAATCAAATTTCGTCATAGCGTTATATATATCGATTAATTTGGGCTACAAAAATGATTGTGAAAGTTAACGACAGTTGCATTTGTTTGCGTGAATGATAATAACGAGGTTGACCCCTCTGGTAATCGCCCAAATGAGTATTTTCCGAGTACGGTTTAACTAAAACGTTATCTATATTTCCTGTCTGTATGTACAGATGTATGATTACTGTGATTAATATGATATTTTTATTTTGAAATATCTCCAATATACAGCCAGTTCTTAAAAGTGTAGATAGAACAGGGAATATTACTGTAACTTAAATATTTTATTCTATGGTATACATTAGAATAATCAATTTATAAACTTTGAAGCCCTGATAAATGTGTGGGCCTAAAATTCTTTGTATATTCTGCATTCACTCTGAGTTTAATATTGTTTTTTAAAAGTTTTGATCAAAAGAATATAGATCAAAACTTGATTAAACCTTCACAGGCGTTTGATATAAAAATTAATATACTATATCCGAAGTGTTCTGGTAAAAGTTCTCTCTTAGGAAATATTAATTTTACATAAACATACTATTGATATATATAATATAATATTGATTGATATTCATCATCAAAGCTGCCACAGCCTCGCGAACCCAATATTTTGTAAACTATCACTGCTTACGTAACGATCGGCTCTGAAATGGATTACTATTAACAAGAGTTTTCGTGCTTTAGAAGAAGTGAAGTGTTGGCGTGCTCGCAAGTGTTATTTTATTAGACAAAGTGTTCCATTTCAGGTGATCCCAAAACAATATTCACTGTGCAACACTTACAGTTTGCTAACTAAATATTATACAGTAAATTTGATACAAATGTTGTATATGAATTAATTAAACAACATTAATGCAGTGCAGTTATGAGTGATGAGACTACTATCAGTTACGTATTGATTGAATCACGATTGTGTTTCTGTGTGAACTCATTCTGTTTAATTTGATTACAGACACTGATGGATCCATGACTTTATACAAGCTATAGCATGGTACTCCTACCTCTATTCAATTCTATTTTTATATCTTAATTTAACACAGGAGAGTTCTGAAAAGCTCTTCCTCTTTAGCCCAGGCCCACGCTGTCTTTTAGATCTCGAACAACGAGTGCCGGGCAGAGGTACCATCAGCACGTTTTGCATTTTGAAACCGTTCGGCAATTGAGTATTTTAATTGTACAAAATGGGACTCTTAAATTAACACATGTTTCCTTCGTCGAAGAATCAAACACTTTAAGTGAGAAATAAAAGGATTTCAATTGAGCCTAAACGTTAATAACCTTGCGCGCAATGATTGTGGCCATTAATCACCGTTTGTCACAATTTTTGTGCGCGTATCCTACTACGCGTCGCCTTGGGACATGAAAACACACTGTAAAGTGGAGAGTGGCGTCATTTTAATGAATTAATACCAACCTGACTTATTTGCAAGAAGCAACACGCTGGCGACACGTAATTTAGGTACAAGAGGATGTTTGAGATCTGATAATATCAGTGAGACCAATTTCTCTCTCGTACCCAGAGGATAAACTTATGCAAACGATCGCTGTGTTAAGCATCTTTCACTATGGCTGATCCACAGATGGATGACCGCTTTGTAGCATTTCACCCGATTGCTCATCACTAGTTACCAGGGCCAATGACGAATATGATGAAATGTGAGCGTATGGACGTGGATCAACCACGCCTTTAAAACCCCGAAGGGGTGGCAGAGGCATATTATACATCCACAGTTCACCGTGTGCCATTAGTAAACAAAACAATTTTTTTATGATTATTTTTACTTATTCTGCTTTTCGGTAACTCTTATATAGATATTCGTAAAGTTTTTTCATGAATTAGCTAAATATATAAAAATACGCTTCTCAAAATTTTCTGGAAAGGAAAAGAAGCGTCCTTAGCTAAACATAATTATTACTAACCTTAACCTTATCAAAAGAGCTTTCTAAAAATAAAATACTGTCTCCGTATTTGCCGGTACCTCTACCCTACTACTCTATCACCAAGACTACATAGGTACATGTCATCATTGAAGGGAAGTTCATTTCCCGTGGGAAATTTGCGGATAACTCCAAGGTAACGGTATTATAAGAGTTCTGCCTAAATTACAGACTTGGTTTCTTTGTTGGGGCTTTTATAATATTTCGTGATTTTATTATGTTTACCTACTGATAGGATACGAGTCGGCTTAATGCTAGGCTTTATGTGGCGCTAGATTTAAAGACATTTGTCGTGTAACGGTAACATAATAAAAATATTATGTTTCTAAGAAAAACGTAACGCAACTTAGGAGAAGAATTGAGCGATAACTAAATCCTCTGAGACTGCTAATTAAACGCGATCGTCAAAAGTGGTATGACAGTAAGTCAAGTCAAGTCCGAGTCTAGGGACGAAAAAATAGTTTGTGGATCCCATAGGAGCGAAGTGGACAGAGGGGACGTGAAGGTGCTCAAGTATGAATTGGCGATCAAACATATAGGTATTGAGCCTCAGTGAGTGTCCCAATAAGTGTTCGTGCGATGCTTGCGAGTTGCCAGGCTTAAGCGTCACCACACGATAATTGCGTAGTCGCGTAGTCTTTTTACGTCAATTTATGATCGCGCCTGTCTACGTAGTAAATTTGCGCTTATTGGATTTTATGTGAACGCATCGTAATCCAGTCATTATATACATTTGGAAATACAAATGGACCGAGAAAGCCAAATTTTGGATATTACGTTGGGGGCTAGAAAAGCTTAAGTTCAAATTGTCGACCAAAATAACGTGATGGATTTTCCGCCATCTTGAAAAAAGGGTTAAATTCAGTTTTCATTTCAATGGACGGTGCAAAGTTTGACGAGACCAGTAGTGATAAAATAAGGTATTCAAAATTGACAATTTGCCAGTATCGGCGCACCTCTTGGAACTCTTGATTTCACAATAGGTCCTAAACTAAATGTATTCATAATTATATTACACAGAAAAATAAAATTGTAGTCTAATACTGTTGCACACAAAAGAAGGTGATCTGACGGTTACAAAAAGAGATAAATGTCAACCCACATCTTAACCTGGATAAAGATCAGGTTACACAAAATTCATCTCGACATTTGGGTTTGAAATAAGGAAAGCGTTTCATAAATAGCTCCTGACAACAGACATCGATGCCGACATAAACATAATGATATATCCTGTCGCATATCATGTTCTCAATACAACTTTTGTATAATGAGGTTGGTGTAACACAATACCAACACTTGTTCGTTGACTTTTCTGTATAGTCGTGTATACTTTACTATGCTGAATGGATTTTATAACTTTGTTGTCTTGCTTAGTCCTTCCAAAGTAACCCTGCATTATATAAGGCCAGGGAAGACACATCCTACTTTCACCATTTATCTTACACATATTGTTAAAGATACTTTTGACCCAGAATTTACCGGTGATTATGAGATTTGAAGCAGAATCTCACGTAGGCGATGTTTCTTGTAAATGTAACCTTACTTTAAGACATAATATATTGCTCTAACTGTGTCACGTACTGAAATGTCCATTTTAATTGAAAGTCAGGGCCAACATTAATTTACAAATAAGCCTCACAACGCACATTACTCATAATTAAAATCCCGAGAGGTGGAGCACTAACTTGTTTGTGCCTAATTACTTAGATGGTAAGGGAATATCTAACTTATATGAAATTTAGTACACAAAAGGGTTTTAAAAACATTCAACGAGAAAGAGAACACTATTATTGAGGAAATAAATTTAATATTTATTACACAATTATCTGTTCTGTCCTTGGATAATGAAGCTGCTAGATGCGATGTAAATTATAAAATTTATAGTTAAGTTTAATATATAGTATGGGGTATCAGCGATGCGACTTCTTCCACATAAGGTATATATCAACCTTACACACATTAGGTTGATATTTCAAGGTTGCTTGTTGAAACCATAATAATTAAGTATCTTCATTTTACCTACATACATAGGTACACATATTGTCACGCCTTTATCTCCGAAAGGGTAGGCAGAAGAGCATACTATACGCCTACATTTCACCATATGCACTTTTGTCCCACGTAACAGGTAGTGAGCCCATTGCTGTGTTGAAATGGACAGGCGCAGGTTGTGGCGACCTGCTGTTCAAATTTTTCAAGCTGCTCATTAGGCCTTCATCTTGGCTTAACGACTGCCATGTTACTGGCAACCGGGACCAACGGCTTAACGTGCCCGCAAATGTAAATGCCACAAAGTGGTCAGCCACCCGAGGACCAGCCATAGTGAAAGTTGCTTAACGTAGTGATCATTTACAAAACACTGAGTCCGCGGGGCCACGAGCGCTTCTTTGCTTATAAGGTAGTTTGTGGGTCTAAAGGGCCGAATAAATTTAATAAAATGTGTCTATTTTAGATATTAAATTTGAAAGAAATTTTGAACCCGTTGCCTTTTTAGTAAGGTGGTAACAAAAAGGCTAAAAGGTGTGCTAGACACTAATTAGCACGACCAATTAAAGTCCTGGTAGTGTCGGACTGTACCATTTTACCTATTGATGGTTTATTGTAGCTTCCAATGCCAACAAAAAAGCCAATGCTTAAACTTCTACCGAAGTAATTTTTTCTTTATTATCTGTTATTTTTACATTATTGTTTAATAACAAAGTAAGCAATTCAAGAGTTTTTACTATCAAATCATTACACTCAATTTTTTTGCAACAAAGTAATTATTTCATCGATAAAACCATCCACGAAAAGGTATAAGTTCAAAATATTATTTTTCATCATAATACAATACTTAACCTTTTTACAATTTCAGGTAAAACTCTTGTTTTGAGCGCAGCTTTTGGAATACAGCGGTTTACTTTAACCTTACAATAAAACCTAACGTATAAGAGGGAGCATACGCAGTAATTTGTTGCGTCGGTGAATTAAAATAGGACTTTATGGGCACGTAACAGGTGGTATTAAGTTGGGATCGAGTTCGGTGACGTAGGTGTTCAGTATTCAATACTTGTATTAGATTTGATATGTATATTTGGGGTAATAAGATACGTGTTTATATATTTCGTTGGTTCTATCTCAATAAATATACTGCGGGCGTTTGCGGAGCTGTGAATATTTGAGCATTACTTTAGATTTGTGTCGAGTAGCGCTGTTCTGTTTACAAAACATGATATTTTATTTATTCTTTATAACTAGAATAGCAAGGAAGCTCCGTTCCTGATACTTACTATTGTAGTGAATTCTTACAATATCGTATGTGACGCATTGCTATTGGCGCAAAATGGCTATGCAAAATGAGCAACATATCTTGATGGTGAATCTTTAAGAGGGATTTTAAAAGTTCATGTACTTGTTATTTCCTCATTCCTGATTATTTCTTAATGTAATGAAAAATATGTGGAGAATGATTCCGACATTTTCTTTTTCATGTCTTGTGGCTAGCCTTAATTGTTACATTTGTTACAATTACACTTTTATAAAACCCTCATCCACATACATTTTCGTTTTAATGTGCGTGGGCTCCAGATTCTTCTCGAAAGCATCGGGGTGCCGATTTCAGTTGGGGGTCCTATTGCCTCCTCGCTGGCTGCTGAACGGTCCCCACCCTATCCTAATCATTGGCGGCGGGCTTATTTTTAATACAAATGTCAACGTGATGGGGCAAGCAGAAAAGATACATTAATAAAATTCAAATTATATGCCTAGAAGTAGCCAGCAAAGAAACTATCTAATAATAATATAAACTACTATCAATTCACATGGTCTGGCCGTGGTAATCTAACACTAGATTTGCACGTTTGAAAATGATGTCTCTCAGATAGCAAGTATGGCGACAAAGTAGGTTCAATGGTTTATAACCTTTACTAGTAAGTACGAACGGTTTGATCTGCAAGTTAAGGAAAAAATCCAAATTATATTCAATTTCAAATAAAACTCGATATCGTCGCCTTAACGTTTGAGTGGCTACTACTTTTTGTTAAGAGATTGCAAATTTACCTAACAGAACGATCAACGTAATCTCTGTGGACTTACACAATCCAAACGATTGAACATACATTACGTATTATAAAAATTGGTCCCTACTCAATGATGAAAAGAGCGCACAATTACTTACACATTTTCCCAGCGCTCACAACACGTCTGGTAGCTGCTGTAAAAATGAAATTCTATAATAAGCGCCATTTTTGCGCCAATTACGCAGGTAGTTCTTGGAAAAGCCGTTGCAATTTTTCCTTAATTCATTTCTCATCCTTTTTTCATCGCGGAAATTAAAGTCACTGGAGAAACAATCGACGGCGGTTCTTTTGTTTTTTGTTCTTCAATTCTTAAGATAAGTGTCTTGTTACAAGTTAGGCTTTGTTGAAAATATTTTGGTTTATAATCAACTAAGTGCTTATAAGATATAGAAATGAAATTACACTAATTGAGAATTTTGATTATGACAAGTATAGGGTTTTACAAACGGGGTCTTAGAAGGATTTCGCAGGTTCAACTGCGTGAGAGTAGTACCTCCGGTGTTGCAAACATCCATATCTTGGTGTTTTCTACCTGGGGGACCGTACACTTTTCTACCACCTTAATGGTAAAATAAATTATCTAACCTAAAGGAGTCTCTTTGTGTCACTGTGCTAATATAGTACTTATAATTAAAAAAAAGACAAGGTTTTGATTATTTATCAAATAGCACATCAATGAGTACGTTCAATAAAGAGTAGATATTATTTATTACTTTGTTGAATTAAATTTATTAATCATTAGGTAACTCGCTGGCAAAGAAGCGAAGAATAAAAAAAGAAATTTATTATTTTTTTTTAAATAACGGTCTGAAATTCATTTGAAATTCTTAAAGATACTAATGTAAACAAGAGGTGAAAACATAAAAAAAAGTTTTGACATTTAAACCACTTGTTTTTAACATTATTATATTATATTATATTATATATTGAGTGCTACCAGTTAGTTACACTTACAATCATAACAAACATCCATTTGGCCCTTTACTCCTGAACTAATTATTTTTTTGTATGAAGTGGTACTTTACTCGTACTATACTTCTGGGTTAGTACTCAACTAGGAAGAAGAGCTATTAAAAATAAATTGTAAAGTGCTATATGTGAATTACTATTCCATTTTTTGACAGCGGTTATTGTATTAAAACATTATTGTCAATAATAAGTGAAAAATTTAACTTAGAAATATTTGTCTCTAAAATCACTCGACAGGTATAATTATGTAAGTTACATTTAGAATTTAATCTTAACAAACATGTAATTTATCTGAATATCTTTGTATTCATATTCCTTGAGAAATAACAGACAGTAGGTTCAGCTGTAGCAGCAGTCAGCCTGCAGAAACTTGACCAAGAAATTCAATTACTTATTGTTGTTTGACAGACAAGTGCTGGACAACGGCACCCTAGTGTTCCTGCCGTTCAGCGCGGTGCAGTACCGACAAGACATCCACGCAACCCTGTACCGTTGCCGCGCCAGCAACGCGCACGGCGTCATCGTCTCCAGAGACATGATGACGCAGGCAGGTCAGTTAAACATGAATATTAATAATAATAATAAATCTTTATTCATTTAGGTCACAAAGTAACACTTATGAACGTCAAGAATATTGCTTCTACATTTACATTTACTGTCAGATTCGCAAAGCAATAGGTAGAGCCTGAGGAAGAACCTGGCAATAAAACTCATGGCCACTCTTGTCTAAACGCCAGTAATTACATTAGTTTGATTAACATGATATTTGACCAATTATATAGTAATGAATTTATACAAACAAAATCAATGTTGTGTTTAAAATCATATCAAAATTAGAGCGATTATAGTTGCCGGTTCTAAGGGCAGCCTACCCTTGAAGAAGAAGAATCTGGCAAGAAAGTCAATGGATGCCATTTAAAAATGTAGGAATGGCTTACAACATTAAAATTACACTTACATTGTTTCTTTGGATTTATGTAAGAACAGTCGACTAAACTTAAGTTTACCTTAAATATAAATAAGATTATTTGTAATAATCGCTATAACAGCTATGAGCTGACCAGTCCCAACAGACGGCACCCGTATGACATTCACGGGTATGACACATTATATCAGCCATCGCCCTACTCAACCTTATTATAGGGAATAAGGCGACCCGATACATACGCCACCACTGCCAGGACACTTAGGCGAGCATGACATACTCAAAAACTGCACGGCAACTATCATGTCAATTTCAAAGAAATAAATAAGTCTACATGGTGCTCACACAATAACAAACTCAAATTACATTGTATATTAGTTAATACCGGGACTAAACGCAGCCAATTTAGAAACCTTTAGTTGTCAGACGTTTCAAATTATTTATAATGTAGAGATGTAAAAATACAACATATATATGCAGATTCAAGGCATATCACAAGATTCATTCGAATCCTAAATAGCTCAAGCGAAGAGCAAGCAACTCATTTCCATTTATTTTTATTGTTCAAATAATCATTAGTTGTGTAATAGGCCCTTTTCAAGAGGTGCGTCTTAATTTCCGCCTTAAATTTATGTAACGGCAGGTTCATAATGTTTAAAGGAATTTTATTATATAGGCGTACGCCAATTCCTGCAAAAGAGTCGTGAACCTTTTGTAAACGATTATGCGTTCTAATTAATTTACATTTATTTCTAGTATTTATCGAATGTATGTCACTGTGTCTATTGTATAAATGTATGTTCTGTTTAACTAACATAATATTTGCAAATATATACTGTGATGCAACCGTTAAAATGCCAATTTCTTTAATTTTTTCTCTAAGAGATACTCTAGCACTTAATTTATATATTGTACGTATAGCTCTCTTTTGGAGTACAAAAATTACTTGTAGATCAGCTGCTTTGCCCCACAGCAAAATGCCGTAAGACATGACACTATAAAAATAAGTAAAGTATACCAGCCTGGCAGTTGCCACATCAGTAAGCGGCCTGGCTTTACTAACGGCAAAGGCTGCCGAGCTGAGTTTACCTGCAAGACACGTTATTTGGGCGTTCCACTGCAGTTTGCTATCTAAAGTGATTACCAAAAATACAGTTGATTCTACAATATTAAGGGCATCACCGTTCAATGTTATATTTGTACCGCAATTCCTGACATTAGGCATGCTGAATCTGATAAACTTTGTCTTCTTAGCGTTTAGTAGCAAATTATTGGTCGTAAATCAATCTACAACTTGGGCAAGTGAACTATTTACGCCGTTAAAATTACTAAGCGTGCGATCAACTTTAAAAATAAGTGACGTATCATCAGCAAATAGAACAATGTCGCACAAGTTCTGTATATAGAATGGCAGATCGTTAATATAAATTAAAAATAGAAACGGACCCAAAATTGATCCCTGCGGTACGCCCATAGCAACAGATGCTCCAAAGAGCGAATTCCATTGACATCAACATGTTGTATTCGATCATTTAGGTAGGAGGCAACAAGGTTCAGTGTAGAGTCTTTGATACCATAATAAAAGAGTTTTTCCAATAGTGTTTTATGGTCAACACAATCAAATGCTTTGGAGAGATCGCAGAATACACCAATAGCAAATTATATATCACATCGTATTATTTCATTAGAAAAGTAGATATTAAGATCTTAGACTCGGTCACAAAGGATACCAGTTCCGTTCAGGACCAACGTATGAGTTCTGATTAAAGAGACGTACTGAATACGCTAAGGTTGCTTTTAAAACACGTACTCCACACTTATTTGCCGCATATAACCTTATGTCAATTTCAAATCAATTAGCCTGATGACTTGTTACTTAGATTGTCAATTAGAGCACCACTTGTCACATGCGCCCTGAGGCACTGGTAGTATATGAACGCTGTAATAATTTAGTAATAGTTTCATCTGGTACTAACCGTGCACGCCATTTGTAACTTAGCAATAAGTCGCAACGTTAAACCAGATGTTTGGTAAAATTCTGGAATGAATCACAATAACAGGAGAAGTCGCTTAAAGTCACTTTGGGCAGTTAAAAAAAGGCAACTAAAGACTTGAAAATATTCCTAAAACTGATTTTGTGATTATAATCATGTCCGATGATTATATGCACCATTTTAACTCGTTGTTATTATTGTGCTCAACCATACCTTAAACTTTGTTAATCAAAATTTGAAAGTAAAAACATTACTGGTTAGTGGTGGCCGTCCATTTCAATGTGAAGTTTCTACTTAAATTCATATGACTTAGGTAGGAGTACTTATACCTGTATATAGCCGGTAGATGTCAGTAATTACAAAAAAAAACCTTTTAACGCCGAGCGGGTAATGTACGAGTATAACATATGTATATACGAGTACTTATACGTTTAGTAGGCACGTGCGTACTCACCTATGATCATTCAGAACTTATTTATTCGTTAATAACGACATTGAGCAAAATAGACAGCTACTTAATAATTATCTGCATAGCAGTGGAACTAGAGAAGATTTGTTAGGTTTATATTACATAATGGTTTGGCTATTAGCAAGGTTTTACTTTTAATATATACCCGAAAAGGTAAACAAAAGTGTACAACAATTTTGTTGGTTGCGTGTATTCTTAACGAATTAGGATCTTCGCATTTATAGGAAAAAAATTAGAGCATTGACAATTCTTAAAAAGCTAACGGAATGTGCCTCTTTTTATTCTGTCTGTTTGTTTTATTTTATTTATTTTTTGGTTTCGGAGAGAATGCATTTACGAACCGTCATCCTTGCTGAGGACGGTGTGTGTGTCAGGGCCTAAGAGAGAGCTTCACCTTAAACCGGCCCGCAGGGTAGGCCTGAGGTTAAATCAATGCGAGCTAGCAAGGGGCACTCCAGGATGGAGGAGTTCGTCTTAGGGGACCGAAAGTGCGACCCCTCAGGAGCTTGCTAAAGAGCTGAAGAATCTAGTCCGCAACTCCACCGCTTTCAAGCGCCTCCTTAATTTTCATACATCAATTTATAATGAACAAATGTATGCTACTCTAATATCGGCGCCCACCCATCTCTAAAAACCTTTACATCTATTTACTTGACTTTAGTTGCCCTTATAATGTAAGCATCTACTAAGAAAGAGTTTTGTCAAAATTTCACCACTGAGAGGTGAAATGTGGGAGTATTATTAAGGTACTTTCACTACTATTAGTGTAAAAAGTTAGAGACCAAATATAGAAAATACTGCTACATCTTGGCTTTAGATTCGGTTTCTATCGCGACTGACAAAAATAGAGCCTAAAAACAAGCGTAGTGCCCAAACGAAATACACACATAACGAGACAGAATCGTGTTCGTTGCTCAGTATCTGTCATTACGTTGAACAAACACGAGGACTCGTTAGGGACCAACAAGCGACTTGTTGTATTTCCGATCACATTTATTAACAAGACGCGTTCTTGTTTATTTCTGCTGGTAAGTTATAGTTGTACTTACATACAACTATAATGACTACCTCAGTGACGCAGTGGTATTATCGATGTTATTGTTAATATATTTATTTTTTATTCGAGAGAGGGTAGAACGATATTTGCGCTAGGAAGAATTATTTGAACCAGTCTGTCTGAAATCTATTCAGACAATCGTATATATTTTCACTATCTTCACGCTTTCCTGATGGAGTAGACTGAGTGAACAGGTTACCAGGTTCACAATGCATGTATATTACGCCACACTATTTTTGAAATGATCTCTTCTTAGAGATTTGCATGCAAGTAAATATTCAATTTACTTGCATGCATTTTCTGACATATTCAGTTTTCACTATCGAAAGGCAACGTTGGCACTAGCATTGCGTTATGAATCGTAAGGCGTGCTTCTTTAACGATGCTTTTACGTACCTGGTTTTCCACAATCTTTCACTTAGTTCTGACGTCGTCTCTATTAAATACCAGAACCTTAGTTTTACTTACATTTTACCCTTACTTTAACACTACATGTTTAATACTAAAATTAAAGAGGAGGCATATAATAATTGAGACTGACTTCTGACGAGGCCATGAGCATAATCTGACTGCCTCTGTGGCGCGGTGGGAGTGTATCCGACTGCTACGCAAGAGGTCCCGGGTTCGATTCCCGGCTCGGAACAAATATTTGTATGATCCACAAATGTGTGTTTCGGAGTTTGGTTGTTTCCTATGTATCATATGTATGTATTTAGAAATATATAAGTATGTTTATCAGTTATCTAGATCCCATAACACAAGCTAATATTACTTTGGGCTAGATGGCGCTGAGTGAAAAGTGTCCCACAATATTTATTATTATTATTATTTATAATCAGAGTACAACAGATAATTTACTGTTAAAATATCGAATTTCACACCCATATCACAATCTTTCAACTTCTGCAGGCAATTGTGCAGATACACTAAGCACAGGCGGGTGGACTTGCACATGACACAACACTGTTTGACGCCTGTACAGAGTGTACAGACGACGAAAAGATGTGACACATCCCCCCCTCCGTCCCTTACTCGCACGCAAGCGTTATAATACCTACAAAGTGACTGTATTGCACGCAGTAGCGAGCCGTCCACACCATATCCGGCAAGTCCCACAGAGTTTCACAACGTTATCAAATGCTTTCTTTAGGTATGTAACTATGTATGGTATGAAAGGTAGGATGTAAATTTTAGAATCTGACTCAAAACATAACGCTATTAAAATCATGCTTATGGTGACTAGCTATGTTTTCTCTGTCACGATTTCAAACAGTTCACTCATCCGTTCAATATTTTGTTATTTATATTGTATATAACTGCGTCAAGGAGTAATGCGACGTGAAATAGAGATAGTGGAGTAACGAACGTGCCCATCACTTGTCGCACCCTTGTCTGTGATGCCCGCAAAAATAACTGCCTCCTCATAGAGAAGGCTTGCTCAGCGTTTATTTTGGACCTTTTTCAAATATAGAACATGACATTTCTATTTAGGTACCACTTAGGACAGTTGGATTCCAACTCTCGTGAGATTTATGAATCTATACTAATATATAAAGCTGAAGAGTTTGTTTGTTTGGTTAAAAGCGCTAATCTCAGAATCGAATTAAAGAAAATTGATCTGGATTGTCCATTTATCCAGGAAAGCTATAGGTAACCCAACTTTACAGTAAACAAGATGCTAAATCAGATAAGTGTAATACATAAAAAATCGTACAATCATAATAGAAGGCGAGGGCGTAGTAGAGTCGATTGAGATTATCAATATACACACGTATATCGTATGACGTTCAACACACTTGGAAGGATACAGAATAAAAAATAAATCAAATCATTTATCTATGCTTAAGTAACACAAAATATATTATTTAAGTGGATAAAAAAAACTTATAATATTATTATACTTGTACCTACCTATAACATAAAAACACAAATATGTTACTTTCACAAGAGAACGAAAACACTCGAGTTATGCTATAAAAATACTCGCCTATTCTTAACGTTTTTAGATAACCAAAATAATATAAAAATACAAAGAAAAGAAAATTGAAAAAAAATTGCATGCACATTATTTTCTGCCGTCGCTGCGTACGCTTAAGCCACTACATTTGACCTCTGCCTAGTATTTGAAATACATAACAAAGATTATTTTTTATTAAAGAACAATAATTAAATTCTAGACAAAACTGAATAATGAAAAATAAATGTTCATTTATTTACATAAATGTTTACATACTGTGTCTATGTCAATCCTTTGCTGATAAAAAAAAGGAAATTGTGCGGTTATGGAATATAACTTCACTATTTGAGGCTATAACGCACGCGTGTTTTATGTGTTTTACTTCGAGCGAGACGACACTGTATAGATGTCTAAATTGTAATCAAGGCGAACATTGGATTAACGAACGGAACGATTGAATCTTACAAAAAGCAGTTTGAAGTAAAGTGCGTCAATGTATTCCACCACATACCAAAAAAAATTGTACTACGCCGACAGACGATGTCTTCAACCCATGCTGAAAATAATTAAATTGTTTAAAATGGAATTTCTACCTAAATTTCATTTTAAACAATTTAATTTAAAATGGAATAGAACGTAATCTAAAATTAGAACAAGAAAGAT
The DNA here is from genome assembly GCA_948477245.1 of Thumatha senex. Classification (NCBI taxonomy): domain Eukaryota; kingdom Metazoa; phylum Arthropoda; class Insecta; order Lepidoptera; family Erebidae; genus Thumatha; species Thumatha senex. The sequence continues at coordinate 32,325,586 of OX419728.1, read as the reverse complement.
TAGGCGCAACCAACAGTTATCGGTAATGATAGTGACTCTTAAATTCAGGACAGAATTTTGTAGAGGGTTCTTTACATAATATAAAATGAAAGTAGGCCGGCTGTCTGTTTATTTAGTTCACTCAACCGATTTTAATGCAGTTTTCAGCAATAGATAGAGTGATACTAGAGGATGGGTCATATGTATAGCAGATACATATTAGATCTACATTTTATCCTAGAAATCTGAAAAAATATTTATACAATTTCTATGAATACACCGTGCAAAGCCCCGCCGAGTCGCTAGTAAGTTATATATGAGTATGTGTAGACTATTTCTAGCTTACGTAACTCGGAAAAAAATGAGACATTAGTTTATTATGCCGTACCCACTTACCTATGTCTTTTCAAACTAGTACCACCACTAGATATAAAAAAGATATCAACGTATGTATAATTTTAATAAAACAATATTTTATGAATATTTGTATATTTTTAAGTAAAGGTGAAAGACCGATTCCTGTTTAACTAACTAACTATCTTCACGCTGTATCCCTGACGGGGTAGTCAGAGAGGACAGATCGCCAGGCTTCGCGATCCATACATACTTCTTTCGCTTCTTCGAGATTCATCAATCGCTTCATACACGCACGTCTGGGTATCCGAGTACTTTTGACCTTTCCGTTTTTGAGCAATCTGCTCACGTGGTCTTCATATGTAAGTCTCGGTCTACCCTGACTCATTCTACCCTCTACTTTTGAACAATATATATTCTTCGTCAATCGTTCCTCACTCATTCGTTGGACGTGTCCGAACCAACGGAGCATGCCCTTTTCCAGCTTAACGCTGACACTTTCATTCAAACCTGCCATATTGCGTATCACTTCGTTACGTATTCGGTCGGCCAAGGTAACGCCGCACAATTTTCGAAGTGATCGCATCTCCACAGCATTCAATTTACTTTCATGCATCTGCTGACATACCCAGGTACCCAGGTTTCACTACCGTAAAGCAAAGTTGAGTTTTTACTATATTCCTGTTTACTATAGTAATAGTGTTTACTATAGTAAACAGGTATCGGTCTGCCACCTTCTCAAGAAATAAGCTTTGAGTTAAAACGATCTGTGTTCAAATAATTAGAAAAAAGGTGCCCAATGCCAGCATTCGTGATTAATCAATCGAGTAAGAAGAGGGTATCGCTACGGTCTGCTAACCAACAACTAGCTCACAACTTTCAGTGGGTACATCCGTAATGATGGCGCTTGCAACAGTGCCGAAATATCGTAAACTCAATAATACAATGATACATGGTAAATATTCAATTAATAGTAATAATTTGTATGGCTATATAATATAATGATAGGGCAACTTTAGTCCTCAAGAGAGAAAACTTGAACGATTTAGATCGGTAACCTCACAAATATTATATTAGTTAGCGATACTGTACTACGTGTAGATAATAGTAGCTAAGCATGATCAGCTCAGCTAAATTTGTAGTTGTTAAAGTAGCATTTTAGAAATTAATATTATATAATTATTTTAAGTATAGCAAAACCCCTGCCATTAGAAGGTAGTGTCCCAGAATTTTAAACAAAAAATCTAACTTTTATTATTATTTATTCTCTGCGTCTATTTCAAGTGTGCACAAGGCACGAGTCAACGTGGTAAAAACTATTGTAGCTACTTTGATATTATATAATTTGGACAGCACTATTATGAACACTTGCTTCTCTATGAACCGTAATTGGATCCATTGTTAAATGATAGTCAGTATCTGATACTCCGCTTTAACATTCTTGTAGCCAAACATTCTTCATTATTATTTTAATGAATGGAAGCGACATTGACTTTCCTAATGAATACAAGAATAGAGCGTAATTAATTGAGACAGTTTCATAACTTTCGACATCTTTGAATTCACGTGATGTTCCAATTTAGACTCAATCAAACTTCCAAAACATTGGTCATGCACAATTGCCCCGATCGTGGCATTATTGTATCATAATCAATCCGAAAAGCGAATAAATTGAGATGATTTACTCTCTAATAGTTGGTTATTTGGCTTGTGAAAGACATCATTAGCGTTAATTATATATTTAGTATTCTACATATATTTTGTAGACCTCCTTCTACTGACATATTAGACTGACCGTAAAAAATAAAGCTGTACGTATAATGTTCGATTGATGAAATTGCATGATGGTTTTCTTTAGTAATGTAATAAAGGTATTTTTTATTTTACTTCATCTTGATCTCTTGGGCTAGAGAGACGTAACAAATAAATTATAAAAGCGTTGTCCTACACCCTTTGTCTTTGCTCTTGAGTACTTCTCCAAAGACTTAAATCCTCACACTCCGTAATTTTTAGTCCTCAACGAGTAAGAAGAACCGTTAGCACGCCAATTTCTAAATCGTTTCAGAGAATATATCCAAAAATGTCCTTGTTATCCGTCAGTTTGTCTGGTAACTACTTTGGAACTTCTGACCAAACTGACTTTTATTCTAAATTGTCGTTCATTAGAGCTTGTGATGCAATCAATTGGAGGTCTTTGCTCCTGATTACGAATACTGTTCCTAATACCTAAGCAACGAAGTCTCCACGGATCCAATGTTCTTTTATTTACAGAAGATCCAGATCACCTAAAACTGCTTTTTCAAAGAAAAGTTCATTTTATAATAAAGTAAACATGCTTAAGTCGTGCCTAAGCGACGTGTCTTGTCGGAAATTTAGCCATTAATGTATTACGAGCTCATCAGTACACAGTACCATGCCATGTATCGTGCATAGACAGCTTGGTCATTAGTCACTCGCGGCAATTGATTTATCGTCGACGAGTCACCATTATGACCGAACACTGGCTCCTGTAGCTATTTACCATGACTGATACTTACCCACAAATGCTGGTTAGTGATTAATAATTGATATTCATTTTGAGTTATAGAGACATTTGATATTTCTACCATTATTATTATTTTTGTGATGCGATCACTTCGAAAATTGTGCGGCGTTACTTTGACCGACCGAATACATAACGAAGTGATACGCAATATGGCAGGTTTGAATGAAAGTATCAGCGTTAAGCTGGAAAAGGGCGTGCTCCGTTGGTTTGGACACGTCCAACGAATGAGTGAGGAACGATTGATGAAGAATATATATTGTGCGAAAGTAGAGGGTAGAAGAAGTCAGGGTAGGCCGAGACTTACATATGAAGACCACGTGAGCAGATTGCTCAAAAACGGAAAGGTCAAAAGTACTCGGATACCCAGACGTGCGTGTAGGCAGCGATTGATAAATTTTGAAGAAGCGAAAGAAGTATGCATGGATCGCGAAGTCTGGCGATCTGTCCTCTCTGACTACCCCGTCAGGGATACAGCGTGAAGATAGTTAGTTTAGTTAGTTATTAATATTTTTCATTCGTCATACTTATAAGACCAAAACTATTTAATATACTACAGGGTAACTAAGTACCTGTTTGTATTGTTGATGGACGGCAAGTTCTACTTGTACTAAGACGAGTAGAACTTGCTACACATCTAGAATAATAACTTGTGGCATTGTCTTACGGCATTTTCAAACGCATTTACATAGTGTTTCATCTTCTGTCTTCTTCATCTTAAGTAATATCCCAGTTGCTTCGAAATCCTATCTGGATTTGTAGTCTGCTTCGAGCGGAAGCGAACCTGCGATTACCGAAGAGCAATGTTGGCACTAGCACAGTGTTGTGAATCGCGGGGCGTGTCCTTTTTACAATGTCTTATTACCAACTGAGCCAGAGGCCCAGAGTTCAGTATGTTTCCGGTGGTTATACTCACAGTTTTCCATTCGAGTCACAACTTTCGTCCGCGTTAAACATACTCCTTAATAAAATTGCATTCACTTGCTCCAGATGTAGCTGGCTTACCCAAGTCTTGCATTTAATTCTTACCTGTTCATACTTCTTCCCTTTGAAATACCAGTATTACCAGTATTTGAATTACCTTAAATATACATGCTTTCAAGCGATAACCTTTACATTCACACTCCTTTTTCACAAATGCCAGGTGAGGCCATCATGTATTCATAGATTTTGGAAAAAGTTACAGTTAGCTATAAAAAAAAAGTAGTAATCGATAGAAGCGCTCGTGGTCCCGCGGACTCAGTGTTCTGTACACGATCACTGCGTTAAGCACCATTAGCTATGGCTGGTCACGGATGGGTGACCACTTTGTGGTATTTACTTTTGCGAGCGTGTCCGTGCTTCGGAAGGCACGTTAAGACGTTGGTCCCGGTTGCCAGTAACATGGTAGTCGTTAAGTCAAGTTGAAGGCCGTATGGGTTACTTGAAAAATTTCAATAGCAGGTAGTCACAAACTGCATCTGTCTATTTCAACAATGCAATGGGCTCACCAACTATTACGTGGGACAGGAATGCAGACATTGAAAAGTGGGCATATAATACGCCTCTGCCACCCCTTCGGGGATAAGGCGTGATAGATATACAAATAAATAGTAATCGATCCTATAATATTTCATGTGGAGATTAAAAAGTTTATGTTACCATAAAATGGTTTTTAGAAATGACAGAAATCGACAATAATTTTTCCCATACATTTTAGTCATGATGATACTAGTTTAAAATTAATTAAATTTATAAAAATAATCTTCATCAATCCGATGATGATAGATAATCTTCTATTTACACCGAGTTTAGCAAAACTATAAAAAAATCTCGCCCTGAAATAAGTAGTCAAGTCTGATAAGATCTAAATTGAGTGTTGTATGATGCTTATAACTGAGTGGCAACATGCTTACGGCACATCGGACGTTGACTAGTGTTGTACCACATGGCAAAAGATAAACCGTAACGACAAAAAAAATGTTTTCTCTGGTTTAGATTTAAAACTCAATTTCATCAGGGCAGAGTATTTATTATCATTGGGCAGAGGCATTAAATTGTGTTTCAAGGAACAATACTTTCAGAATCCTAGGTATGTTATGTGTTGCACCCGTTGCACCGAGTTGATCAGCAAACGATACTGCGTCGGTATCAGTTATTCTCATAAAGTATACGCGCTTTTTCAGAAATAAGGTAACATTTATACTCAGTCCGTGTTTTAATGTCTACCTAACTCAAAAAGGACACCAAAAAACCAGGTAACCTTTAATCTGATTTAATACTTATAATTTTATTTGCATCATTTGCTATGCTTGCATAAATTAGTTGGGTAGACATGGCGGACATTAAAGAAACTCTTTAAAGGACAAAATGCAATTTTTATTTAAATGAAATGTTTTAAATACCAAGAGTTCTCGACACCATTATTGAGTTACAAACATCAGGAATGTTTGATAACAAGAGGGTGTTTGTATACAATAGATTATTTGAATTCATTTTCATTACTAAGTAGGTGGCATAAAAATATAGGAATATTGTCAGATATTTTCGTATTTATTCGCTTCGCTGAGACATCCCTCAAGTGGATAACGAGCCAACCCCAAAATAGAAGCATTCACGCGTGGCCCTCACGAACTCAGGAATCACCACTTTTTGATGTTTATGCTTTATCAGCATTATAGACATGATATTTATGATTTTCGTAAGCTTTTGTATAAAACAGCCAATTTAGCTAAATTTTTATCATAACGAACGATACGCTACGGTGTAAAAAGTAAGGTTTTCATGTTTGAAACCGATTGAGCTTAAATTTTGTATACACATTAAGTTTAGATGACAATGCATGGTTAGCTGTATATATACACCCAAAATTATCCAATCACTCAAGTTGGCGAACTAATTATATTTACAATAGGAGTACTAAATGAAGGACTTCCTGGGACTTAAAAAGTAACTAGGAAATTTAAGTGACGCAGCAAAGTACGTAGTAGTTCTTAGACGATGTGTTGACTCGCTGTCACAATTTTTTCGTGGCACAGATTAATACAATTTTTTTTCTTAAATACACTGGCAACAGTAAGCGTCTGCGTACAGCTACTGCAGAGAGATCGTTGGATTTGGTAATTTAAATAAGCAACTAAATAAAATTATTAAATGTAATATTTTTACTGATGCCTCATTGCGATTTTTGGTTAACCTGCTGATTATCAGACGAGGTCATAACGTTGAGAAGGAAAATTCGAAACATAGCCCTGTACCAACCCAGCGTAGTACATTGGTAAGAACACCCTCCCAATATGATGGCAATTAAAGAAACGCCTATTCTGTGAAAGCTGCATAGGCTATCTATAATTCCCTACTGTTGGTTCATAATAGTGTTGGCCATCTTCTTTTGATTATTTTCCCATTGGCATATAGTTAGTATCCAATCCAAAGAATTATGTATAAAACTACAAAATAAAATGATTTAATCAGATTAAATACATTCTAAATTTCTTAGGAGCGTCACATAAAGTGTTAAACACCAATGTTCTCACTTAAACAAAATGTTCAATACAATTTACAATAAACGGAGTGTATTTTTCTCTTTCCTCATTACATTTTAATCGTGTTGCCCACAGATTAAATTAAAATATAAGAGATCTTAACCTTACTCGAACCCAATGTCTTTCTCGCAAGTAGACACAGTTCAAACGCTACGGAAGAGCACTCTCAGGTGCTCAAGCCTCCTCAGAACATTTTCTGTAATACTTACACAAAATTGAATTGCACCATGATATTAAAAGAGTAGGCATTTAGACATTTTGTCTTATGTCCGTAAGCGGACGTCTGTTCGGAGTTTGGGTATTTCCTATGTATAATAAGTATTTATTTAGAAATATATAAGTATCAGTCGTCTAGATCCCATAACACAAGCATAAATTAGATTACTTTGGGCGAGACGGCTGTGTGTAAAAAAAAATGTCCCACAATATTTATTTATTTATATCATATCTACCTTCCGATGCCTCGAGTTTTTAGACTTTTTACCTCGGTAAAATCGAGTTTATATATATTGATACGAGTATAAATATAAATAGTTGCACAGGCACTATACAGAAAAGGCATCCACTGTGAAAAAATACTTAAAACATAAATAAAATAAATATCCATCACGCCTTATCCCCGAAGGGGTGGCAGAGGCATATTATATGCCCACTTTTCACCGTGTGGATTTCTGTCCCACGTAATAGGTGGTGAGCCCATTGCCGTGTTGAAATAGACAGACGCAGGTTGTGGCTACCTGCTGTTGAAGTTTTTCATGCCACCCAACCAGGCTTAACGACTGCCATTTTACTGGCAACCGGGACCAACGGCTTAACGTGCCTTCCGAAGCACGGAAACGCTCGCAAATGTAAATGCCACAAAGTGGTCCACCCATCCGAGGACCAGCCATAGTGAAAGTTGATTAACTCAGTGATCGTTTACAGAACACTGAGACCGCGGGGCCACTAGCGCTTCTAAAAAATACTTTAAGGGGATATAAAGTCCCAAGAGCTCGAACTACGGAGTCGCGGGTAAGTGGTGCATAAAGTAACAATATTTTAAGTAGGTACTTCAATGAAAATTGATTTAAATCGGACGAACTTTTTTAGGTCACTTCAATTCTCCCTAGAGATATCCTTATCAATCTCTTTAAACCCAAAATGATCCGTTCCGCTATAAATATCTGTCTATACCAATAATTAGTTCAGAAATGGCTAATCGCAGAGCTTTTAAATATTCAGCTCAGCAGGGGTAGATCGACGCGTTTAAATTGAATTAAATATAAATACAGACAGCATGAAATTTCCTGGGACTTGGGTCATTTTATGCATTCATAACTTTACTGGACATTAATTTTGCTAACATCTTCCAATATTCTATAGTGAGTTGGGGCGGGAATACGACTGTTAGAGAGTTTATTTTGTTAAAAAATAATTATACTAGTATAGATTCAAGTTATAGACGGGTTATATATGTAGTTGCTGAAATCTTGCGTAGGAGAAGAGACTGGCACTATATCCCTGCATAGCTGCGAAGATTCATCAATTGATGATCATACCAGCAATAGCTACATAGGCATTTCTGTCCAAAACCGATAGCTATAATAATAATTTTGGAATTGAATTGGAATAGAAATGTGTTTAGTTATGAAGTTCCCCTAAGGAGAATCGTTGATTCATATTGTATAATAATGAATATAATTATTGTAACCGGGAAGAGTCCAAATTTAAAGCAATAGAGAACTTCGCAAACTCCATGAATATAGTTATTGAAAAAAAATAACAGGAAAATTATTTGGGCGTTTTAAGCGGACCAGCCACGTTTGTGGTTTAGTGCCACAGATTAATCATAGAATAGTAGACCAATCATAAAAGAAATCAAATATAATATTCGACTTAATAATTATTATATGCTTTCCATTAAAATGGGTATCAATTAAAGAGACTTGCTGAGCATTTTACTATTAAAAGCTCATTCAATTGAAAGCTTGTTATTAAAAATATATCAACAAGTATTTTTGATACATTCTAATAGATTACGTACATATTCATTAAACTGACCGTTGAGTGAGGAAACTTATATCATCACGATAATATAATCATAATAATGAATACAAAAACGTCAACACACTAGGCTGCTATTACGGTGTTTGAAAACTAATTAATGGGTATGCGTTAGAGATGTTAGGTGCAACAGAAGTAGGAAATATGTCACTTCTGAAACCAGGGGACACAGCTAGTTATTTATAACAGCTACATCTACAATTTGTTTTATTAAACTGTCAACATGTCGTGGAGCACAGTTAGGTACATGCATTATTAGTGTTACGCTTTGCGGAAACTTTACACAACAAATAACTTCACTCAAAAACATGGTAGCTTATTGAGCCGAATAACTTTGCCACCAACAAATTCTTGAAGATTTTATTCACAATAATTACGAACTCAGCACTGGCACCAATAAGTGTAAAAGTTGCGGACAATAAAACTACGTTGACTGCGACCGTTGGGCGTCTTAGCAACATAACTTGAACGCTCCAGATATGCGGCCGGGCGCGGGCTGGCAAACTAGAACCACTATGATGTAGTTCAAGTTTATGCTCACAACAAAAATATTTAACAAAGAAATTTCATGAGAGCTTTTTCGATCAATGGTGGAGTTGACTGCCAAGTTTTTATTATCTTTCACAACGAACGTTATACACTTTCAATTACAGTAATATCAAAGTTGATACTCGTAATGATAATACTACATAGTAGTATGAAACTTGTTCATTAGAATTAAAAGGATCGAGTAAGTTAGTAAGTAAAACTTTACATACATACATACATATTGTCACGCCTTTATCCCCGAAGGGGTAGGCAGAGGCATACTAAACGCCCACACTTCAAGGTATGCATTTTTGTCCCACGTAACAGGTGGTGAGCCCATTGACGTGTTGAAATGGACAGGCGCAGGCTGCGGCGACCTGCTGTTGAAATTTTTTAAGCCGGCCCATATGGCCTTCAACTTGGCTTAAGACTGCCAAATTATTTGAATAAAATAAAATGTGTCTATTTTAGATGTTAAATTTGGAAGAAATTTTGAACCCGTTGCCTTTTTAGTGAGTTTTATCTCGGTCATAGGTTAATAATGATATTATTAAAATAAAAACACTACAAGTAAGCTCTTATCACTTAGGTATTGAGCTTTATCTATACCGTTAAAGACCGGCAGTGATTGGGCACGCCTAATGACAAGCAGAGCGTTCCACAACCGCACTGCTTGCAACCGTGCAAGCAGTGCGATTGTGGAACGCTAAAGGACTTGTCATAAAACTTGATAACTTTTTCAGAGACAGCTAATTCCAAGGACTCTGACAATCTCAGGGATCTTGAATGTGTGTCAACAAGGAACAGAAACTGTTCTTTCAAATAAGTTGGGGTACAGGGATTGAATAATATCGGGCTTTACATGTCAAAATCATCGAAGGGCAAATTGAACGGCAAATGAGGAGGAAGTGTTATCATGTTATTGATTCCAAATATGGCAAGGTTAAACTAACCAAGCTTTTACTGCAACCAATAATATTACAAACTTAACTTGTCGAGCAAACAGCTGATCTGTATTTGAACCGTTGTTGCCTTAGGTGCTTTCTCTCCGGTGTAACGAGTGTGGCTCATTATGCAGCTAAATATCGTGCTGAAACTTTGTTTCGAAAGATCGTGAATTATTGTCAGTATATTTATTATGTTCTTATGGTTAATATTATTTATTTGATAAATTTTAAATATCTGGTAACGAGTAGTGGTGGTAATGGTTTACATGGCATTAGGGTCTAAATGCTCAAGTTTGACAGGTTAGGTCACTGTCCGATTTAAATAGTTCTACATCGAAAAATTTGTGGCATAAGTAAGATTAATATTTGTGGTGGGGAGTTACTTTAGGAAAGTAGAATTACTTTTATGTGTATGAAAATTGTTGAAAAAAAAGAAGCCGATGTTACTCCTTATAACATCAGTTTGTAAAGGTTCCGTTAAAATCGGTCTAGCCGTTTCAGAAATTATCCGGAACAATAAACAGACAGACAAAGTTTAAAATGTACATTTAGTATGACGCTATCAATTTCGAATTACAAGCAGATATTTCAATCGTCACATTAAGTTATCTAAATATAATAATAAATTTCCCACAGACTAAGCTGGAAGGTATATTAGAAATGATAATATCTTTATTCGTGTAGGTCGCAAAGCAATACTTATGAACTTCGAGATTATTGCTTTTATAATTACATTTACTTTTAAATTTACTGGTGATCTACCATAAAAACTTACTCATTTTTGTGACAATAGACGGAGATGATTCCAGTCTTCCACACGTTCCCTCAAATTAAAATAATTATTCACCAAATTAACTTTGTGCGATACGCCAATAAAGAAGAATATTGGATTTAGAATCAAGAGCTGGCGCAGCAAGTGATAATGTGGAGTTCACTTCACTCCAGCTCTACGTAACAAAGACAGCTTGTATGATTTATAATAAATAAAAATATCGATTAGGATAATCCATGAGGGATCGGTTAAAGATATATTTTGATACATAAGATCCCTTCTATCCCTTAAACTGAAAGCTTCTTGCCAAATAATGCTAAACGTACTGAATTCGATATTTTCCTTTCAAAATTAGATCATGATTAGATCGATCCAGTTAACTGGAACAATATCGATGTCTTAAGGCGTTTCATGAATGCGAAAGAAGCCAATCTTAGGGCTGAATATTTAAATCGAGTCTTAATTTAGTTTGATTTTATCGAATACCTACTAGAACAAATAGTGAGCCGTTATTCTTGCTGAACGTGAGTGTTTGTACCTTCACGTAGTTCATGTATCTGTCCTGTTTTATTCAATACATAGTAGAAAAATCAAGTAAATTGGTCGCTCCGTTTCGAAATGAAAGTAGACACAAACAAATAAATAAAAAGGCAATAGACACACTTTCGCATTTTAAAAGTTATTAGTATTCCTAGATAGGTAATTTTCGTAGATAATAGACCGCGGGCCATCATGTTTTAACAAGTTTTTGTTAAATAACCCGATTTGTGCATTCCTGTATCAATCGGCTGATTCATAGAATACTTGTTCTTACTTGTTGAGTACAATTGAGCGTCGAATGAGATAAACGAGTTAATGCATGTTTGTTTTATTCCTGTCGGTGCGTGCTGGTTATGCAATCCTATATAAACAACGAAATATTTATTTTATTTTCATTTGCGGTTTCGCGCGTAATAGATAAGCAGTACTTAAGTTCAACACTTACTTACGTATTTCTTAAAACAAAACAATGTCGGAAGTAAAAAAGAAGAGACGGCAATACTCTGTGGAATATATTAAATTCGGATTCATTGAAAATCCCACAAACCCATCGTCGCCTCAGTGCCTTCTATGTCTAAAAACATTTTCGAATGAATCAATGAAGCCTTCCAGACTGCAAGATCATTTGAATAAAATGCATCCAGATAAGAAAGACAAGAATTTAGCATATTTTCAAGACCTAAAGATGAAGCATAATACTCAGCCAAGTGCAGCAAAACTATTTTCGGCAGCTGCTAAGCAAGATTACGACTGACTTCGAGCTTCGTTAAATATCTCTTTGTTAATTGCTCAAAAAGGCAAACCACACAACATCGGAGAAGAGTTAATTTTGCCAGCAATAAAGGAAGTAATAACTACTGTGCTTCATAAACCGGCCGCAGATATTAACCGAAAAAAATCTTTGAGTAATAATTCTGTGCAAAGACGAATTGATGAAATGGCTGAAAACATGGAAGGATCATTGTGCAATCATCTGAAGACTAGTCAATTCTCAATTTAGCTCGATGAGTTCACTTTACCTGCTAATGAAGCATTGTTGCTGTCTTACGTGAGGTTTATTAAACATGAGAAAATATTTGAAGAACTACTGTTTGCTAGAAACTTAGAGACCGATACAAAAGGCGAAACCAAATTCAATACATTGGAAAAGTTTTGTGATGAGAAAGAGATTCCCTTGAAAAAAATTATAACAGTTACTAATGCGGATGGCGCTCCGGCTATGCCATAAAGGCGTCATAGCGTACATAAGAAATAAAATTCCAGATGTACTTGCTGTACATTGCGTTATTCATAGACAACAGTGAACGACTATTCGTTCACTTAAGTTTCTAGCAACCAAATGATTGATTTTATTGACTGCTTTGATGACATATTACAGTGATTGAAATAGTCAATCACTGCAATATGTCATCAAAGCAGTCAATAAAATCCGTACCAGCTCTTTAAATGATAGATTATTTCATCAGCTTTGTGTTACTAATGACGAAGATTCCAACCGTTTGTTGCTTCATACTGAGGTTCGTTGGCTATCAAGAGGCAATTGTCTGACTCGATTTTACAACCTGTTTGACTCTGTGATAGAGTTCTTGGAAACTAAAGATACAGAATTGCGCAACAAGCTCATTACATCAAAAAATGATATAGCTTACATGACAGACCTGTATAAATTGTTCAACGACATGAATCTCCAACTGCAAGGCGATGAACTAAAATTAATTAAAACAAAAAATCTCGTTGCTGCTTTCGCAGCCACGCTGCTTTTACACAAAAAGATGGGCAGACGTGAGTTTCACAATTTTCCGAATTTATCAGTATCCTACAGTAAAGACGACTTTTTTGCCTACTGCCAACATTTGGAAAACCTCCACATTGACTTCACCGAACGATACCAGGACATTTTGAACTTGGAAATACCAGGTTGGGTGTTAGATCCGTTTTCAAATGTCAACACAGCAATCTCACCTCAGCTGGAAGAAGAACTTATAGAATCGACAACAAACGAAGAAATAAAAATCAAGTTCAAAAATGGCTATCAAGAACTTTGGCTACAAAAACCGATCCCGCAATTGTACCCTGGATTGTGGTCAATTGTTCAACGATTCTTGATAGCATTCCTATCGTCATATTTGTATGAACGTGGATTTAGTGCTGTGGCAACGCTGCTTACTAAAAAGAGAAATCGTTTGCATGTTACCGAACGTGGCGACTTGCGGCTGTTCTTGAGTAAATTGGAACCTGATATCAACAAACTTATTAAACAGCATCAGATTCATCCTTCGCATTAGTTTTTATATAAGAATCGATTATGTTTGTTTTATTTTGAATAAAGGATACTGTATCTGAATACTATAAAGTTGCGTTTCAATAATCATTCTCATTGGCAGGTGTAGCCCATAAGAGTTAACTTGAGACCTGAGCGTCGTTATGTACTACCTACTGTGCAGGTCTCAAGTTAACTCTTGCGGATTATAGTAAAAGTCTATTTTAGAATGAATGTTTAATCTCCGCTAATATAGCTCACAACAATTATTTAATTCGAAGTTATAGTGGTTTTTAAGTGCGTGAAAAAATTCGGGCGCTAAATATTTATTTAGTCATAAAGTGGGCAATAGACAAAATAAGTTTAGGAACCTCTGATTTAACCGAACTTTTAGAAACAAGAACTATATCAGGAAATAAAATATAGATACAATTTCATCTAAAATGCCTGAGGGCAACTTTATAATATAAATCAATAACTGCAGATATATTGCAATATGCAAGATAATATGACAATATTGTATTTAAGAAAAAAATAATATTCCACTATCCCTGGATGATTTACCCAGATTCAAACTTACAAACTTCACTCGTTATAGACAGACGCAGGCTTAATAGCGGCTTGAAAAATTGCAACATCATGCTTTTGAAATTTTTCAAACCGCCATTAGGCCCTCAACTGAGCTTAACGACTGCCATTTTACTGGCAACCCGGGACCAACGGCTTAAAGTACCTTCCGAAGCATGGAAATTCTCGCAAATGTAAATGCTACAAAGTGGTTACCCATCAAAGGACCAGGTATAGCGAAAATTGCTTGAGGCAGTAATCGTTTTTAGAACACTGAGTCAGCGGGGCTACGAACTTTTCATTGTAATGATAACTTCAACATTTCTCATAAATTTTTATAAAGTTGAAAAAGACAATTCGATTCGAAACGGGGATTGAACCCGTGACCTTTGCCTAACCAGGGCAATGTTCTAGCCACCTGAACTACTCGCACCGTATCGAATCAAGTTGAAATTCTCCACCATATTTTAAACGTCATTTTAAGAGTATGACCAGAACCATCTATCAAGCTAATAATAAACTCGATACCAATGAACAGTGTTACAACCATTTTCAAACATTGATGCAATGGAAACCACTCAGTCTATGGATATTTTTTTTTAATAAAGTGGAAATTTAGCGGAATAATTACTTTAAAAAAAAATTATCGGACTTCATAATTTACTGGAGTGAATTGAAAAAATCTTCTGATTTTGCATTTTATGTTTGACTTAAACAAAAGTTTCCCGCGTAATGCTGGGACGGACTGAATATACGTCATACCCGTGAACGGGTGCCGTCTGTTGGGACTGGTCAGCTCATAGCTGTTATAGCAAATATTACAAATAATAATATTGGCCTTATGGGCGGCTTGAAAAAAGTCAACAGCAGGTACCCACAACCTGCGTCTGTACATTTCAACACGGCAATGGGCTCACCACCTATTACGTGGTACAGGAATCCACACGGTGAAAAGTGGGCATATAATATGCCTCTACCACCCCTTCGGGGATAAGGCGTGATGGATATTTATTTATTTATTATGTAAATTTAAGGCAAACTCAGTTTAGTTGCCTGTTCTTACATAAATCTAAAGGAACAATGTAAGTGTAATTTTAATGTTGTAAGCCACACATACATTTTAAAAGAGCATCCATTACTTTCTTGCTACATTCTTCTTAAAGTGTAGGCTGCCCTTAGAACTGGCAACTAGAATAGCTCTAATTTTGATATGATTTTAAACATAACATTGATTTTGTTTTTGTATTGTTTAAATTCATTACTATATTATTGGTCAAACATCATGTCATCATCAAACTAATGTAATTACTGGCGGTTAAAAAAGAGTGGCCATGAGTTTTATTGCCAGGTTCTTCCTCAGGCTCTACCTATTGCTTTTCGAATCTATCAGTAAATGTAATTGTAGAAGCAAAAATCTTGACGTTCATAAGTGTTACTTTGTGACCTACATGAATAAAGATATTTCATTTCATTTCATTTCGTTGAAGTATTTAAACCGATAGATGCTCAAAAAGTAAGTCTTGTTGAGTTTATAACTATATTTTGACACAGTGATTTCAAGGAATAAATGTCACAACTATATTAAATCTACTCTCCACCTTGACATTGGCGGAATCGTCGGTAAACGACGGGGCCATTAATATAAGAAAAGAAAAAGTGTGAATGACTTAACTATAGTTATTATTCCGTAGTAAAAGTGTATGTATTACATTACTCAATAAGCACCACATACTCGTATTAATGTTTTAGTATAACATTATAGAGTAATACGAACTGCTGGGCGGATTAACGTCGTTAGGAGATAATTACTTCCATCTATCACGCTTACGTTTTGCAACGACGCAACTTTAATAACCACGTGAGTTTATGCGAACATTGACTTATTCAAGTTCTATTTCATTTAATATAAGATGAAGATTTCCCAAAGGCTATACTTTAAAAAGTTAGCAAAGAGGACGATACACAAAAGTTTGAGAACATCTGCTACAAACTTGTACTGCATAGCATGCAACGGTTAGCAAAACAACGTAAAAAAACCGTCAAAGAAAAGTGTGAACCGAATGCCCCATAGTGATACAGCTCTTTAGTTTTTTCCTTATTGAGACGATTGTGTAAAAGTATCATCATCATTCTCTTGCTGTGGTCGGCGTAGTACGTCTAAATTCCATACTGCGAAATGTTTTGGCTTGGTTTTTATGGTCGGCCGCCAGCCTGACACCAACCCTCCTTGGGAATGCTATAGATTGGTGGTTTGCGCGCCACCACACGGGTGCCTTTCCAAACTTTTCAGTACTCTGAACCTTTACAAGGAACAGGTTGCTTTTTCACAGGGGGAGGTTCTTCTTTGGTATTAGTAGTCCTTGTCTACACAATGCGTTGACGTCAGCCACAGCTAATCAGTGTGACTTAATATCTTTGTTCGTATAGTTGTTGTTTCTTTTGACAATTATGTCAAATTTTGGAGTATTTTAATACTCCTACGTCGTCCTAATTTTAACTATTGCAACATTTTGCCTGGCAAAGCAATACTGATTAACTATACATAAATGTAAAAAGTCAGCTCTTGAGAAATAGCTACTAATTGCGCTGAATATATTACGAACAGATCAGAAATTATTCACATTGAAATTATTGATGTATTCGTTCGCAGATACTTTTGCCCGACATTTTTAACAACGAACCCTAGATCGAGTTTCTCTCTAGTTATTTGAGGAACTTTTACAGCTAATTAGGCGATATAAAAGTTACACTTTTTACCTTTTTTGCTAAATTGCGTCTTTGATGGTCTGGGAATTGATACTTTGTGTACATTTACTACTGAAATAGACTGTACCTAGTGTACTGTTTGCACGAATGTTCAATTACACTAAGTACTAATAGTGATATTACCAAATAAAGCTGAACAGTGCGAGTTGCAGTGGCTCGTCAATTATATAGTTATATAAATAAATATATATATAGATACATATTATATAGTTCGTGTTTAAATAAAGAGTTTATAATTAATGACTACCATTATTTTTTTATGAATTAATCAGAATAAACATAGTTTTTAGTTTTTCCCTATACGTGTGTTATTAGACAGTATTTTTTGCCAAATTTTGTATTTGTATGTTAACATAAATACACTTAAATTTTGATTCCCTTGAGGTGTCAAAATATACGAGTTTTGCGGCAAGAACTGCCGCACCTTTTTTACTTTAACTATGAAGTTTGATTTTTTCATAGCCCCAAGGGAATGCCGACAAAAATACTCAGAGTTTGTTAGAAGTTGGTGACGGACTGTTCCCACACACTAGGTACTATGGTTAACATCTATATGCGGACCATAGAACCTAGCGTGTCCAAACAGGAAGGATAGGGACAAAAATAGAGACCACATACTTGAACATATTGTATACTTAGCCTAAGCCAAGTATACATTTCATCAACTTCACAGAATAAAGAATATTAAATAAATAAATATTGTTGGACAACTTTTGTACACAGCGCCATCTAGCCTAGTATACTAATATACTCATAAACTTGTCACATGTGATCTAGACAACATACTTATATAGTTTAAAATTCCTATAATAATAAATAGACGTTTCTGGAGCACACATTTGCGGATCACACAAAAAATATTTCTTCAGACCTCGGCGTGGCAGACTTACGCCACCTTATTTGCCAAAATATGTTGAATAGTTTAGACAGTAAAGTGAAACATACATAGACTGCTAGGATCTTTCTACCCTACCGTTATACCTCTGTACAGCCTCTGTACTCCCTACTACAGGATCGTATTAACGTGTGTGTGTTTGTTTACAGTGGTTTGGCAGGAGTGGCAGGTTCACGTGACGGCCACACCTGCGGAGGTAGGAGGGCCAGCATTGCTGTCGTGCGTGGCCCCCGCAGCTCTCAGGGAGCACTCGTCCGTGGCCGCGTGGTATAGAGACGACACTGTACTGCCTGCTGCTGATCACATGTGTAAGTCAATGTTTGTAC
The DNA here is from genome assembly GCA_948477245.1 of Thumatha senex. Classification (NCBI taxonomy): domain Eukaryota; kingdom Metazoa; phylum Arthropoda; class Insecta; order Lepidoptera; family Erebidae; genus Thumatha; species Thumatha senex. Next base: position 32,307,543 of record OX419728.1, on the reverse strand, counting down.
TAGATGTGAAACACTCACGCATGTTGTTTTGATAGTAGCAAAGATAGAGCCGGAGATCCGGAATCATTTGGTGGCCACGAAGGATAAATTATTTATTGATTGGGTCACTTGTAGATTTATCGATGACCTCGAGGTAGTGCGTTGTATGAACTGTCAACAATACGGTCATGTTCACAAATTTTGTACCAGCAAGTCACCCAGCTGTGCTAATTGCGGCGAGGAACATGATACACGAGCATGTCCACATAAAGACAGTCCTGATTTTAAACCCATCTGTATAACCTGCAAAAGGTTTAAAAAGCCCCATGACCACCGTTGCGGCTCTCGGGAGTGTCATACCTATAAGCATAGGCTGCAGCAGCTCATTCTGAGCACAAACTACCTGTAGTTGTTTCAAATAATAAAATAAAAAAACTTGGAACATGAAAAATCTAATTATAGGACAGCTTAATTTACACAACGATAGGGCAGCCACGGCGGAACTGGACCGCCTAGTATTAGAGAACAAATTAGATATTGTCCTCTTACAGGAACAATATCAGAGCGCCCACCTGCGTGACAGAGTGGGACAATTACATGCCAAGGCACGAGCTGGGATTTATGTTTCTAGTACAAATTTTACTTTAACATCTTTGAGCAACCTCATGACATCTCATTGTGCTGTTGCTGAGGTTACTTTCTCGGCCTATAGGGTTTTTGTTGTGAGCTGCTACTTTCAATATTCACATCAAATCGATCCTCACTTACACCATCTTCGTCACGTCCTGCAGTCTCTTGCGGGTCAAAGAATAATCATAGGCGCTGATGTCAATGCCTCTTCTACATTATAGTATGGCAAACTACGTGTATTCGATAGGGACCGGCGCTGTGCCGTCGAAGAATTCATTGCAGAAATGAATTTATCTATACACAATTGTCCCAATGCACCACCTACTTTTTGCGGCCCTATGGGTGAGTCTTCTATTGACGTGACGCTTTCACGCGGCGTGTCTCCCGGATGCGTCCTGTAGTGACCATCGTCTAATCGTTTACAGGCTCTTACCCGGTGATGCACGAGAGGCGCAAAGTACTACTTGTAATTTCAAATATAAAAGTAGGGGCGCAAACTGGGAGCTCTTTGGTTCTCTGTTTGCGGCTCACGCTAAAGATTTTGGTCGTGGTAACCTGTCTGTCGAAGAGAGTGCTTCGTTAATGTCAGAAACTTTTACCTACTGTGCCGACGTGGCCATTGATCGTGGATCTATTAACAATACTAGGAGATGCGATTGTTTGAGTGATCGTTTGGCTGAGCTTCGAAGGCGTTACCGGAGAGCTCGTAGAAAATTAAATTATTTTAAAAAGCATAAAATTAGTGCCGGTGCGGAATACAATAGCGCTTTACTTGCTCTTAGAGTTGCCAGGTCCCATTACAGGGCGGCTGTTGAAAAATCAAAGGGTAATTTGCTACGTAAAATAGTGCATGGGCTGGAAGCTGAGGGTCCGTGGTCACCTATATACCATGAGTTTAGGACTAACCGTTCTGTTGATGTCTATGTACGAAATATCAAAATTAACAACTTGCATACTATAGGTCTGAAGGAAACCGCGGATTACCTCTTGGATTCTCTTATACCCGACGACTGCTCGGAGAACGATAGTGATTATCACCGACAGATAAGACAGTGGGCTCCTGAGCCACCATACTCACCCCAGTCAGACCTACCAACTTTTGATAAGTTCTTCGAAATTGTTAGGAAGTTGTCCATAGGTAAGGCGTCGGGTGACGATAAAATATCTAACAAAATGATAAAGGAGGCTTGCAAGCTGTCGGGTGAAGTAATATTAAATGTTTTTAACCGATGTATTTACGATGGAGTGTTCCCCCGTATTTGGCGATGTGGCTATATTCGGATTATTCCAAAAAAGGCGACAAGCCGCCAGATGACCCTAAGTCGTACCGACCGATCACATTGTTGCCCTCCTTGGGAAAGCTTTTAGAGCGTCTCATAATACCCCGACTCCTGCCGAAAATTAATTTGGATTTACAGTAGGAAAATCTACTATTGACGCAGCGATATCAGTGCGAAAGACTGTCACTTCATCGGTTTCTCAATATGTGCTGGCCATCTTCCTAGATATTTCGATAACGCTTGGTGGCCAATGCTATTAATGAAATTAAAGTCTCGCGGTGGCTATAGAAATATTTACTCTCTTATTTATTCATATTTTTCACAAGGTACAACAACTTTAATATTAGGTCATTATTCTGCTACCAAAACGTTAACAATAGGCTGTCCTCAGGGGTCTGTGCCCCACACTTGTGGAACTTAGGATTTGATGACTTTTTCAGTTTACCATTACCGGAGGGCTGTTTAATGACGGGATACGCCGATGACGGTATGTTGCTCGTTCAGTCGAATACTCGTGCGGGACTCGAGAGCTTGGCCCACACGTGTTTGCGCGTCGTTGCGGAGTGGGGCGTACGAAACAGGTTATTTTTTGCACCCAACAAAACATTTCAGTTGCTTTTAAAAGGAAGTTTGAAAGTACCACCGCGCATTAAATTCAATAACGTTTACATTAAAAATAAAACTTCGGTTTGCTATTTAGGATTGATTTTAGAGAGAAATTTTGCATTCGTTGAGCACATAAAACTGTAGGTGAAAAGGCTAAAAATAGCTTTTATGCGTTGTCGAGAATATCTACTGCTACATGGGGACTTTCGTTCAAAACACTGAAGGTCGTTTACGGGGCCACTTATCTAGGCTGTATGTGTTACGGGGCGCCGGTATGGGCAGATAAGGCTACTATTGGTGCTGCACGTTTAAGTAACTTTAAAAGTCAACGCCTTGCATTGATATTTTTATGCAAGGCCTACAGGACGGTTAGCACGGAGGCTCTGCCGGTGAGGGCAGGGGTCCTCCCGGTTGACCTCGAAATTCAGAGACGCGCGGCTTTATACTATTCGGCTAAGGTTGGCATGGTTGATAGGTTTTTGTTAGAAAGAGATCGCCATAGAATTGCCAGACTGTATCGTGATAATGTACGTGAAGAACTTTTAAACGAATGGCAGCTGCGTTGGAACACTTCCATCAAAGGGCGCCACCTCTACCAGTTTTTCCCAGGCGTTCACGAATGTCCTGGCTGGAGGTTGATCACTGTGTTGCTTCTTACGCGACTTGGTAACTTTAGGAGCAAATTACATTCGTTTAAGCTGGTTGAGTCACCGTTCTGTCAGTGTTCAACTGCTGACGCCAAATATGATCAGACCGCCCATCATATACTTTGGGAGTGTAGCATTTGGCAAAATGAGTGATATAATATAGGTATGCTTAATTGTTTACAAGTAACGTCGGGAGTAGTTTACTATGCGGATCTCGTGGCATCAAGGGGGGTTTTTGGGTTTTCAAACGTTTCTGCCATACATATTACTGGAATCAAATATAGCTCACATAGGACCCGTAATATACTATTACCGTGGTGCTTCCCTATTTCTATAGGATTTACACCTAGTTGCTTTCCAGGTCTCCCGCTTTGCAAAGGAGGGAAGAGGCATTACGTTCTTTTCTTACTTCCTCACATTATCTTCTTATTAATTTCGTTGCGGGTTCCAAGACATTCTAACTTCTCCTGGGACATCACCGAGATCGAGCTCGGTGTAACTTTTCTGGTGTTTTGGTCATTGCTGTAGATCCTGGTTTACAGTAATGGGAATGTGGGTGGGATTAGTCCCAATAAAAAAAAGCAGCAAACAGCTTGATTAACATTATGATAGTAATGCTGCTATGCTCAAACGAAATACAGACGAGAGGATTCTAATGAGTTACGCGAGATAAATGTATTAGTCACTAAAATAAGACGTGAAATTCAATATAACTATAGTGTACGTCTACCCCCCCCTTCGGTGTAAATATAGGTATATGTATGTAGGTATGTATATAAAATCAAAGTTATGCATTGCAAGAAATTTATATTCTTGCCTTAATTTATAAATACTACCTTACTTTAATTTAGAATACACATAGTTTTTATTAAACTTCTATTTTTATTAGCCACCTCTGTTGTCTGGAACACTTACAAAACCAAGTACTTATAAATCAGACTATTTACTAACTTTATTTTTATTTTGCGCAGCTGCTTCCACGTTCCTAACAGACGGTGGTTGGAAACTCGTTCTACGGTCCGTGCGGTTAGAGGACTCCAGGGCGCTCTACTCCTGTTCAGTTCTTGACTCTCTGACTGGAGATAGACGGAGAAGTACTCCCGTCAATATCGACGTCACTCGTAAGTGCTTTTATTGTTTAAAATACGCCATCGAACTTATCTTACTCGTACTGTCAACACTGGTATTCAATTCATAAAATTAATTTAAAATGTTCGATTGGTCACAAAATGTATTGCTAATACTTCATCCAATGCCCTCACAGTCATCAGCACTGAAAGTACTTAACGCAGCATAAATTCAAGATCTCCCACTTTTTCAGCAACGCTCGCGACGTCAGCGCCTCGCAGCGTCTCCCACACACAGTGGGAAGTCGTTGTTACTGGAGGCGGCGACGTCACACTGCCCTGTCTTGTTCACGCCAATCCATCACCTACTATTACGTGAGTATCCGATGTGATTCTTTTACATGAGGATGAAAATGAACGTGAAATTTGAAAAATAAACAATCTTCAACTTTTTCAGCATTAGCTAAACAGCTTCGGCTTATTTAAACAAAATTATTTTTCTTTATACTATTTTACTTAACGTCCTTAACTGAGGATCGTATGCTGACAGCGGGTAAAAATAACTTGTACTGAGTCTCTGAGGGTATATTTCCTGTTAAGTCAATGTTGATCTTTGTGAACACACAAGTCTCTTGCTCGTTATAAGAGAAAAAAATATCAGATCGCATTTGAAGTAAATTTACGTAATAACTCCCAAGACAAGTTCTTGTAATTTTATGAGTTTTGATTTTTATCAAAGTTCACGAATGAGGTTTTCTTTCTTAAAAATGTATCCATTACACAATTTACGAGGAAGGTGGTGCTTTTATAAAAAAAATAAGAAACTTGATTTATACACATGAATTATTTCAACCAAAATATATATTTTGGTTGAAATAATTCATGTGTACATTACATGGGTACAATTTATCGAGCAGCTGTGAGCGGTGGGTTTATCACATACACACACACACATATTGTCACGCCTTTATCCCCAAAGGGGTAAGCAGAGGCATATTAATCGCCCACGTTTCACCGTTTGCATTTTTGTCCTACGTAACAGGTGGTGAGCCTATTGCCGTGTTGAAATGGACAGGCGCAGGCTGTATCGACCTGCTGTTGAAATTTTTTGAGCCGCCCATAATGTCCTCAACCTGGCTTAACGACTGCCATTTTATTGGCAACCGGGACCAACGGCTTAACGTGCCTTCCGAAGCACGGAACTGGGGTGGGTCTAAAGGACTGAATAAATTTAATAAAATAAAATGTGTCTATTTTAGATGTTAAATTTATAAGAAATTTTGAACCTGTTGCCTTTTTAGTGAGGTGATAACAAAAAGGCTAAAAGGTCTTATGTGCTAGACACTAATTAGCACGACCAATTAAAGTCCTGGTAGTCTCGGGTTTATGACGTCTCCAAAAAACTTTGAAGCTCCTCTGCAAAGAAAAAATGCAAAATTGCGAGATACTGTTTAGTTCATTAATACATTTGAGCAGTTTTAGCTGTTTGTCTACTTAGGAATAATTAACACTGTACCCTTGACGGAGTAGTCAGATAGGACAGATTGCCAGACTTCGTGACCCATACATACTTGAAAAGTTATAGTGAGATACCATTCATTTTGTATTGATGTCTCTTCTTTAGGTGTTCCCTAGTGAATTCAGAAAGCATGTAAACTTTCTGAGTGTGTCCTGCATATAACTTACATGTGTCTTAATACTACATTTTGTTTAGTATTCCTCAACCTCTCACAAAACAAACTCATTAAACCACAACACCGCCATACATTTTTATTTTCTCATTTGTCTGCCCTAGCAGGCCACTACCAACTCCCTGGTGGTCACACATTGGCAATAACGTTAAAATTACTGGTGCGTTTGTGTTATCTCGCCCAACAGGCCGCCTAATATAGGCAGAGCGCGACGAGCCCCGCGGGGCACATCGTATGTACCGTTACTGTAACCGAGGAAAGAAAATGGATTATTTCCTTGGCGTTAGTTTTATATTCCATTAATGTAATCCTAAAATACTTAAAGTATATTATTCTGTAACAACGGGATAAAACCTACGTCTTCTTAACATCATAAATAATCAAAATAGATTCAAATGTCTGAATAGTAGCGTATCTAAGTAACCTTTTAATATTCGTTAGCGCCTTCCTAATTATTTCTAAACGTTAACCAGATTTAGAACCGGAGGTACGCTTTAATTGGCTGCTAAGAGCCGAAACGATTTGGCTGATAATTATCGACTATGTTGGGAGCGACTGCCGCCTGACCCCCCAACCCCGGAAGAGCGCCTACGTCATTGCCTCGTGCGTTAGTCAGCAGGTGAGTTACAGGTGGTTAGTCCCATGTCCTTGGTGGGGTCGCCTTTTAATATTATGCATAAAAGACAAGCATGAAAATAGATACATTAAATTATTTTTTTGTTAGTTAGCTCATTATTCTTTATTGTAACACCAAAAATACATTTTGTACATTTAGTTATAGTAATGCCTATAAAATTAATTTCTGTGAAAATTTTAATAAAAAAAATAAAGAATAAGAATGCCAACAGTATTTTAAGTTTATTTATTTATAATACTTAGAATAATTAAAAACTATAGTAATCCTCTTTTTTTTTTTCAAAAAACCGTTATTCTTATAATATTATACTAGCTGACCCGGCAAATGTTTTCATATCACTCTTATCACTTGGGTGCCCTTTCGATCGCATAATTTTTTTCAGCATAATGTAGTTTGGCATAACAGTTTCAGCATAAAGTTTTCTCGCATAAATTATGATAAGCAGGGTGTTATAAACGCATAATGGTTTTATTGGCATAACATTAACTTACTCTAATTATTGTATCATAATTTTAATCAGCATAAATATAATATATTAATCTACCTACTTCTTTTGTACTTTATTTATATATTCTATATATAAGTGTTGACATTTTGAATATAGTGACTATCGACATTTATAATCAGTGGGCATTTCAATCTCAGACAGTTCAAGCTTTGATATAAAAATATGTACTCGTTAACATTATGGTATTCTATATGTATGACTTGTAATCTTTATGCGAGAGTGAGTGAGATGCCAATAAATGTTATGATTAGTAATCGTTATTGTAAAAAAAAAATGCGTAAACATTTTATGCGGGTATATCATTATTATAAAGAAGTTATGGGAAAATAAAGTATGTCTAATGATTTATTCTGTTTGAACGTTATGCGAAACGAAGAGTATGCCTAAAAACGTAATGCAGTTTTAATTTATGCCTCAAAAATTTATGCAACCCAATACGTACCCTAATCCTGTTTTTTTTTTTTCAAAAAACCTATATTCTTATAATATTATACTAGCTGACCCGGCAAATGTTATCATATCACTCTTATCACTTAGGTTTACAAAAATTCATTAGAAAAAGTTTGATTTTAAATACTGTGATAAACGATTTTTATAAACAATAGCTATATGTTTTAACTGAACGGTCATAATTGAGTTTTATAAGGACCTATCATTAGACATGTCTAACTGTATGAAAGCGAAACGTGGCCAGTAATTGAACAGGTAGAGCTTCGTATGGTGGAGATGAATATGTTACTATGGATGTGTGATTCCACGCGGAATGACTGCGTAACTAATACTAGTATCCAACGTAGCCTTCATGTCCGTGATAATAGGTGCGAGGTGGTCCGTATTATATATCCCTGGCGTTTTAAAAAGACCACCCGGCGAATAAAGTGTCTGGCCATACCAACTATGCTGCAGCGTAACTCCAACTGTGGTCGAAGAGACAAGCCCAGAACTGAAAAATACACTGATATATTCAAGGATAGCATTGACGCCATTGGTCATTGACATCACGAGTGATGCCAACGACCGTGAAAGGAAGAAGAGTAGATATTGAAATCTTGATTAACTTCACGATGATGATACTGAAGGACCGTAATCAAAAGAAAAAGCACTCGACCATTGTCACGTAGGAAAGCTTCTAATCACATTTAGTACGAGCCTCAGACATCGTGAGCTATTTACTTGGGCACATTAACGCTGCATCCATTAGTGCCGGTCATCGCCACAAAACTTAACTAGCTATGTAATGTACGTGACTCAACTAATGTGTTCTCATTAATTTATGACTGCCTGTTTACAGCACAAATGAGAAAGGCGGAAGTCGGTCGTACACGACATCCTACGACTGAGATAGTAATAAATAGAGATCCCAATATTATGTTTCTGAAAAATGCAAGCTTGAATCTGAAAATTATAAATTGGATCGGAGGTTCCATATTACTATATAACATACTACGTTATATCAAAATTGAATGGACATTAATTGTTACCAATAAATCTATACTTACATACATTATAAATTAGAGCACAGAGTAGACTGCGATAGGCGAGTCCTTCGCAACGGGAGAGATTTCATCTTTATGCATCTTCTACCGCTTCTCTTCTTCATCCTTGTGTATTTGTATTGTGTATTCTTGTGTATTTTTGACTTCAAAAATATTTATTTGGAGCCTGAGTTCTGCCTTTGTTTGGCTGCTAAGAGCAATTAACGTTAGGCATTTGGTTTTTGATATTATTGGAAGCAACTACCGCATGACCTTCCAACTTCGTAATGGCACCTGTCTGCGTCGTTGCCTCGTCCACCGCTAGCAGTTGAGGGCGCTCGTGTCCCAGAGATCACGGTGGGCCCTTATATCCGTCTGTTACTGCTTGTTAAATTGTTTATGCTATGAGGAAATTAAATGCAAATGGCTGCTTGGACAGGGTGTATATCCTCATATTTTGCGTCTGGAATACTTGTACACGGTAGAGTCCAATGGTCTTGATTTTAGAATGAGCTTCCTGCTTCAGTCATTTCTAATAGTATGAGGTTCAAGGGAATCCTTAGGAGGGCAGCGGCGCGATTGCAGCACCTCTGGTGCAGTGACCATAGGATTCGATCAGATATGGCGGATTTTATATACCTACCACCTATATGGTATTCACAGCCAATACTGATCGATCCAAATTAATCCATGACTATAATCCCTTACATCATACAACGAAGCTCAGTCGGTCCCCAGCTAGTCTTTTATTAGGTACAACCTGCATAATTATAAAATGTGCGAGATACAAAAGTTTTCAATGAATGAAAACATGTAAAACTACAAATACATTTGATACACGTTTTCTATGACATGTACATTTCCCTCAAACTCGTGAACCAGAGTACCTATAAAGGTTTTCACAATCGTAAGCGCCGCACCGCGCCGGGTGCACGTCCGGACGCCTCGTAAACCGACACCAGTAAAGGTTAATTACCTCAACTGGCCACCTCTACTCGACTCTGTGCGCTCGAAACTGTAGTGATTAACAATTCTGTCACTAACATTTTGTCATTCAAGATACCTACTTCAAGAAACAGATGGGGGTTTAACATCTATTACGACAGTTACTCATATTAATATTGGTTAACATCATTTTACCTGCTTCGATTTTTATTCGATTTAATTCCATTTTTTTTTTGCTAGAAGCGGTCGTAGTCCCGGCAACTCTGTGATCTGTAAACGACCACCACTGCGTTTAGCAAATTTCACTATGGCTTGTCCTCGAATCCATTTACGAGCGTGCCGTGTTTCCGAAGATATGTTGGTTCCGGCTGCTAGTTACATGGCAGTCGTTAAGCCAAGTTCAAAGTCTTATGGGCTGCTCTAAAATTTACAACAGCAGGTCACCACAATCTGCGCTTGTACGTTTCAACACAATAATGGGCTCACCACCTGTTACGCGGGGCAAAAATGCATACGGTGAAATTTGGCCTTTGCAACCCCTTCGGGCATAACTAACTAACTAACTATCTTCACGCTGTATCCCTGACGGGGTAGTCAGAGAGAACAGATCGCCAGACTTCGCGATCCATGCATACTTCTTTCGCTTCTTCGAGATTCATCAATCGCTTCATACACGCACGTCTGGGTATCCGAGTACTTTTGACCTTTCCGTTTTTGAGCAATCTGCTCACGTGGTCTTCATATGTATACCTGCCTGTCTCAGCCTACCCTGACTCCTTCTACCCTCTACTTTTGAACAATATATATTCTTCGTCAATCGTTCCTCACTCCTTCGTTGGACGTGTCCAAACCAACGGAGCACGCCCTTTTCCAGCTTAACGCTGACACTTTCATTCAAACCTGCCACATTGCGTATCACTTCGTTACGTATTCGGTCGGCCAAGGTAACGCCGCATAATTTTCGAAGTGATCGCATCTCCACAGCATTCAATTTACTTTCATGCATCTGCTGACATACCCAGGTTTCACTACCGTAAAGCAAAGTTGGCACTAGCACTGCGTTATGAATCGCCATTAGTGCTTCTTTTAAGATGCTTTGTCGCTTTACTGACTGGGACAAAGCACCGTTAATTTTGTTTCTGGCAGCTACTCGCCGTTCTACATCCGAATCACATCTTCCATCCGCGCTAAACATACTTCCTAAATACACAATTTCATTCACTTGCTCTAGACGTTCCTGGTTTACCCTAATCTCGCATTTAGTTCTTACGTCACCTCTTTCAAATACTAGAACCTTAGTTTTACTTGCATTCAAGCGGAGACCCTTACTTTCACACTCCTCTCTCGTATTAGTGACTAATGTCTGAAGGTCGGCTTCTGATGAATCCCTGAGCACCGCATCATCAGCGTACAGCAGACAGTTTACTGTAAAGTCACCCAAATTCACACCCATATTAAAATCTTTCAACTTCTGCAGGCAACTGTTTAAATACACTATGAACAGCCAGGCGGACATAACACAACCCTGTTTGACGCCTGTACAGACATCAAAAAGAGGTGACACATCCCCTCCTACTCGCACGCAAGCCTTACAGTCCCTATAAAGCGACTGTATTGCCCGCAGTAGCGAGCCGTCCACGCCATATCCGGGCAGCAAGTCCCACAGCGTTTCTCTCAGAACGTTATCAAATGCTTTCTCTAGATCCACAAAAGCGCAGAAAACCTTCTGGCTAATAGCCAGAAACTTTTCCGCGATCATGCGTAGAGAAAACACTTGATCCATGCAACCTCTTCCACGTCGGAATCCGCATTGAGCCTCCCATAAATACCTTTCAGACTTTTCTTGCATTCGTGCCGTTATAACCTTTGCATATACCTTACTAGCTAAGCTGACTAAGCTGATCGCCCTGTAGCTGGAGCAGTTTAGGCGCGAGCCTTTCCCTTTGTAAATAGGTACTACAACTGCTACTCGCCAGTCATCTGGGACCTCACCCGTCCGCCAGCACAAGTTGCATAACAGACATAGTGTGTCCCAGACACGCGACCCACCGTACTTGATCATCTCAGCAGTAACTCTGTCTTTTTCCGCAGCCTTACCACATTTCATACTTCTTATCACTTGTTCAATTTCTTTCATACTAATGACTTCAATGACATCTGGATCCGGAGCATCGAAGCTCCACTTCCCGATGTGGCATCTCTGTCTTTTCTTGCATACATCTTTCCATAATATTCACTCCATCTCTGCAGGACGTCAGTTTGGTCTGTTAGGACGTCATTGTTAACACTAAGCACTTTATTCATACTGCAGATTGCCGAACAACTCCGGGTCTTGCCTACCTCTTTCCAGAAGAGCTTGGCATTATCCCGGAAATTGGACGACAACCTTTCATCCGCTTTCATTCTGCACCTTTCACGAGCTTCTTCTATCAGTGCCTTCGTGTTAACTTTTTGCAGCTTGTATCTCTCTTTCATATTAAAATCATTCCGCGAGGCTAAGTAGTCTAACCATGCTGTGTTCTTCATTCGAACTGCTTCTTTCACTTCCTCATTCCACCATGCGTCACGCTTATTACCACTGCCTCTTCTCGTTTCTCCACACACTTCTACAGCGGCATTTACCATACTGTCCCTAAGTTTCTGCCATACACTTTCCCCATTCTCACTACCAACATTGACGTTGCCAAGCTTTTCGGCTACCCTTTCTTTATATTTATCCGATGCATCCTCCTGCAGCTTCCAGCTTTTGATGCTATGAGCCGGCTCAGGTTCTGGACACTCGGTGCGATGACGCCAACCCGCGAACAAACCCCTTATCCTAGTTATTACTAGGTAGTGGTCTGATCCTAGTTCAGCGCCTCGATAAACCCTTGTGTCCATCACCTGTTTACGGAGCCGACTATCCATTAGGAATAGATCCATCATGCTTCTCTTTGACTTACATCTCCTCGTATACATATGAATTTGTTTGTGGTTGAACATTGTGTTCGCCACAAACAAATCCTTTTCCTTACAAAATGCCAGTATAAGCTTGCCAGCGTCATCCAACCTTTTGTCCCCATACTTCCCGAGTACCGACTCAAAACCATCGCGAGCGGTACCCACCCATCCATTCAAGTCTCCACATAAGTCTTTCATTTCCTTCTATCACATTTAGAGCTTCACTCATACTCTCCCAGAAATCCTCTAGCTCACTCGCGTTCGACGAAGATACTGGCGCGTAAGCAGCTACCAGGAAAATCTTCGTCAAACCAAGTTTTACACGGATCCAGAGGATTCTAGGATCTACCAGTTTGTACTCATACATACCGGAGGCCAATCGCGAAGACAGCAAAATTCCAACGCCCCGACTGCCATGCTCGCTCTCTGGTACTCCAGACCAAAGCGCGAGCATCCCACCTGGGAGCTCCAAGACTTCGCTGCCCTTGCGCTTGGTCTCTGTCAAGCACACTGCATCTAACTTTCTCTCATTCATAACATCCATCAACTCATTCATCGTATCTGTCATTCCTCCCCTAACATTCCACGCAGCTACCCTGCACTCCATCCTCCACTTCCCTACGCCGCTCTGGCACACACATTTTTTGCACCAGCGGGGACGAACTGGTGCGCGTCGCCTCGGGGGCACGCCCTAGCATCATTCGCCCTGGTGGCACTCGTGTTGGAGTAGAATTGCAGCCGTAGCTGCATACTTCGGGCATAAAGGCATCAATGATACCTGCTTCAATGTTCTTATTCTAAACATTTTCTTATCACCGTATTTTTCTTATATTTGTGTTAATATTGATACCAGTGACGGTTTCTAATTATATTACTAGTTCATGTAAACAATGTGCTCGGTAGTATTTTTTACAGTACACCATTAAGACCTTAATTCTGTAAATCCAGTTGCGGTGTAACAATATAAATATTATAATATGACGCCAGCGACTTTACTCGTTATGTTACAACCCCTTACCCTCTTTTCATACTTTAGTTTCACCCCTGTTGAGGTGGTTTCGTTGTTAGAAATGCACGCAATTGTGATATTTTTCATGTCACTGAAACTTAGCGTGATCATCTATCTTATAATAAAAGCGAGGTTAGCTTGGAATATATCATTATATGCATATGTGCTACAATTTACTTATTGCGTAACTTTGGCCGACCGAATACGTAACAAAGTGATACGCAGTATGGCTAGTTTGAATGAAAGTGTCAGCGTTAAGCTGGAAAAGGGAGTGGTCCGTTGGTTTGGACATGTCCAACGAATGAGTGAGGAACGATTGACGAAGAATATATTTTGTGCGAAAGAAGAGGGTAGAAGGAGTCAGGGTAGGCCAAGACTTACATATGAAGACAACGTGAGCAGATTGCCCAAAAACTGAAAAGTCAAAAATACTCGGATACCCAGACGTGCATGTATGAAATGATTGATGAATCTGCAAGAAGCGTAAGAAGTATGCATGGATCGTGAAGCCAGGCTATCTGTCCTCTCTGACTACCCTGTCAGGGATACAGCTTGAAGATAGTTGGATAGTTGCTACGATTATTATTTAAGAGCGACACTTAAGAGGCGCTCGTGGCCCCGCGGTCTCAGTGTACGGTAAACGATCACTGAGGTACGCAACTTTCACTATGGCTGGTCGTCGGATGGGTGACCACTTTGTGGCATTTACATTTGCGAGCGTTTCCGTGCTTCGGAAGGCACGTTAAGCCGTTGGTCCCGGTTGCCAGTAAAATGGCGGTCGTTAAGCCTGGTTGAAGGCCTTATAGGCGGCTTAAAAAATTTCAACAGCAGGTAGCCACAACCTGCGTCTGTCTATTTCAACACGGCAATGGGCTCACCACCTATTATGTGGGACAGGAATCCACACGGTGAAAAGTGGGCATATAATATGCCTCTGCCACCCCTTCGGGGATAAGGCGTGATGGATATTTATTTATTTATTTTATTATTTAAGAGAAGGAAATCAATAAAGAGTAATGGAAAATCAATGCAATGTGCAATGAAAACATTAGACAACAATCTATTTATTTAAACATTTGCACGATGAAAGTTTCTTATATTTGTGTTAATATTGATACCAGTGATGGTTTCTAATTATATTACTAGTTCATGTAAACAATGTGCTCGGTAGTATTTTTTACAGTACACCATTACGACCTTAATTCTGTAAATCCAGTTGCGGTGTAACAATATAAATATTATGATATGACGCCAGCGACTTTACTCGTTATGTTACAACCCCGTACCCTCTTTTCATACTTTAGTTTCACCCCTACAGCACCTGAAGGACTGTTGAGGTGGTTTCGTTGTTAGAAATGCACGCAATTGTGATATTTTTCATGTCACTGAAACTTAGCGTGATCATCTATCTTATAATAAAAGCGAGGTTAGCTTGGAATATATCATTATATGCATATGTGCTACAATTTACTTATTGCGTAACTTTGGCCGACCGAATACGTAACAAAGTGATACGCAGTATGGCTAGTTTGAATGAAAGTGTCAGCGTTAAGCTGGAAAAGGGAGTGGTCCGTTGGTTTGGACATGTCCAACGAATGAGTGAGGAACGATTGACGAAGAATATATTTTGTGCGAAAGAAGAGGGTAGAAGGAGTCAGGGTAGGCCAAGACTTACATATGAAGACCACGTGAGCAGATTGCCCAAAAACTGAAAAGTCAAAAATACTCGGATACCCAGACGTGCATGTATGAAATGATTGATGAATCTGCAAGAAGCGTAAGAAGTATGCATGGATCGTGAAGCCAGGCTATCTGTCCTCTCTGACTACCCTGTCAGGGATACAGCTTGAAGATAGTTGGATAGTTGCTACGATTATTATTTAAGAGCGACACTTAAGAAGCACTCGTGGCCCCGCGGTCTCAGTGTTCGGTAAACGATCACTGAGGTACGCAACTTTCACTATGGCTGGTCGTCGGATGGGTGACCACTTTGTGGCATTTACATTTGCGAGCGTTTCCGTGCTTCGGAAGGCACGTTAAGCCGTTGGTCCCGGTTGCCAGTAAAATGGCGGTCGTTAAGCCTGGTTGAAGGCCTTATAGGCGGCTTAAAAAATTTCAACAGCAGGTAGCCACAACCTGCGTCTGTCTATTTCAACACGGCAATGGGCTCACCACCTATTATGTGGGACAGGAATCCACACGGTGAAAAGTGGGCATATAATATGCCTCTGCCACCCCTTCGGGGATAAGGCGTGATGGATATTTATTTATTTATTTTATTATTTAAGAGAAGGAAATCAATAAAGAGTATAGGAAAATCAATGCAATGTGCAATGAAAACATTAGACAACAATCTATTAATTTAAACATTTGCACGATGAAAGTCCTTGGCGGAATTATTGCATAAAGCATTATCTACTGAGCTGCAGTGATAGTGTCGGTGTAAGTGTAACGATATAATATTTTCATTTGTGTTTGAATTTTATGTAAAGTACCTATATTGTAAGAATGTTCCTATACGTTATGCGTAGATTTAATGTCATTATATAAAGTTGTCGCCGGAGTACAAAACGTCACGTGTAAACTGAAATGTACAGTTTTAGCGTTCATGGTGTCCATATTCTCCACCATCAACAAGCGTTAAATAAAATATTTAAATTATTTACATAAAGTCCTACTAAAATGGTCGTGAACTCTTAAATAAGGCCACAAGTGTCACTGCACTTGCAGGCTTGTCAACATGGCTATGCCGCCCGTGCACTATGTTAATACATAACGTGACACGTGACTTTATACCATTTTTGCAATTACGAAATTATTTTACACTAGATAACTTTGATCGTTTTTATAATATGAACTAAGATATTACATGCAAGTACGTAAGTATGTTCCTGGTTTAACCAAACTGTTCAGACCGACAGTTCATGATATCCTTAAGAGTCTACCAGCAATCGTGTGGAGTGCTATGCATGTCGTATTCTAAATGTGTCAATTTCCAGAAAAAAATGTGTTAGCTGTACGAAAAGTATTCAGCCATTTATCGACTCTTCTTGATTCAATCTATTATTGTTTAAAGTCCTATTTATATTATCACAAAATGTTTATATAGTTTCAATTAAAATATACCTATGTATTGTAGATTTTAAAAAAATATTTACTTCTCTATTTGAGACAGGCTACAAAGTAGCCTTTGGTTAGGAGTTACAGTGCTAGTCCCGTTTATATTTTTAGTCTTTTTATATTATGTTGTGTTTAGATTTATGAAAGTTTGGTTAATGTAACACAATTTCTCATTTTAATGAATATATTGTGTTTCAGTCCGAGACTACCAGGACTTAAAGTGGTCGTGCTAATTAGTGTCTAGCCCATAAGACCTTTTAGCCTTTTTGTTACCACCTCACTAAAATGGCAACGGGTTCCAAATTTCTTCCATATTTAACATCTAAAATAGACACATTTTATTTTATTAAATTTATTTGGCCCTTTAGACCCACCCCAGTTCCGTGCTTCGGAAGGCACGTTAAGCCGTTGGTCCCGGTTGCCAATAAAATGGCAGTCGTTAAGCCAAGTTGAAGGCCTTAAGGGTGGCTTAAAAAATTTCAACAGCATGTCACCCCCAGTCTGCACCTGTCCATTTCTAAACGGCAATGGGATCACCACCTGGTACGTTGGACAAAAATGCATACGGTGAAATATAGGCATTTATTATGCCTCTGCATACCCCTTCGGGGATAAAGGCGTGACAATATGTATGTATGTATTGTGTTTTTAAAATATTATTAGCATGATAAATTTCTTCGAAAGCGACTCTATCAGCAATAACCACATTTTAACTGTGGCTGTAAATATGTAGTGTACTATTGCTACCACTGTTGAAATGAGTCAATATTTAGATCCTTTTTCGTCATTCCTACGATTGATGACCTCTCATAATTTTAAATAGTAATGAGGATAATGTCGGAACCACTTTACATGACTCCACTTACAATTGATAAACAAAGACATAATTTAACAATAATAAATATTAGAACACCCAGCTCCCAAGCAGCAACCCAGCATTCGTTCTTGGTTAGATAAAATTGATGTATGAACTCATAAATTATGACAAAATGGGCTATTTACATGGTTCTTATATTATCTGGTATCAACATTTTTATCAGAAAATTGGCGGGAAATGCGCATTTGATTTCGACGGCAGTGACAAATCGTGTTCGTAAAAACAATAATAAATAAATAAATATTGTGGGACACATTTTTACACAGCGCCATCTAGCCCATAGTAAGCTAATATTAGCTTGTGTTATGGGATCTAGATAACTGATATACATACTTATATATTTCTAATTACATACATATGTTACATAGGAAACACCCAAACTCCGAAACACTCATTTGTGGATCACACATATATTTGTTCCGACCCGGTAATCGAACCCGGGACCTCTTGCGTAGCAGTCGGATACACTCCCACCGCGCAAGCAATAAAAGCAAGCCAAGTGGATCGAAACTACCGCCCATTACTTACCCATTTACTTTGATGGTCTCTCAAGTTTAAGTCATAGGCATCCTAAGTTTTGGGACAGTAGTTACAGGAGATATAACATTAAAAGATAATAAAATCATAAATGTTAGTACGAAAATTTATCAAATTTAAATTCTTTATTATCTATAAATATTTAACATCTACACATAATGGATTTTTATCTACAAATAATGGATAAGTAATAATTTGCCTGTTCTTTATTTTGTAAAGATGATTTTTTGCAATAAAACTTTGTAATATGAATTAATTCATTCTTCTCCGTTTCGGATTTTCGCTTTGTCCTCGAACTCCTAAACCACTTAACACTTTTTGATCAAATTTCACGACGTATAGCCATAGATGGTTAAGGAAAAAATAAAATCAAACATACCATGGAGGAATAATCACCGAAAGGAAAATAGAAATCCACAAAAGAACTCGAAAAACGGCAAAACGCTTCGCTCCATTGAGCCTTCCCGGGGACGACGAGTGCACCTAGGTCTAAGGAGTTGATGTAGATATTTGTGAACACCAACATCTCCAGGGCCCAAGCAAAATTTAATTAGGCAACGACAGGTCAGACGGCCGTCGTTCCCAATAATGACAATAATCGTAATCGAAATTATGGTTGCTCCTAGCACCTAAATAAAAGTGAACCGCAGGATCCAGGCAGGGCTTTTAAGCAATTAGTTTAATTTATATAGCCATTAAGAAATGTGTTTCTGTCAAAGTACTTTGACAGCCCTGTAACCTGTAAAAAACTTCCTGCACCTCAAGTGCAAGTGCAGTGTAGCTACCTTAATTCAAGGGAATCAAAATAAACTGTTGCTCTTGACAGACATTTTTCCAAATTTTTATATCTTAATTTTTTGAGAAATGTCTGTCGCTAAATCATAATCCACATTTCTACCTTGCGCCACTGCCCCACAGTGGTGTCGGATTTCTACTTCTATATCTTAATGTCTTGCCTACGGTTAGTTTCTACCACGCCATTAGCAGTACATATTGGTGTTTCTCCGTGCGTATAGTAAAATGTAACCAAAGAAGATTTATCAGCAGGACAGCGAGATTCGTTTGTTTTATTAAAATTGTATATTTCGGGAGTCAAGTAAGCTCGTTTATTGTGTCGGACCTGCAGCCATGCTGCGCGGATATTAATATTGGTAATGTTTATGAGGTACCCCTGCTGGTAGCGTCTTTATTTTCGTCAAAACCCCGCATGGCTTCATAATAATTAAATGACATTGATTGGTAATTATCGCAGTAACCGCATCTAATTGAGCATTGTGGTTGAGTCATTTGGACGTTTGATAGATCGAACGTTTCATTTGGACGTAACAACAACAGTTACAGCCTTAAAATAGCTTACAAGGACACAAACACGATAATATACCGAAGAATTGTAGTGGGCGCTACTGAACGTTTCTATAAATATGGTTAGTTTAGTAAAGTATGGTGTTCAGGACCGGGCGATCCTACCTGCCAGCGGTGCACACAAACGAGGCCGGTGCTTTTACGGTGTTGAGGGGTCAAAAATCAAAAGCCAAACCCTAGCTGCTCTAAAAATCCAGGAAGTTTGGAAGCAACAAGGATACTAAGTTAAAGAAGTCTAACTAGCAGAAAGGAATCCCCGAAGTACAGTACATAGGTATCATTGTATTATACTCGTATGGATTTGTACATATGTAAATTGAAATAAAAAAAATAAACTTGAAAATTAGAATAATGTGTGGACAGATGGAAAATATATTTTATTTTATAGATCCACGATGGCAGACGGGCAGATTTTGCTGAGTCACTAGGATATTACGTTTTTATTATTGTCTTTAGTCGATTCAGTACACCTCCGTCGTTTTGGAATTTCGACAGCGTCTAATACTTTTTACGACTTTAGTTCAATTTCATTGAGTTTCATATTTTATTACCAACATAAAATTTGTAAGCTTTACTAGTATTTGATGACTTACTCGATTGGGTTTGGGATCATAATGATACTTTGTCAACTAAGGAAGTCCAAGCGAAGTGATAGTATATTATGTCATTACAATAGGAGTATATAGAACAGAATTGGAAAAAATACAAAGAAATCGGTTCCAAACAAATTACGTCATTGTATTAAATATTAAATATCACAAATGAAGACAAAGTGCGGTCGGGAACGCTTTGTTATTTCCCTATATATTATATACGAGCAATAAAAGGATCGTAAATAAGATACTAGGCGTCGGCACAAAGGTTAAGAGTGAAAGAGGATTAATAAGCAACTAATTACATTAGCAGTCAGCGTCAGAAGTAAAAAATGAAAACTTTTACTCTAATGTTTATTAACAGCATTGTATACTTGGAAGTATTCGGGAACTACGGCTTCAAAAAACGTTAACAGAATGTAATTTTTACAGTATGCTATCAGCTTATACTCGTATTTTGGAACTGATTTCATGTAACTTTTATAGTAACTTATCCAAGTCCATGTACTCGTATAACAGTAAAATCAAAATAAATGTTGTTACATTCGAAAGCTTAGCTTTTGATACATGGTACGTTTTATCATTCATGTATGTAGATGAAGTGCTCTAGTCACTAGTCTCCTTATTCAGGAAAAAATGCTTATTAAATTCGGAACAAGTGGGAAATAGCTTCCCAGTATTTGATTAAGGGTTAATGACGCACTATTAAGTTGTAAGTTCATATTTGCCACCTTTGACAGTATGCTGATTAGTTACACTACCATATCATGCAAAGGTTCCTTAGTTACTGATATCATGAATCGATATACCAAGTGTGCGTGTTAAGTATTCCATCTCTAATTAATCTATCAAAATGTGTCACTTCTAGCATTCACTTCAGAATGTACTATTAAACAGATACCAAAGATGTTACGCCGTAGTTACAGTTCAAATATCATATCTCTTTGTGAACTGGTTCACTGGCACCAGTGCACAGTTAGGAATCTCATTTTGCCTGCAAATATTGTACGACATTCTGTCGTTAGACACATAGTCTCTAGAGAGGGCACTGGAACTGTTATGCTTATTGTTATTTACACACTGTGGTTATTATACTCGTACGTAAGGTTCTCTGGATAGTCCTATAGGTTTATGTCATTGTACTGTAAAGCTTCACTTCGCTGTTTATGACGACATAAAATAAAAGTTCTCTGCTGTTACAAAAGTATTTTGATTCTCAAAAATCATCTTTTAAGGCAATGGGAATATCGTAGTAATTTATAAGCTGTATAAACCCATAAGTTACTAGTAAAACTGCAGAATTTATGATAGCCATGAACTTTATAAAGCGCATCACATTTGTTACCAACGTAGTTACTGCCTGTCTTGGGTCGGGTCGAGTCACATTGCAAGTAAACAATCTAGCAACTGACTGTGTATTTACCGTAGACATCTAATGAGTAATATATTAATATCCAATAGTTAGTTAGTTAGTTAGTTAGTTAGTTACAAGATAGTAGTTATCATAATATTTGCATCAGGAGAATATTGCTGGCAAAGTGTTACATTGCCAGCAATAATCTCCGTAGCATCGATTGCAAATTTTTGCAAACTAACCATCATATAGGTATCTCTTCTCAAACCTCTCTACAAAGTACAGCTCACCGAATACCACAATCATACATCAATACATACATCATACATTTATCAAGTTTGTCACCGTGGTGTGGGTGCAAACCAAAGATATTGGAAGAGAGACTTTCTCCTTTTCCGATTTCTATAGTGTAAAAAATTGATAAAACTATTTACATTTACCTTTTTACACATGTCAAAGTGGGGTGCTTATGTTAATGTTCTTCTAAGTAATGTTTTGTGCGTGTCGTGATGACAACCAAATTAAATGAATTATATATTAGCAGTGCCTCACGGCTTCACATACGATATATTTTTAAGCCCCGTAGCACCTGTTTAACACATACGTTTAATACAATATTTTTTGGAATCCATATATACATCTATATAAGGTTGTAACATAATGATAATACTTCTAAATAACTTGGCTCTCAAGTGGTGAAACTATTTTTAAAATTGGTTTAGGAGTTCTACAACAAACAAAACATTGTTCTTTATAAATATAATTGTACTAATAATTGTAGTTAAAACTATGTAAATGTTATCCTATAATAGTTTAGGGGTTGTAATCACATAGTGCGCACACATTAGACACAACATATAAACACAAAAAAATTATACATATGATTTTAAGCTTAAAATTGCAAGCAATTAGTTTCACTGATATTTTTTTAATGTGAAATAACATTATTTGGTTCAGGACGGGGATCGAACCCGTGACCTTTACCTAACCACGGCAATGTTTTAGCCACTGAACGACCCGAACCGGACCAAAACATGGTGAAATTTTTCACTATATTTTAATCGTCATTTAATATGAAAAAAAAATCTAATACTTTTCCATCAGAATGGCTCCATATCATTATAACTGCATTTCGACTTAGCTCAGCTGGTGTTAGTCTGGCAATTACCTTATTGCAGATCCTCGTTACTAACAATATGGGCGTGTTATTAGCGAGAAATTTTAACTTCTTCACAACTACATGTCAATAATCACTGTTGTGTGCCGTTTAATAAAATAGATTAATAAAAATGTATGATAACCAGCTTTATAAAAGTTTGAAGAAGTATACCTACTGTAAGAGATACCACGCAATTGTAGACCTTCAGCATAATCATAAAATGAAGAACTTTAATTCCTTTATTTATGTTCGTATTTTATGTTGTCGATTGTATTATCTACTACGTATTATTTGTTGTTTGGTACTTTTTAGTTAAGGATTAGTCATAACGATAATCTTGAGCATCATCATCATCATCATCCGAGCGTCTGTCCCAATTGCGTCTCGCGACGCCCGGGGTCCGCTTTCCTACATTTTCTCCCCCACTTTGCACGGTCGTCGGCATCCCCTGTAGTGAGACCATTGGCACGCATGTCATCCCTTACGACGTCAAGCCAGCACTTCTTGGGTCTTCGTCTTCGCCTCTTACCGGGACCCGGCGGGGCTGACATGGCCAGACATTTGTTACTTACGTAGCCGGGCGGTTGCCGCAAGACGTGACCATACCAACGAAGGCGACACTCTTGCACCTTGTCTGCAATGTCACGGACGTGAAGGCTGCCGCGGATGCGAGAGTTCCTCACGCGGTCCATCCGCGTGACTCCACATATCCACCGCAGCATCTTCATTTCCTTGACCCGCAGCTCCTGCTTGTGTCGCTCAAATATCGGCCACGTCTCACTGCCTGCTCAGACCTGTCCCTTCAACTGGATCGGCATTTTAGGGTCACAAATGACACCGGTCATCTCCCGCCATTTGGCCCACCCGGCAGCAATGCGTGACTTGACATCGCAATCGATGTCACTGGACGTGTGACAAACAGATCCCAGATATTTAACCTGGTCCGTGCGCTCGACCAAATCACCGCCTATGCGGACGGATGTGGGATCTGTCGAGTTTAGTGCCAAGTACTCGGTCTTCGCCACATTTAGTTTCAGACCGCCGTTCTCAAGCGTCTTCTTCCACGCCTTTACACGTCGCACCGATCTGCCCCTGTCCGCGTCTGCCAGCGCAATATCGTCAGCATACATGAGCAACCATGGAGGCTGCCCATGCGGGTTTCTGATGCTGTCCGACAATTCGTCTAATATTACACTGAACAGAAGCGGACTAAGGACCGAACCCTGGTGTACCCCGACGGTGATGGGGAAGGGTTTCGTGTCGCCAACAGCAGTCCGAACCATTGAATCGGAGTCACAGTACATGTCCCGGATAGTGTCAATATAGACCTCTGGAACCCCTTTGGACCACAGTGCCCACCAGATCATCGCACGAGGAACACAGTCGAAGGCCTTCTGCATATCTAGAAACAAACAGTGCAGAGGCGTGTTCTTCGACCTGTATTTCTCTGCGACAACCCTCAGGGCAAAAACAGGGTCCGTGGTTTCATGTCCAGGGCGAAACCCATATTGACACTCCGAGAGAGTACACTCCTGCCGGATCCAAGAGTCTATAATCCTCTCGAAGATCTTCATGGTGTGGGACATCATCTCAATACCGCGGTAGCTCCCGCACTCCTGCACTGATCCCTTACCTTTGAAGACTGGAGTAATAATACTCAGTCTCCATTGGTTTGGGATCTGCCCGCTGAGGAGTATGCGGTTAAAAAGGTTTACTAAGATGCCCACACCGCGAGGACCCATCGCCTTCCAGGCTTCGATGGGGACTCCATCGAGTCCGACAGCTTTGCGGCGAAGCGCAGTCAGGACTTCTCCAGGCGTTACCGGTGGCACTAGTCCCTGATTCGGAGGGAGGTCCGGAGGCTGCACCTCTTTATGCTGTTTATTAAGCAGCTCGTGGAAGTACGAGCGCCATCTCTCCTTTACCGCGAGGTCTTCGCTTAACAGGTTGCCCTCAGGGTCTTTTACACAGAGACACTTGGATATATCCTGTGCCGCTTTGACCCTGGAGCGCGCCAGCTTATAGATGAGCTTCTGCCCCTCAGACGATTCCAGCTTATCATACAAAGGTTGTAAGTGGTCTCGTCTGGCTCTGGCTACAGCTCTCTTTGTGGCACGCTTGGCAGCCCTGTACGCTTCGCGGTCTTTGGGAGATCCGGTCGCTCGCCACTTTTTAAAGAGGACATTCTTCTCCCTGGTCTCCCTCAAGACTGCGTCGTTCCACCACCAAATTTCCTTGTCACATTTGCGTCCACTCTTAGACTCACCGAGCACCACCTTCGCCGCTCCAAGGATGGCCGCCTGAACTTTGTCCCAGCAATCTTGAACTGGTTCGCCTTCAGTGTCGGTGCACTTGTCTCCGACAGCTGAGACGAACTCCTGGGACCTAGTTTCATCAAGCAGCCCCCATCTGATGCGGCGCTGGCACCGCTCGATGCGTTTGCCTTTAGGCTTTACGCAGAGGTCCATGACAAGGAGACGGTGTTGTGCAGTAAGACTCTCACCGGGTATGACCTTGCAGTTGGCCACCTTGCCGATGCTGTGTCGCCTAGTGAGTAGGAAATCGATCTGAGTTGTACGCCTCCCGCTCTTGCAGGTGATGAGATGTTCGGATTTCTTTTTGAAATACGTGTTCACAATGGCCAGATCGGCAGCCGCACACGTTTTGAGGATAGTTTCTCCTTCAGCGTTGCGGGTGCCGTATCCAAAACCACCATGAACACGTTCAAACTCCTCACACCTCTCACCCACATGACCGTTTAGGTCGCCGCCCAAAACGATTCCCTGTGACAACGGAATGCTCCGAAGCACTCCCTCGAGTTGGCCTCAAAACGACATCTTATCGGCGTCGCTACAACCGGCCTGTGTCGCGTAGGCACTTATCAGGTGGGTAATAATCCCATCGATAAGCACCCTCACGATCATAAGCCGGTCGCTACAGCGTTTCACCTCCAAGATGCCGCTCTGCAGCCCCTGCGAGAGCACCACGGCCACCCCGTTCTCCCCACCAGGCGCAGCCGTGTAGTACAGCTTGTAGCCTTTCTGCAAAGGCCGGGCTCTGTTGCCCTTCCACCGAGTCTCCTGCAGGAACGCCACGTCCACCCTCCACCTGGAGAGTACTTCGGCCAACTCTACAGCACGCCCAGTCAGCGTGCCAATGTTCCAAGATGCGAAGCGGATTCGGGTTGGGGCCAACTTCTTTAGCCGTGCTGGCCCGACACACGGCAGCCCTAGCCCACTTGCCACAGGAATCGGGCGGGGCTTCTGCGCGCCGTTTTGCGGCGGCGCCCTATCCCTAGCAGCATTCCTTTTATTGCTTTTCATTTTTGTTTCGGCTTTTATGGGAGCGACGCCCTCAGACCTCCCAACCCCAGAGGGGAAAGCCAGCGCCAGAGCCTCGTCCGTTAATCAGCAGGTGCACGCACTAGCACGGGAGGTTGACTTGGGCCCCGAAGATCTTGTTGGGGCCCCTTACACGATAATCTTGAGCCTGAAGCAATAATGATTTGAGACTTTTTTCTTTATTTTTATTTAATTGTAAGGATGACATTGACATGACATGGGTGCTACTAATTTTCATTGTTTTATTTTATTCTTATACTTTATATACTATTCGAGAATTCACGTATCATAATAACTACTTACATAACACCGACGGCGACGTTGCCGTGTAAGTAGTGTTACGGTAATTCTTGAGGGGCGGTGGAAATAATGATGCGAATTGTTGCGTAGAAAAATACTTTTATATTGTAAATTAAATGAAATACAGTGCAGGTAATTTGTGGCAACCCGTACAGTGGTTATAGCGTATATAAAAAAGTTTTTGGTTGAAGCTCCCTCCTTTCACACGATGTCTAATACAATTGGGACGATATCACGTCATACCCTTTTCAACCTACACAGCGCGCGTGCATGACGTTATATGGTGCAAGCTTTAGGTAAACATAGTGGGTAGTGCACCAACATACTCCCGGCCTTGGAATCTCTGGATTTCAAAAGTTCAGATTGCTTGTAGGTTTTCTATAGCTTCCACCCATCAGTCATCAAGCGAAGGCAGCGGACAGATTTTCGAAAAGGCCCGCCGAACTACACCTTCTGATTTACGTATGTCAGCAACTCGTGATACACCGTCCTTTCCTGGATAGGTTTTTATTATTCGTCCTAGACTCCAACCTAATGGTGGTAAATTGTCGTCTTTGATGAGGACTAACATATTTTCCTTAAGGTCACCTTGTTATGGTACCATTTGGTTCGTACTTGCAACTCAGATACGTACTCCTTCGCCCAGCGGGACCAAAAGTTTTGTCGAATTTGTTAAATCCTTTGGTATCGTGTCAGCCGGCTAAGGGGTATTTCTTGGAGATCAGCAGATACAGGTGCCGTCAGTGGACGAACAATCAGAAAATGAGCGGGAGCGGGGATACTGTGCTTAACTCTTCAAAGGTTAGATGTGCATTGCCTACTACACGTCGCAGATGATGCTTGCTACTCTTAATGCCTGCCTCGATATACCCATTAAAATGGCTGGCATAAGCTGGTATCATTTTAAAGGAAATATTTTGTGACACTGCGTAGTCTTTAATGTCGTCAGAGCAACATTTTAGAAATTGTGTGAATTCGTTCATTGCGGCGACGAAATTGCGCCCGTTATCCGAATAAATTTCGATGGGTTTGCCACGGCGAGAAATAACGTACTGACTGTGAAAACATTATTTTTATTATGATACATAATATTTTAATTTTATGGCACTATTTTTATGCACCGAGGCCACAGCGTTCTGCAGATTAGTGTACAATTTTAAACAAAAGTTGTAGTTGCGTTATGTAAATAATGTGGATGTGCAATGCAATCTCTACATCCACCTCATCTATGACATAGAATGGAAAATAAGCATATTGTTTTACACACACAAATCACAAAATGTGAATTAAGTGGTTTAATCGATATCCTTCTAGAAACATTTCATTTTGCTAAAATCTTTAAGTTTGGTAGCGTATTTATTATTTACTAGATGACCCCCACAGCTTCGCCCGTGGAATATTTCGACCTCACGTCGCACCTATTTAATCCCGTCGCTTATACATTCTACAATGATGCATAAAAATTTGCCAGATTTGTCGAAATTTATGACTACTGCTCTGCTCTCCAGTGTATTAGATGGGCTATCTAACACAAAAAGAATTTTTCATATCCGACCCATAGTTTCTGAGATTATCGCGTTTAACCAAACAAACAAACAAACTCTTCACCTTTATAATATTAGTAAAGATTTAAATTATATCACTATGATACATTTTTGGAGTTATGTTATATATTTTTGGAGTTATGACTTCACAAAAAGAGTTCTAAATTAGATTCAGGAGTGCAAGAAACACAAGGATACGATTTCCGACGGCACCATTCTGTTACACAATTCAATTGATAAAGGTTAACATCTCATGCTAGGGGACTATTCTATCAACTAAATTACTTGACCCGTCCTAAATAAGTTAAGGGTAAATCAATCTAAGCCCTTTCAGGTTTAGATACTGTCAAAGTAACTGCTATTAAGCCAGCTTTATATGAAATTGTCCTATACTTATTTGAAGGCACAAACCACATAGTTGAGCCACTATGTAGTTTTAGTCGCTCCAAACAGTGGCGATAATTAAAAGTCAAATATAAGTGAACCCCAGGTAAAGTTTGGAAGCAATTGGGTAAACACAATCTTTGGCATTGAACTCCTATTTTTAAGCATATTTTATTTTTCCGTAGTTACGTGGAATAGGATTGAGAAAAGACAAACTAGTACGTAAATTAGTAGTCTCTAGTGTGCTACTACGAAATTATTTATTGACTAGATGGATACCACGGCATTCCCTTGTGGCTCTTTAGGTTTTTACGTTTGCACACTCATTTTCTGGTCCAATCAATTTTAACATAAATATAAATCTTTCAGTTTATAGTTAGTACAACACTGCTGAAAGGTTCACCCTCCTGAAAAGTGGCTACTTTCCTCTATTTCGCTATTTTCAATAAACATGAAGACCTTAAAACAGACTAACCAACCGAATTAAGCAAACGTACTGTGGTTCATTGTTAAAACGATGAGCCACCAAAATGGAACAAGTTCAGAGTCATATTTTTTAGTTACGTACTTGAAGACATTTCCGATTAATACATCTATACTAAGTAATGAATACCTAATAGTATTATGGTTGTGAGGCACGATTGTGTGAGCGGAATTTGTCATTCTTAAAATTATCCATTCTGTTGAATTTATTTGGTGCTACCGTGTTACTACTATTTGTTTTATCCTAACGTGGAGATATCGCTAATGGTAAATTACACATTTTTCACAAAATCTTGGATATTTCTTATAAGCTATAAACGGTATCAGAGATATCCTTTTTCTTTTGGATTACATTTGCCCGCCTCTTTAGATATTTATAATCCCAATGCCTAATCGGATTCTCTAACAGTGTTCACGTAAAGATTGATTTAAAAATAAGGAAATATATATTTCATAATATTTTGTGACGTTTTTAAGGACCGCATTTTGTTTAAAATAACTTTTTATATAAACTTGTTAAATATTTATAAACCGTCTGGATAGAGGACATTCTTTACATAAAAACATCCAATCATCGAAACAAATATTTGTGGTCACATAAATATTTATTCCGACCCGGGAATCAAACTTGGCTCTTCCGCAGCAGCAGTTGAATACACTACCACTGTGCTACTGAAAATGCTAATGAAAACTTTAAAAGTCAGGAGGTATTGAAGAGTTTTTAGTAATTCAGCACAATTAGAATACTAAAACACCGGCTATATTTTCAGTTTGAGATTTATTATAATAGAATTTTAAACTAAAATTTGTGTCACGAGGGAAATTGTGCGCGGAAATCCAGTTAATGTGTACGAGCGCAAATAGCATCTTAAATAATAATAAATTAAATTTCAATAATGCGATCGTTAAACTTAAAATTGGATTAATTAAAAACAAAGTTTAAAAAATTACTTTCTTATATTTGAAATAAATTTTTGGGTACGCAGTCATTTCTTTTTGTTGTTACTGGGCGTCCCAAGTGATGAAGAAGTATGGAGTGTACTCGTACTAACAACCAGATGACCCCCGCAGCTTTGCCCGTGACAAACTTCGAACCACCGTCTTCAAACGACTCCACTTTCAACCTTTAGTTAACGGACAGAAGGGTAAATTAAAAAAAAGGGTAAAGTCCTACCCTTCAGTCAGCACAAACAGACTATCAAATTAGTTGCGAAGATTAGATTGTGCATCAATGAGATGAAGCACATTTTCTATTCTAAAATTCAAGTATTATAAGTCATATTCCCTGCACGCGCTATATTCCCTGCACGCGCTATATTCCCTGCACGCGCTATATTCCCTGCACGCGCTATATTCTCTGCACGCGCTATATTCCCTGCACGCGCTATATTCCCTGCACGCGCTATATGCCCTGCACGCGCTATATTCCTTGCACGCGCTATATTCCTGCAACTTACTTCCTAAAGTTTTCAAGCTCTTTATATAATATGAGAGAGACATTTTTGTGTAATTGGGGATCTGCAATATAATTTAATTGCAAAATCCTCCGTTTATGTGTTAATTTCTGAACAAAGGTGTAAACAGTATAAGATAATTAAACGCAGTTTGAAATTGCTAAATATATTGCTTTTTAACCGAAGGATTTGTGTTTAATGGGGGTCGGCAGCTAAAGTGCGGCACCGTCGGTGTCGCAAATGTCCATAGGCTACGGTAACTTAGATTTGATGATTCATTCTTCAATATATCAGTTGTGATCTTGTTCGTGTCACGAATGATACGAAAATAACTTTGTATGAATGCAGTGAGGTGCTCTCAAAATTATACCATTATTATTAGTATTTACGTAGCAATTATAAAATTCACCACAGAGCATTTACGATGACGAAATACGGTTTTCGTTACAATAATTTCTTTTTATTAGCGCTAACCTGTAAATTTACTAACTAACCAACTATCTTCATTCTATATCCCTGGCGGGGTGGGGTGGCTACCTCATTCTCTGACTAGAGAGGACAGTTTGTCAGGCTTCGCATTCCATGCATACTTCTTTCTCTTCCTGCAGATTCATTAATCGCTTCATACACTTACTTACTGTCATGCATATTCTTACATACCCAGGTTACGCTACCGAAAAGCAACGTTGACTCTAGCAATGCGTTATGAATAGCATGTCGTGCTTCATTTACGATGCTTGGCGCTTTTCTAATTGAGACAAAGTACCGCATTTCTTGGCGGACATGACAAAACCCTGTTTGACGCCTGTACAGACGTCGAAAAGAGGTGACACATCCCCCAAACCACACACAGAGCAAGTCTTACAGAGTTTCTCTCACAACGTTATCAAATGCTTTCTCCAGATCCACAAACTCCCATATACTAGCTATACCGATTGTCTGGGGCGGATCACATGTCGACTTGTCGACTAGTGCCACCTTGTAAAGCGGTGTATTGCAAAAGTTTTGACAACCTTACCCTCCAGGTTGTCAAAACTTTTGCAATACAGGGTTTCCTTTAACCTATCCTACATCCCTTTTCTTGAGGAGTTCGGTTCGTCATTCCTCCGTTACAATTAGTAGAGGTTATCCTCAACCGTTGCGCGTTAGAATTGACGTATTGAGGGTGTGTGGTGGGATCCTTCTCCCTTCCTTTATTATCGTTCTACGATGGATTTCCGCCATGTAACGCCCGATTCAATTAGTTATGTCAAAACTCACTTTAGGAGGACATTTAACGTAAATTAAAGCTACCTATGTCTCATAAGAGGAGTTTACGAACAAATCACCGTTGAGTCGTTTAAAACCTAAGATGAAGTGTGCACTAGACCACTAAGCTCATTACCTGTTGCCTGTTGGCCTTGCCGCAGTCAGGTAAAATTACTGAACTAGTTTCTTAGATTCAAATCATGTACAGCAGTTGTTCAAATCATTGGATGACTAAATGTAATTCTGTTTCTAATTTATAAATCGGTTATTCCCTTCATCGCTGATACTTGCACCATTCACAGAAACCCAGCAATAACCCAACCATTTGTCAGACGTCAGGTGGAGACGCCTGACCGCTAATGGATCTGTGGCGAAATACATCAAGAGTGGTTCACAGGCGATTTTTGATGGCACAACGTTATTAATTGTCGCCGCGTTTCACAAGGGAATCGGTTTCAGGCCATTTTCATAGATTTTACGTTACGTGCATTTAATTACTTGCTTCGTCATCGTATATTTTGTGGGTACCTACTCATAGTAGGTTTGTTGTTTGACAATTCTGGTTTATAATAATTGATATCCAGGTCAGATTAATTGCCGAGTTTCGAACTCTACATTTACATTTCTACGGCTGGTTGGGACCTCAATAAAGTTCCCACTATAAAATGCATCTCACTCAAATTTTTCGTTAAGTACGAAAACAAAGATAAAATCGGACCACGTTTCTTAAATAGGAATATCGCAGTACTTAACTAGTTCCATTTTAAGTTAATAACGACCTAATTATTCTCTCTAATATAAAAAGTTCCGAGCACACGTCTAAGAAACAACTTACAACAAACTGCGCCTTGTATTGAGCTGGTTTAGAAGTTTACTTTAGAAACTTCTAGTAACGCTATGACTGTGTTATTGTCATTCTTTGCTAGCATTGTGTGTAATGTATAAGCGATAGCGAGTTTAAACATACTACAAACTGAACCAAAGTGATAGAACAGCGTAACGTTCGAATCTAGTTGGTGTTTGTAACAGTCCTTCCAATTAGTGATTTTATAATTTACTAGCTAATGCCCACACCAACGCCCGCGTGGTGCATTTTTCCTGAACCCATTTCTAACAGAAACTTGTTGCTGCGATATTGAAATTTATAACGGTCGGGGATAATTATATTTCTAAGAGTCAAAATCATTTAAGTAGATCCATGATTACACCACATCTTGAGATTGTATGTGTGGTGTGGGGTGTGTGTGTGGGTCTCTGGTAGCGTATTTAATATCCAAAACTTGCATACTATACATAAAAATATAAAAGAGTTCCTGATTCAATAAAATTGCATATCCATACGAACGTTTAAACGCTTGAGCTTGTAATTTGTACCAAACAAGGCATACACTGAAAACTAGGACGCAGACAATTTATCGATAAATAGTGTTGCCCGAGGAGAATCTACTAGTTGTTTCGGTTATTCTATGTTGTTAATATTTACGTCACCTGTGATGTCATATCGGAAAATATTTAATAACTGTGGTAAAGTTTGTGTACTTAACAAACTTGAACGACGTAAATACATTTATGGGTAACTTATCTACTTGGGTGACCAATATGATTCTTACAAACACATTTATTTTTAATGCTGAAGTGGCATTATTATTCGCTCACCGGTGTGGGTGAATCCTGGATAAGAAAAAGTAATTTGTATTACCATTCCTTAAGTATAGTGGTGAGTGGTGACTACCCCGGATATCGGAGCAGCAATCTTAAATATCGACTAATCGGGCAAAACTTTATTATATATATATATAATTTATTGCATTATTGTAGAATTTATAAACGACGGGAATAAATAGGTGCGACGAGAGTTCGAAGTATATCACGGGCGAAGCCGTGGGGGTTACCTAGTATTAAATAATCTATATTAATTGCTTGCACTGCATCTGACCTAACACATTGAACTAGTAATCAATACTCGACATAGTTGTATCCACAGGCTATGTTAGGTTGGTATAGTTAACACAGCATAAAATATAATAAGCTTTCGATTTTTGCCTACACTGACAACCCTAACGCTACCGTGGATTTTAGATTTAAGCCTAGTTTCCTTACTGCCATACCTAGCTCATAAACGTACTGTGCTAATACTAAAAGTAAGTAGTAAAAGCAGAAGTAAAACACAGTTTACGTATTAATAACAGTGTGGACGAATATACTAATATACAGTACTTAGAAACTATGTTCTTTATAAACCTATTACTTATTCCGATGTTTAGAAATTGTTATTTACCAGTATCAGTTCGTTTTAACACTACAGCAATGTGATTTGTAATGTAGAATTTGTACAAAATTTAATATAGTGGGTAAATTATATAATTCTTGTACGACAGATTTGAACAACGGCTCCAACGAACTTGCTCCGAATACCACTAAGGTCTACTCCGCGGTCATTGAACGAACAAAAAATACGGAGACAGTCATCAAATTATTACATAACTTATAAATAAAATATTTGGGTTTATATTTCAGAGCACAGCTCTCGGCTCATCCACTGTCCACTGCATCGATACGTCATCCAACCAATAGATTATATGTGACGCACATGTGACGTCACCACGGTGACACATTGCCGTATGAAAACATATTTCATGAGAATTTACGGGACCTTGGACATGGAAATGAGGATAGCGAATGATTTATGAAGTTCTTATTGTAAGCTGACAAATGTAGCGTATGGTGGAATGAATTATCGTGACATTGATTTGTGGAGCCGTACAGCTAATATTAATTGGATTTTTATCTTAGTACGAGCCGATATGAATGACTTCCATGTGACATCCAGCTAGACAGTAGTAGTTCTTTGATTAATTGATCCACACTAATGTAGTCGGCGATATAAACTAGACAGTAAGAGAAATGCAGCGAAAATGCTAACAGTTGTAGAAGAGCAAGGGATTATGTACTATGTGGCAGAGTGTGTGTGAAGAGTTTTGATTAGGGAGGATGTTTATTAAGGTGATATACATACACACATATCGTCACGCCTGATTCCCATCGGGGTAGGCAGAGACTATGGCTTTCCACTTGCTACGATCCTGGCATACAACTTTCGCTTCTTCCACTTTCATAAGTGTTTTCATACACACACGCCGGTTAAGGGTACTCTTGACCTGACCTTTTTCCAAAATGTCTTCTATTTGATTGACATATGTAAGTCGAGGTCGCCCCTTACCAGTTTGCCCATTCACTCTCTTCTGATAAATCTGTTTCGTTAGTCTACTTTCATCCATCCTCTCCACGTGTCCGAACCATCTAAGCATACCTTTTTCTATCTTAGTCACTACTTCTTCTACCATACCGCAATGTTCCCTTATCACACTGTTCCTTTCTTTGTCCATCAATTTCACTCCAGCTATACTCCGCAGACTTCTCATTTCCACTGCATTAATTTTACTTCTATGCTTCTTCTGCCACACCCAACTTTCACTACCATACATGAGTGTAGGAACAAGTACTCCTCTATGCACAGCCAGTCTTGCCTTCTCAGACACGTTCTGACTGCTCATAAAGGCGTGCATGGCTCCATTCACTTGATTCCCAGCCAAAACTCTTCGTTCAATGTCACAATCACACTTTCCATCTCTCACAAATTTTGAACCTAAATATACAAATTCTTTCACCTGTTCCACTCGTTTTCCTTCCACAAAAATCGAGCAATCTGTCATACTTTCCTCTCTTTCAAAAACCATTACTTTTGTCTTATTTACATTCACTTTCATTCCTTTGCTTTTTAGCGTATCATGCACAATGTTAACCATCAACTGCAACTCCTCCGCCGATGATGCCAGTATTACCTGGTCATCAGCGTATAGGAGGCATTTGACAGTCAGTTCATTCATTTTTAAACCATACGCACTCTCTTGCAGTTCTTTCAAACAACTGTCCATGTATAGGTTAAACAGCGCCGGTGACGCTACACAACCCTGTCTCACACCTTTTTCAATGTGAAAAAAGTCTGTGCAAGCTCCGTTGATCCTGACACAAGCACTAGAGCCCTCATAGAGAGATTTCAGTGCTCGTATCAAGTGACTGCTTACTCCATACTTGGCCAGTGTTGTCCATAGTTCATGGCTCACCACTCGGTCATAGGCCTTTTCCAAGTCTACAAATATGCAACAGACCTTTTGACATTTTGCCAAAATTTTTCGGCTATGCATCGTAAGGAAAAGACCTGATCCGTGCATCCTCTTACTTTCATAAATCCTGCTTGTACATCCCACATTTTTCCTTCAGTTTCATTCATCACTCTTTTTATCAAAACTTTTGCATACAATTTGCCGACGATGCTGAGCAAACTTATGCCGCGGTAGTTTTTGCACTCTTGCTGTGACCCTTTTTCTTTGTAAAGCGGCACGATGACAGCCTTGCACCAATCTCACGCCGCACGCTGCCATTCCTCCAGCAAAGATTAAAAAGGCAGTACAGCTGGCAAGCTACCACGCCATGTCCCGCTTTCAGCATCTCGACAGAAATCCTATCAAATCCAGCAGCCTTACCCAATTTCATACTACTCAATGCTTCCACAATTTCTTCCATACTTATGATGCTTTCATTGCTTAGGTCATTCCTTTCCCAAGAACTTGTTTGTGCTTTTTCATATAAGCTTTCAAAATAATCTTTCCATCTTTTTAGCACACATTCTTCTCCTTTTAGAAAACTGCCGTCCTGGTTTATGATATTACTGAGTTTCGATGATGTTTGTTGACCTCTCACAGATTTTATAGATTTCCAAAAGAATTTTATATTCTGCTGGAAATTATCAGATAACCTACTATTAAATTTATCCCTATCATTCTCTTTCTCACTTTTTATAACTTCTTTTGCAACTCTTTTATACCTTTTATATTCATTCTTTGCCATTTTTACATCCTCATCCGTTGCCCTCTGCATTCTTTGATTCACCTTTGAAGTCAGCCAGTCCAACCATGCCTTCTTCTTGTCGGACAATGCTTTCATGACTTCTGCACCCATTCTCTTCCCCTTACATCCTTGGCTTCTTTTATTTACCCCACACACTTCCACCGCAACTTCCACTAGACCTTCCTTAAGCGTCTTCCATAATTCTTCAATCTCACATACTTCATCTAAATTTTTAAATTTCTTACTCAATTTACTCACGAATCCTTCTTTTATGCTCATCTCTTGCAAATTTTCAACTTTTATGCGCTCTAGTACACTTACAGGTTCACACACACGATGCTGCCACCGTTGAAACAGACCTCTTACTCGGCTGATAACCAAGAAGTGATCTGTATCAATCCCGGCACCGCGGTATGCCCGGGTGTCTAAGACTTTCGTTCTTAGTCTTGCATCTACAATCACAAAATCAATCATACTTCTCTGGTTTCCCTCTTGTCTAGTATACAAATGAATCTGTTTGTGGTTAAATATGGTGTTAGTTGCCAACAGATTCCTCTCCAAACATACTTCAAGCAAACTCTCACCATTTTCATTCACTCGTTCGTCACCAAACTTGCCCAATACACTTTCATATCCATCACGCTTCACTCCAACCCAACCATTAAAATCACCTAACATTACAATTCTCTCGTTCCGTTTGCATTTACTCAGGATATCGCTCACACTCTCCCAAAATGCCTGTCTCTCACTTTCGTCTCTTGAAGATCGGCGCCACCACGCGTCTTGCAGAGCATAAACGCCCAAAACAAAGATGCGGGTAAGTCCAACCTTCATCCTCAACCAAATGAGTCTTGGGCTCACACATTCATAGTCAGTCACACATTAATTCATTCTCGCGGACAGTAGAACACCGACACCCTGGCTCGCTGTACTGGTTGTGGCTACACCTGACCAGTAGGCTGTATAGGGCCCATGTGTAGTGGTGTTACATCCTTTCCTCTTTGTTACATTCACACACAAAACATCAAGTCGTCTTGCTCGCATCATCTCGCATACCTCATCAATTTTGTCTTTCATTCCTCCTCTAACATTCAATGTAGCAAAGTGGCTATCCCTAGCCCACTTTTCGCCTCGATGGGAGACGAGACGTGATGGGTTGCGAACCACATCGCCGCCATTCCGGATTATTAAATTTTTAATATCCATTGCGTTCCCACGAGTGGCAAGGGAAATTCAAAGTCCGCCTAGACAGAGCCCCGCTTGTCGAGGTAAGGCTAGCCTTATTCTGGGGTCGCCCGGTCCCAGGGCAGTCAGGCACGTTACGACTAGGCTCGCCCCTAGCCACGCAGCTCATCGGCACGGCAACCTTGGCTTGGCGGAGAAAGGATGGGAAGAGGATAAGGTAGAAAAGGATTAGAGGGTAGGAAAAAGGAGGAAAGGGGCTAAGATAGGTAATTTTGTCTTAACCTTCTGTATTCCAAACCTATAAAATATCCAGCAGCCAGGACAGTTGTTACACGCTTTTTTATCTCTGCAGTCCGAGCAGAGAGCCACCAAAAATATTAGGGACCCAAACCATCCTTGCATATGACTTCCGTGAACATGTTGGGCGATCTGTCTGCGGCTTCATCCAACAATGTCGCTTCATCCAACAAACTCGCTTTAGTTAACATTTTTTTTTCTTCAGTGGAAATATCCTGAGGCATACCCGTATGGTATAACCCAGGGAAGCCGTTTGATTATGTGTGGCTCACACACACTAAAACGCCATGTTATTAGGGGGTCCGGGACTATCGTACTAATTCTTCAGAACCCTCTGCCGCATCCCCACAGTGTGTCACTAGCGCCTATGTTCAACATTTCCTATTAGGTGACATCCAGGCACTGAGGACGTAACCCCTTTGCAAATGGCTTAGTTTAGCAGGTTGGGTGACTTCACGAACAAATGTATAACTAACCATCTTCACGCTGTATCCTTGACGGGGTAGTCAGAGAGAACAGATCGCCAGGCTTCGCGATCCATACATACTTCTTTCGCTTCTTCAACAAATGTATAAGTTACATGAAACGGGTAACGTATCATAAAAAGGAACAATTCACCTAACAATCAGGCGAGCATACACATGACCAATATTACGAGCGCAGCAGTGAAAAGCCTATGCATTACTAAGCGCTGAACGGCTGGATTGATTTTGGAACTTTACCATGTGGGATAGAGTCGGCCTAAGTATTTAAGTCCAGTTGAAGCCGTATTTACTGTTGTTTAAATAGAAAAGCCTCGAGAGTGAAGTCACACAAGGCAGCTCAAATAAAAATATTACATACTAGTTGACGCCAGTGGATCCGCACGCGTGGTGATCTTTTCCAGTTCCCGTTTCCCACAGGAACTTCTTCCAGGGAAAAAAAGGTGCCTATGTGTTATTCTAATGTGTAAGCTATATTAATGTAAAGTTTCATCAAAATCCATTCAGTAGATTCTGCGTGAAAGAGTAACAAAAATAAATCCATACCTACAAACTTTACTATCCATACCTACACACTTTCGCGTTTATAATATTAGTAGGATTATTTCTTGAATTCCATTTTCAAGTATGTGGGCGCCACCCAGATCCGGAACGAATAAATCCTGAGCTAGAGGCTGTATCCGCTGCCTGAGACGTCATTGCTGCCACTTCCGGTACTTTTGGAATAATGAATTGCTATGCTCTTCCACACTTCCTATAACAATTTTAAAGAATTTTATAATTTTCTAAGAGGTTTATAAATCATCTATCCAATATGCAGACTTGTAATTTTACCATTTAAATAACTTTTTACGGGATGGGCTTAATGTTTAAATATTTATGCGAGTCATATATTTGAATCATGATAGGTATTTTATGTTGCACACATACCGTACCCGTATCACTTGCACTTTCAAGCATACTTAGACCATCCACAACCATAAAGTTTACATTATATTTGTACTAGTTGACGCCCGCGGCTCCGCACGCGTGGTGAAGTTTTCCGTTCCCGTTTTCCACAGGAACTTGTTTCCGGGAGAAAATGTAGCCTATGTGTTATTCTGATGTATAAGCTATATTATTGTAAAGTTTCATCAAAATCCATTCAGTACATTTTGCGTGAAAGAGTAATAAACATCCATACTTACAAACTTTCGTATTTATAATATTAGTAGGATAGACCTACAATATTGAAACATACAATACAATTTACAATTACATAAAATACAATTGACCTAAAATTTGACTGCCTCTGTGGCGCGGTGGGAGTGCATCCGACTGCTACGCAAGAGGTCGTGGGTTCGATTCCCACCTAGGATAAAACTTTGTGTGATGAGCACGATGGTTTATTCTGTGTCTGGGTGTTATTTATCTATAATATGTATGTATTTAGAAATATATAGGTATGTTTATCAGTTATCTGGTTCCCATAGTACAAGCTCTGCTTAGTGTGGAATCAGATGGCGTTGTGTGAGTTGTCCCAACGATATTTATTTATTTATATTAAATTGTATGTATAATAACTTAGTTAGTTCTGTTCTGTTCTTTTATCTACACATTTCACTTGTGCGTTTCCTTAAGGTTCTTCTCTCACCGATCACTGGTAGGCAGTTTTTACAGAAATAAGTAGTACTATAGTATACTCCTACTGTTATTTTTATTTTCTTGTACATAAATAAATTCAAAAAATATCGACCGAAACACACACTGTACTCACATACAATACAGGTACAAAAAGAGGCGCTCGCAGAATCACAATGCGACGTAATTAGCTCGAATTGTACCTCCAGGGTACAATTCGAGCTAATCACTAAATACTGATCCTTTTCAGCACCTTTTCCACCGCCACTTTCCTACGAAACACTTACTCGCAGAGCGAGACTTAGATGTGAGACTTGTACATGTAGCCTAGACTAAAACAGTTCCTTCACATATTGACTTAATTCATGCTTAGCACTCGGCCAGCGTGTAGAGTACTCCTCGAAGAGGTTAGCATGTCGCCTCACGAGCCATTTCTCTAACTCGGGTCTTAGCGCCTCAACTGTGGCATACCATTTATGTGTACCCATCTAAGTGTCCAAAATTCCGGCCTGTTTAGATTCACAAATACGTAACACTTCGTTACGTCTTTGTGAACTTTAATGATATTTCAAAATTTAACTATAGCTACTAAATAAACGTTCTATTATCTACTAATTAAAGTATCGCTCGTGTGGTTAAGTTTTCCTTGACCCGTTTCTCATAGGAAACTGATCTCAGTATTAAAAGTCATAGCCTACTTTTTATACTGGGATCAGTTTCCTGTAGTAATCAATTAGCTTCACAATAAATTTCAAAATTCCACAAAAAACACGTTCCATACCAACTTTCAACGCCTTTTCAACATATGGATAGATTTTCAAAAATTCTTTCTTAGTGCACACCATTCCTACGACACTTAAGGAATATTCGTAAAAAGTGTCATTTGTCTTTTTTAGACCCAGCGGTCTAAAAAAGACAAATGACCCAGCGGCAGATCAGTTAATCAGTTTATGCTTTTAAAAATTTTGATACAATGAGAACAAATTATAACATAGGAATATAATCAGGTTTATACCTTCATTAATACCACATTAGGGATTATGTACGGTATATCTTCTGTTCATAAAGACGGTCAGAATATTTTCATATTTTCTGTTTGTGACAACACTTACCACAAATTCGGTAAGTTAATTTTATTCGAGTTTCTCGAGGCACCCAAATCCCCAGATGTCTACAGTTACGATCAAAGCTACAAGTTGATACACATGCCCTTAGGCTAGGAACAAATATCACATACCTCAACAAATAATAAGTATTCGCTAAATCTGGATGAAATTATACCAAGCACAGGACTAAGCGATCTGAATGATTCGTGTTAGATTTAGCTCAAGCGGGAGTTGGCCATCTTATTCAAACGCCAGCCTCTCTCACGGGGGTGAGGGGATTAGCTCTCAAGCAAACTTATCTTTCTCACAGATCGTAGAATAAAACCTTAATCTCAATAGACCCTAGCACAAAATAGAAGCATGTCAACAATTGTCTGTGTTGGCTACATACGCACTAAATGTCGATGTAAAATTAAACAGTAGCGATGAAAGCAAAGTGGAAGTAGTTTTCACCATAATTTTTTCTATAACTTGTGACTTGTACCATTCGTCCAATATCCCCAGGCAAGTTAAGGTTGTATCCATCACGCGCTGAGTGCTGCCCCCGGGGAGCCGATCAACGACTTTGATTCGTTACCTCAATGCTTCACTCCGAACAAATCCACTTCAATTGAACCCCTTGCGTTGTTTGTGAACCAATTGATATTTGTACCCACTGTGAGAAGTGAATTGGAAGCCTTGCTTTGGTTAATTAATGATTTGAACCCAAGTTTCTTTTTATTTGTTACTTGAATCAAAAGTTCAAACAGTCGAAGGGCCGTATTACAGAACGGTCCTCAAAATATCAAGAAAACGGCGGCGTCGGTGCTCTCAATAAGTTGCTGTTTAATTTTCCCTTCCTTTGTTAATAAAAAATGACTGACTGTCTGACGTTTTCCTTAAGTGGTATACTTCTTATTCCGCAAATGTTGAAATGAAATAAACGTGAATGAAATGAAAAATCTTAATTCATGTAGTTCATAAAGTAACACTTATGAACGTCAAGGCTATAGCTTCTACATTTACTTCCAGATTCACAAAGCAAAAGATAGAGCTTGAGGAAGAACTTGGCAATAAAACTCATAGCTACTCTTTTCTAACCGCCAGTAATGACATAGTTTTATTTATAATAAGCTAGATCTAAACCCTGCAAAGTGTTCCGTAATAACATATACGAGAAAACAAAATGTTCTGAATACTACCTATACCATGGGGGGTCAAACTCTGCCAAGAAATACTTCTATGCGTGACCTAGGAATACATCACGACAGTAAGGTGCAATTTGATGAACACATAGATGTGATAGTGAGGAGAGCTTCTAGGTCGCTTGGTTTTGTAATGCGGCAGGGTAAAACTTTTAGGACATCTAAAACGCTTAAAATTCTGTACTGTACAAATGTGAGGAACCATCTGGAGTATGGGTCACAAATATGGAATCCATGTTACGCTAAGTACAGCGATAGAATTGAAAATATACAAAAGCGGTTCATAAAGTATTTATGCTTTCATCAAAAAATACCGTATCGGTCAAGAGATTATCTTCAATTGTGTAAAAGGTTCCACCTTTTACCCCTCTCCACCCGTCGTGATATTGCTGACTTTACCTTCCTCCTCAAAATTATTAATCATGACATTGACTGTTCTGACTTATTAAGTAAAGTAAATTTCAGCGTTCCATGTAAGTCGTTCCGGTTCAATCCTATACTCCATGCGCCTCTCGCGAAAACTAACTACAGGCAAAATAGCTATATGATACGTGCTAGTAAAAATTTTAGCAACTTGTGTAAACGGTATGATATTGATCCCTTTGTGGCTAGTGTGTCATCGGTAAGAAGGTGCTTAAGCCTTGATTTTTTCAAATAGTGCTATATAGTTATGTCACTGAACCTTTTTGTTTATATAGATAATGCATATTTGATTATAGGTGTAAAATCCATAGATAGTTTATAAATCTAACTTGTGTAACCTGTGTGTAAACTTTTGTATGCATAACGTGTATCTATTTAGTTGCCTATAATTTTGCCTTGTGTGATCTATGTGTAACTGTAATAACGAGTTTTTTTTTTCCTTTGAACATGTTTAACAATATAAAGCGCACATTTTTGTACCTAATTAGTCTGCAACTATAAGCGAGGACTTGTAAATGGCTTTTAGATAGCTAAACATAATAACTATTCAGTTATGTGCAGCTGTAAGTCTTCCATGCATTAAATAAATAAATAAATAAATGAATTTACATGATATTTGACCAATTATATAGTAATGAGTTTATACATAAGAAACATAATGTTTTGTTCAAAATCAAATTAAAATGAGAGCGATTCTAGTTGCCAGTTCTAAGGGCAGCTAACCCTTTATGAAGAAGAATCTGGCAAGAAACTTGCTGTTTTAAAATGTAGGTATGCCTTACAATATTAAACTACATTATTTTTCACACAGTTCCGGCAACGCATATCCATACTAAATTTACTGGCTACTTTTTTCTAGTATTTGTAAAAATTTATAAAGATATTTTTTTATTAGAGTTACAGAACATTTAGCATGTGTTCTTTAGGTTTTCAAAATTTCGACGCTCTGTAACACCATGCTCGTAGAGGAACTCAGTAATTGTTGTAATTATGTTAATAGTTAATGACCATGAAAGTTTCAATATCTTTAAGTAGAAAGATATAACAAGTAGGTAGCTTTTTTCTGTAACGCTTGTGCCAATGTTATCTTTACTAGTTCATATTTTGTAGAGATGGTAGCGTTTTTTGGAAACTTTGAGTAAAACCTGCAATTGAGGGCTGATAATGAGTACTATTCCAGCGCCGCGTATGATAACAATAGCATATCATACGACTTTACGAACGACCCACGCTTCCATCTGTTTCCTACACGTACATTTTATTCATATACTAGTGGACGCCCACGGATCCGCCTGCCTTAAATTTAGTTATCCCAGAGAAATCTAGCAACTGCAAACCATATTCTTTACTAATATTTCTTCAACGTACAGCGTATCTTGTATCTTGTAAATCAGAATTGATCTAGCCTCGCGGAAAATGGCAAGGCAATTCCAATTCTTTACGTCACACCAGACCACTGCGCATACAAAACAAAGCCTACCAATGTACGGGGACGCTTAGTTTATTCGTTTACAAAATATTGCCACATTACATTCTATCCACTCTGCTATATATATTCGAAGCAATACTATTTCTGTAAACGTACAAGGAACCGACATTCTTAATATATTATTTTTCTCTCGGTTGCTAAGCAACGGCACGAGTTCGGCTCCGGCTGGCTCCGTCGTTACCTGCGACAAAGGAAGTAGTTGTGGCCACGACAGCGTCTACGAGTGATGCTACGAATGTTATGATAGTTGTTTCATTTTGGGTTTGTTCCTTTAAAAAATCTATTGCTTTTATAATGGTTTTCATTAAACGACTATAAATAAAAAGAACCATACACTGAGAAAATTATTGGGATTTCGATGACATATTATTCAAATCGATGAGGTCAAAAGATACACAATGTGGGTAAGCGGTTGTGTGTACTTTTTATTAAATCTATCCAATTAAGTTTCGATCACTTCGTAAGGTGACCTCGCCTGTTGGTAGCCCGTCCACCGGCGGCTGATGAGCGCTTTGTTTAAACTTTTATCGACAAAAGCAAAGGAATTTGTTAACTAATGAGAGTCAAATTATTTTGCAAGCGCTCCATTTTGATGGAGATAAAAGGAAATGTTGTTGAGTATTAGTTTTGTTGTTAGGGGTGTGCTGAAATCTAAATCTAAATTTTCGGGTTACAAGTCAATGTTGCCTGCGATTGAATTTACTGATGACCGCTTCCTTAAAGGGTTTAGAGGTCACACGGCAGCCAAAATTCAAACTATATCTGCTTTTAGTAGCCTGTTAAAGTAAATTCCACGCTCCTAAAACAGGTAGGTTTTGGAAACAACTGGGAAGACTCTTGGAAGAAGAGGTGTAATTAAATTAAAGCCGGTTG
The DNA here is from genome assembly GCA_948477245.1 of Thumatha senex. NCBI lineage: Eukaryota > Metazoa > Arthropoda > Insecta > Lepidoptera > Erebidae > Thumatha > Thumatha senex. The sequence continues at coordinate 32,262,806 of OX419728.1, read as the reverse complement.
CCTTTTTTAGGTTAAACTAAAATTATTTAATATGACATAAAAATCAGTCGGCAGGGCTTGTATTTGTGAAAGTGTAACATTTGTCTTTGCTATTGGAATGTGCTTCAGATAACAGAACCATGGTGATGTCCGGTAGCGGCAATAGACTTACCCCCTATTACATATATTATGTCTATTACATTATGTGTATTTTATATGAGTCACGGTTCTGTTACTTTTTAACAGCTGATGCCAAATATGATCAAATGCTCATCACATGCTCTAGCAGTACAGCAAAACGAGTGATAGGTACAATAAGCTAAACTGTATACAGGTAACATTTGGAGTAGCTATTATGCGGCTCTTGTGGCATCGGCGGTGAATTTTAGTACTTTTAGACATTTCTACCATACATATTACTGAACCCGTAATATAGTATTACCGTATTGGATGTACACCTAGCTAATCTAGTTGTCTTCCAGGTTCCGCATTGCAATGGATGTTATTACTTTCCTTTTTCAAATCATTCAAATGTTCATCTGACTAATTCGATGCCGGTTCCAAAACATTGTAAATTTTTTGAGACTTCACCGTGATCGAGCTGGGTATAACGTTTCTGGTCATAGTCATTGCTGTGGATCCTGGTTTATAGGAGTCACAGTAATGGGAATGCGTTTTGTATTAATTCCAACAAAAAATATTAGCCCGAACTACGTGAGACCAACGCAACTACTAGTAGAGTGGGGGTCTGTTTAATTCACTCTGCCTACCACCTCGTGGCTCTAGGCGTGATTGTATGTTTTATTTAGTTTAAATATAAAGAAGAGAAATAGTAGAAATTGAGTTTTTTGTTTGAGATGAGGTAAGATACCTACTACTTACTGTGACAAGTTTAAATTAATTCAAAATATAATGTCCTTTACATAAAAATAACATTATAGACAACCTTTTAGGTCTTTTGGAAATCATAATTTGATATGCTTCATTGTTTTTTTCTATAATGGCTTCTTCCGAAACGACATTAATTTTATTTGTCGTTGTGCATTATGTACAAAAATTGTTATTTAATATATGTTTACCTTTTCTTTATTAAGTCCTTCCAACTCCAAGCATTATTTCTTAATATGATACGACATCCTCCATCTGTTATGGCTACTTATGTCGAAGAATACATTAACAAGAGCCACGTTCTTTTTGTGCGGATAAAGGGTCTTCCTGACCTCTCTAATTAGGTTTGTAAGGTCACACGCCTGACTGCACGTTGACCACGCGTTACAGTAGCACAAGGATAACGTTTTATTACGTTAAACTAACAATGTAACTTTTATTATTAGGTTACGACATCAAATTTGTCAGTGCTGTCAAATTTATAGATTGTAGAACTTGAAGATATATACTTTTAAGCAAATTTAACGGTCTGATCCTATACTTAAGCACCGGTAAAGCTGAGCCTTAGGGGTAGTTGTAATTACGTAAATCAATCTATTTCCAGTAAAGATTATTTTTTTTTAAAAACTACCTTAACTTAACTATCTTCACGCTGAATTCCTGATGGGGTAGTCAGATAGTAAAGATCGCCTGTGTCTTCGTGATCCATGCATACTTCTTTCGCTGCCTGCTGATTCATTAAGCTCTTCATAGATGCACGTCTGGGTATCCGAGTACTTTTGACTTTTCCGCTTTTGAGAAATACGCTCCAGTGGTTTTCATATGTAAATCTCGGCCTACCCTGACTCTTTCTACCCTCTACTTTCGCACAATATATATTCTTCGTAAATCGTTCTTCATTTATTCGATGGACAGTCCAAACCAACAGAGCACGCCTTTTTCCAGATTACCGTTGACACTTTCATTCAAACATGCCTTTCATTAAGCTCTTCATAGATGCACGTCTGGGTATCCGAGTACTTTTGACTTTTCCGCTTTTGAGAAATACGCTCCAGTGGTTTTCATATGTAAATCTCGGCCTACCCTGACTCTTTCTACCCTCTACTTTCGCACAATATATATTCTTCGTAAATCGTTTTTCATTTATTCGATGGACAGTCCAAACCAACAGAGCACGCCTTTTTCCAGATTACCGTTGACACTTTCATTCAAACATGCCTTTCATTAAGCTCTTCATAGATGCACGTCTGGGTATCCGAGTACTTTTGACTGTTCCGCTTTTGAGAAATACGCTCCAGTGGTTTTCATATGTAAATCTCGGCCTACCCTGACTCTTTCTACCCTCTACTTTCGCACAATATATATTCTTCGTAAATTGTTTTTCATTTATTCGATGGACAGTCCGAACCAACAGAGCACGCCTTTTCCAGATTACCGTTGACACTTTCATTCAAACCTGCCATATTGGATATTACTTCGTTAATTTTTTTGACACATCATCTAGTCCAAACTAAGCTAATATGAATTTGACACTTTAAATAACCGGATCCCTCAAAGAAATGCCGAATTACCCATCTAGTGCAAAAAGTAGGAAACTGTATTTACTACGTAACTTAACGATGAGTAACGCTTTTGAAGAATATCGACATAATACCCACGTGTATACCAAAATAGATATCTTTAATTAATTTCGTAATAGCCCCTTTGTATAATAAGATGTTTTTCAGATTGTTTCCATTTTTAAAAGGAAAACAAGATGCTAATTTTTTTTTGTTTATCATACGTCTATACATAACATTTAATTAAGAAGTGGTATAATGTATCTTTTATTTGTTGGATGCCAAATTTAGGGATTGCTCCTGTATTCCTTAAAACATGAGATGCTGTTTTGCATATGCCAGGAGAGTATAATTAACAAGACGACCCCCATGGCTTTGCCCGCGACATAGTTCAAACTCCCGTTGCACCAATTTAATCTCACCGCTTATAAATTCGACTGGAATGCATTAAAATTTACCCGATTTGTCGACATTTATGATTACTTTCTCCAGGATAGTAGCGTGATGATGTATAGCCTAGCCTATATAGCCTTCCTCGATAAATGGATTATCTAACACAAAAATATGTTTTTAAATCCGACGAGTAGTTACTGAGATTAGCGCGTTCAATCAAATAAACAAACTCTTCAGCTTAATATATTAGTATGGATGAAACCGAACTTGATTTTTTACTTAATTAATGTTTTACCATTACAGTCACACACACAGATCTTCTGATGCATGATAAAAGCCAAGATTTGGGCGTGGTGACCGTTATCACTCTGTAGTACACATTTAATGGGTTTTGTGTTTCCTAAGGTATTATCGGGTTTCCTAAGGTATTGCGTAGTATTTAGGGATACAATAAACCCCAATGTTAAAAATTTTAAGAGAGTATATAATTATTTTTTTGAGGTGGCTGATAAGCATACGGCCTACTCGATGGCAAGTGGTCACAGTAGCCTATAGACGTTTGCAACACCAGAGATGCAGCACTCGCGATGCCGATCCTTTAAAAACCTTCTAAGAACGCCATACTGTAGACGTTCTAGAAAACCCAGGCAGGGAGATCATTCCACAATTTAAGCGTACGCGGAGTAAAGCCTCTAAATATTTTTCGATTGTTACAGCTGGTATCGTGAATCTAGTGGTGGAGTACTTCGAGACGTTCGTGACGGTGAAGGCGGTGGTCGGTACAGTCGGTCACACGATGCCTTTTCAATACGCCGCGCAGAAGTAACGGACGCAGGGCGCTGGGCGTGCCGCGCGGCCAACTCTCACGGACACCTGACGCTGAGACTCCACCTAGGTGTTAGAGCACACCTGACTGTTCTTGCACAACCTCATTCACAGGTATTTATAGCTAGAAATTTCTTAACAGCCTTTAGAGTACTTGAAGAAAGCGGAACCTATTGAAACATAGGTACATAAAACCCTTTGATTGCCTATGTTCTGGAGTACATAATTTATATTAACAAAAAATATACTCACAATGCACAGAAATAGTGTCTGCTCTCTGAAATGGCTCACAGAAAGTAACTACTCTGTATACATTGGCGATGATTATTAAAGTAAAAACCTGAACAATTAATAAACTATAATTATTTTGTTTTTAAATGTTATTTTTGCAATATTCCGCTTTTTTAGAATGTCGTACGAAGTCGACACGTGTTTCGCCTACACACGAGGCATTATTAAGACTGTTTGGCAGCCAATTTGAACAATTAATATAAATGTAATAGTAGTGGACGTTGTTTTAAACATGGATAGTTAACAAAGGTATTAGTTAACTATCCATATTTCGTTTGGCGCTGGTGCACGAGCCATCTTTATCATCAATTACGCTAGGGTTGCATACTCCTAAACTAACTGCGTCCATTGCAATGTAAAAAATATCTTGAATGAAAATTCTTGTACGTTCCACTTATTTACGTTACAAATCTGACCGGTTTTGCCTCCACTCCAGTAACAATGGCTACCTTTTTTACACCTGTATTTCTATCTACATTTACATCTAGATGACACCCACGGCTATTTAATCCTGTCGCTTATAATCCGACCATTATTTCCTGAGATTAGCGCGTTCAACCAAACAAATAAACAAACTCTTCATACATTAATATGAATTAATATTGCTAGTTATGCTAACAAAAACGTAATTTTTACTAATAATTTTCCCGGTATATATCAACAAATTGCTGTACCGTAATAAACTCGCCTCGTTAAGTTAATATACTTTCATTGCAATGACGTCAAATTGCCTCGGGCAAATATTAAAAGGTTTTTAATTAATGAAAGCAAACAGCTATATTAACAAGTTAACGCATTACCGGGCCCATATAATTGAGGCAGAGGTACAATTGACGTCATGTGATATATTTGAAGTTGCACAATTACTACCCAGCACAAAGAAGAAGGTAGGCAGTGAGAAACAATCAAATTAACATTTGCCACTCAAATAAATCACTTTATACAATATCCGCCTCAACTGGATTTTGAAAAGAGAGACTAACTTTAATTTTGAATTAGGTTTTGGTTTTTACTGATTTAAACAACGAGGTGTTTATTGGTACTCAAGAAAATGAATGCTTATAATACTTAATTACATTGTCGGGTTGTTCTAGCGTTGCATATTATTAATACAAATTCAAATGTACGGGTTCGCCCGTACAGTAAGGACCGTGTACAGACCTGTGACATGACCGTGTATCCTTTTTCAATAGAGGTCACTGGTCACCGTAGCCTATGTCACTGTTCAAATTGGGCTTGTACGATTGATTTTTAACTTTGCTCTTCTTATCTAAGTTGCTTAATACGAGTCATTATATGGAGTAGCGTAATCATAATATCTCGGTTTTGAGTCCGAGGTCTGAAATGGGAAAAATATTGCTTTCTAATGAATATTTGTCAAGATGATATGGTGTCTATCTATAAAGTATAATACTTATAGATCTAATGGCGTGTGTATATATAGTTTGTTACCAAATATCCATTATCTGGCCACATTTTATATATTCAAATGAAACGCAAAAAAAGTCTATAAAGCTCAACACTACTCAGATTTATATCTATCAATATAATGAAATGAAATGAAATGAAAAATCTTTATTCATGTAGGTCACAAAGTAACACTTATGAACGTCAAGATTTAGAAAACACTCACTATTTGCAGGCCTTTGTAAATATTGTAGTTAAAGCCGTTTTTCTCGAGCTTCCCAAAATGAACCTCGCTTATCCAATTAAATATTTAGACTAGTTGCTGGCGAGAAATTCGGATTCTTAACCAAGGTTTTATTTTCTATTCCTTTACGGGTTCGAAGTGAAATGTGAGACATTTAACGCGTGACTTGTTTTACTTTAGATTCGCTACCAAAGAGAAAATGTGCTTAGATCACTGAATCTCGTATAAAGTTTATTTGAATATTTCTGCATGGCTGGAACATTCAACGTGACATACATTACACAGACAACATAAATAGACATTTCGTTTTTACAGCACAAATCTAAATAAAAAAATTAAGTAGCAAGGTGCTTAATTTTACGATTTGACACTTCAACTTAACACTATATGAATTTATTATTTGATACAGGTGCATGTCCGTTTATGTAATGCGGAGTTTCGCTGTCGTTTATTCAACATTACTTTAAATGTATTCTTATTGCAAAAAATTAAAATGAGCTCTTTTGAGTATAAAACTAATAAGGAAGATACCCACACGACCCTTTTTCATTGTTTTAGATTAGGAGCAAATGGTGGATGAACCCAAGCCTAGCCACCTTGTTACTCTGAACCCTTTTACACCAACCAGTTGCAAATCGGATTTTCTGAAACGCCCTGAGGCCACTCATAACTAGATTGTCTGAAAAGTAAAATTGTTAGGACTGCCTGTTTCTTTGCATTTTTATTTTTCAGTTACAATCGGTGTTATAGCCTATGCTACGTTTTTATGAAAATTTGTGCTTTTGGTCAAATGTAAGGAAATGTCTGTATGTTTTAACTCTGTTCTGAGATTACACGCCACTTTAGAACCTTTTTGTTCAATTTCGTTTGCATTAACGTTATGCTCAAATGCGGAGGGGCTAGGATAAAAAAAAAGGTAATCTGAGTTTCTATACATTTTGTTATTATAGAAATATGATTCTAACAGTATACCATGAATCAAACCTAAAAAGTTAAGGTCGTAAGCATCTATAATTTTTTTTTCCTGTGTATTTAATCCATTTGCTTTAATTTTGTGGACAATAACCAGGAGCGTACGTTTTTACTCGCTTACAGTTAAATTGCACAGGGAAGAGTGACACTAGCGCCATCACAATGCACTCGCGGGAACTAATTGTTACGTCATGTTCAAAATTTCATTTTATTTAGTCCGTTTCCGAATTTAAGAAAATCGAAAGGATTGACTAAGCAAGGTTACGAGAAGCCTACATATCAAGTCTCTATACGTACCTGTCCTCGCTTAATCTTCACTTTTTAGGAACACACGTAACTTTCAATGGAACACTGTAATAATTCAAGTTGTTTTAACCGCACACAATCAGCAAGGTAATAGCGGTTGCTAGCAGCTATGGGCAATAACAATAAACTACCTTTGGGGACATTTCACAAGCCTCTCGTATTTATCGTATGCATGATATTTGCGACATAAAATAAAATAAATGAGGCTCAACATCGTTCCGTACACATCTGGCACTAAATGTAAATGTAGAAGCAATATTCTTGACGTTCATAAATGTTACTTTGTGACCTAAATTAATAAAGATTTATTATTATTATTATTAAATTTTGTCCTATAGGTTGTGAATAGTGGAGGTACTGCAATCATCAACTGCACTTGGGGTGGCTGGCCAGCTCCACGCCTGGAGTGGCTTCACAACGGGATACCGTTAGGAGCGGGAGTGGCGGGTGGCAGAATCAGGGTTCAGAATAATGGGGAACAATTAGTGATCTCCTCAGTGCATAGAGCTGATAGGGGAGTGTATCAGTGTATGGCTCGAAACGAGAGGGATTCTGCACAGTCCAGTGCAGAGTTGAGGTTAGGAGGTAAGCTTGAAGTGTCCTTTCACGTTATTGCGTTGTGAACATCGTACAATATTCATTTATTGGTAAAATATATCCTGGCTAAATAATTTTGCTTTTACTACTCCTGCTAAAAAAAGTTTGAGTTCAAAAATAAAATGTTTGTATCTTATTTGAAAGTATACTTTATTATTACATACATTGATCCGCATCGACGATTGACCAAGCTGATATATCATCCGACACAAAAGGCATGCTCCCTCGGCACCCCCAGACTTGAGTAAAATAGTGACACGGTTTGCAACCCCATGAGCAGACGCCTAAACTACTAACTAAATAATTTTTATTAAAGGTACATTAACTTTAAAGTTTGTTCCTTTTGCTTTTATATAGTTACTAGATGACACAGCTTCGCCAGTGGAATATTTCGACCTCCCGTCGCACCTATTTAATCCCGTCGCTTATAAATTCTACAAAGATGCATAAAAATTTGCACGATTTGTCGACATTTATGACTACTGCTCTACTCCCCAGTGTAGTAGCGTAATGATATATAGCCTATAGCCTTCCTCGATAAATGGGCTATCTAATACAATTTTTTTTTTCAAATCCGACCAGTAGTTCCTGAGATTAGCGTTCAATCAAACAAACAAACTCTTCAGCTCTATAATATTAGTATAGTATAAAGTTATGTAATCAACTAACGATGCTAAGGAATGAGTGTTATTCGTTGTGCAGGTACGTGTAACATTCAATACAATACAATTCATTTATCTGCAGATACCGCGCCAGAACTCCAGTACACGTTCATAGAGCAGGTACTGAGAGCCGGTCAGGTGGTCACTTTGAAATGTTCAGCCACTGGGTCACCGCCGCCTCACTTCACTTGGATGTTGGACGGCCAGCCGCTCAACACCATGGCCAGAGGACACAGGTACATTGTGCAAGGCGTATGAGCTAAGCTCAGTAAAGCTTGTAGATTAAGATTCTGAATGTTCTCATTTTTTTATCAATTTTAATTAGTTTGGTTTGTTAGTTTACCCTATTCGGGATAAAATTTAATAATAAAAAATGAAAGTCCAATATGGCCGCCAACAAACTGAATGTCTAGGTGATATGTAGTAGTGTTTGCAAATGCCGCGCTGAGATCGAGTCGAGGTTCGAATCTTGGGTCGGAAAAAAATATTTTTGTAGTACACAAAATGTTTGTTTTAGAGTTTGAGTGTTTAGTAGGTATATATAATATGTAAGAACTTAGAAATATACAAGTATTTTAATTAGTTGTCTGTCTAGCTTATAGCCTAATTTGGACTAGACAGTGTAGCGTCCGAATGCCCCACAATATTAACATTATATCTTTCACAATAACAATAACAAAACTTAACCTGCCATTTTGTTGCGGGCCATATAAGATTTTAAATATTTTGTCATAGCGAACTTTACTAATCAGGCCCTTATATTGGATATAGAGGTAGTTCTGTAAAATTATATAATCATCGAATTTGTAGTGGCGGACAACTTGGATTTTAAGTTATACAGAATGTATTAAATTGTATTTTCATTAAACCTAAAGGTGTGTACTTAATGTCAGATCTATCTGTCTACTGAGACTGGGTCATAAATAATGAAAAAAATTGATTCAAATAAACAACCAGAGCCATCTAAATTAAACCGTTCGAAAAAAATGGTCCAACATTTTAAATTGTAATCTTCAAGTTTTACAGAGCTTAAAACAATGGATATGTGGGCTATCGTTAACACAATATTTTGTTCAAAAACGACCAGCTCTATATCTAATAAATACATTATATAATTAATGAACATACATGTGGTGGTATTCGAACAGGTACACCATAGAAGAATTCGCTACAAAGACGAACGAAGTGGTGAGTTACCTGAACATCTCGGCTGTGAGGTCGGAAGATGGCGGCCTCTACACCTGCAGAGCGGCTAACTCGCTAGGAGAGGTGACACACACGTCCAGGCTCAACATCTATGGTAACAATTCCTTGATTTTATTAATACGGCATCCTGAAATAATTATAAATGTTTGTAGGTTATTGTTACATTGAAATCTGATCTGATTGAATCTGAATTACAATCGCTGTAGATCTGATTCGAACGTTTTGGTCACTTTTTAGCAGCCACGCCACGGCTAGAGTAAAAACAATGGCGGCGTTAGCGTTGAAGCTTCTATCCACACTAATATTTTCTTTTACTACGTCGATGCAGTCGCTACGCACTTCGCTAGCACCATATACATTTTGGAACTAAAAAGTCAGCGGAATGGACGGATTTATGAATTATATTTTATAATTGTATAAAAATAATAATTTTCATTAAGCGCGTGGTATTTGTTTCAATGAAAAGTCATATTAACTCCATGTTTTTTTTAATAATAATACATTTTGCGAATTTAATAAGTCAGACTTCGTCAGGATTAGATTTTAACCTGTTGATTTGATTTAGTACAAAAATTATGAAATTCGGTTAAGAACTCGAAGTGGTTTGGCGTTACATACATTTCGCCATTGAAGCTGATCAATGGTCCGATACTACAATAGAAAAGATTGAATAGAAAATTTTGTTTATTTGTAACGCTTTCTTTCTCTTTTTAAGAAATAAAACAATCAATCGACTTTAACATTTTAATAATTATATTATACGGAGATAGTTGTAAATTTATATAGGGCCATTGGTTATTTATTCTGGAATAATCGTGTTAGCACAAGACGCATAACCGCAGAGCCACGGGGTCTTCTACAGATTAAAAATGAATTAACTCAGGTGTATTGGAGGTAACTATTAATATCATATTAGGATCAATGGATTATGCTGAATCATCAAATTCATCACGCTGAAAACCAGTCAAAACATAAAAAATAATAGTGTTGATTTCCTGAATCACTGTTAGCTGCACAAATATTCTTTGAAATCGTGCTATTTTCACAGGTCCACCCTACGTTAGGTCCATAGGACCGATAAGAGCTGTGGCGGGAAGAGAGTTAGTGCTGTATTGCCCTTATTCTGGCTATCCCATCAGGTACGAAAGCAATTAGTTACTGCGTGCATGACATGAAAATAAAAATATTCTAGTCACATTATAAAATGCTATGCTGATCTTGGTAATTATGTTCATTTGTTGTTTCGTTGAAATATGATAATCTTTCAGCTCAGTGAAATGGGAACGAGATGGTAATACTGTGGAGTGGGACGACAGGATAGATGGGGCCCTCCGAGTGACGAGAGTCGATCCTTCTCACGCGGGCGCATACACCTGCGCCGTTATGGGCCCACACGGGGAAATAGCCAGGAGAGAGCTGCAACTTGTAGTGAGCAGTAAGTATATATACACTTTTAATGTCGGTATATGGTTTTGATATAGATGGGCGCTTATATTTTGGATTAGCTTAATAAGTAAACATATATTTAAAAAGTTTTTGTTATTATGTCTCAGATCCTCCAGAAATAGAACCATTTTCTTTCTCCGCTAACTTGCAAGAAGGCAAACGAGCTCAAGTGGGCTGCAGTGTTACCTCAGGCGATATGCCCGTCCACTTCACTTGGCTGAAAGACAACGCTCCCATCCCTTCAAGCTTACAGGTTTGCATACACACACCTTTCAATTTACTGGTAGACGAAGGTCCATAACTGTCAAATATGTTTGTCAAAATATCCTGAACGTCAACTGGTTGTATAGGTGGAAGAGCGAGGCGCTGAATTTTTCAGTAACCTCGTATTCAAAGAGGTGTCAGCTCGGCACAGCGGGCTGTACACGTGCGTGGCCGCCAATACCGCGGCCAAGGTTAACTACACCGCCGAGCTGGTGGTGAAAGGTACCCGCCCACTCCACCAGCGCACCCAGCACCACTGCACCTTCATCAACGTGTAGACGATGTGGAAGCGTGGACGAGACAATCATGTCCATTATAATTTAAAAAGAAATCGTTTTCCGTGGAAAGTCGTAAACAATATGTCAATAAATAAGATGCTATAATTATTCTATTAAAACAGCTCATAAACTGTCAAAATCTGAATCACTCAGTTGTATTATGCCGAACACGTCTAATAAAATGTTTTTCATATCTAAATTTTACTTACACAAAAGTTGAGATCCGTGTTCAAAACATACCGTATCGTATTGCAGAAAAGTTCCAACTCACCTCAAGTTTCAGTAACTTTAACTTCCGTAGAAAATCTAAGAGTTTAATTTATCAAAGTCAGCCACAATTACGATACGACTGATTTATGATCTTAACAGTTCTTTTATTGTCTACTTGTAAATTTATGTTAACCATTTCAGAAACTGTTCCGTGGAAAGTGCTAAAAGTTGAAATTATATTAATCAGTTGAATCTTTTGGTGGTTTGTGCTGTCTCAGACGGAAGTTTTATGCGAGGCCAAGAGAAGTTATTTGCTCGGGATTCAAAAATCAGTGACTTGGCTACAATCGCAGTGCCTCAGGCTCGCTAATTAAGAAAGTAAATTAGACAACTACAATTCTTTCGTATAACTGCATTTATTTTATACTGTAAATCGGTTAGCATTAGTTAAATCATTACTAAAGTCATAGAAATAAAACATTTGTATTAGAAAGCTGATTAAAATAAATAGAAAGCACCTGGATTATCATCACTGAGGTACTTATACGTACTTTGCAAACTAACTTCTTGTCTACATCCGCGCTTCCACCATCACGAAAGCTAATCACGCTTGCACAGTGCACAGAATTGACATTCTTCTTCCACTTAGTATTGAAACATACTTCTTTACAGGACGCAACTACGCTATCATTTTGTATCAAGTAGATTTGTCTATAAATGCTATAAATACGTATACAAATAACGTCCATTTGCATTGTGCAGTAGCTCCAAATATCATGACATAATACTTATTTAAAAGTAACATTTCATGTATAGCTATAAAATAGTTATTGAACAGTACTCTGCATTCAGGTACAATGTGAATGGATAACATTGTATATTATATTCAGAGAGCACATTTAATTTCGACAGCAAATGTTCTTTATCACAAATATATAAATCGTTGGACATTTTTGTTTTGTTCAGCGGTGCATTTCAGATATGGCTTATGGAACGGGTAAATTATTTTATAAGATATTTTCTTCTTTTTAGCGTCTGTCCAGTTAGTTCAAAACTGCCAGGATTTGGAGAATGAGGTCCATATTTATGAGCTCGTAGAAGCAGCTGCGATTTGACTTTTTATATTCGGTATTGCTGGGAACAACTACCGTCTGATCTTCCATCCAACCCGTTCGGGCGCCAACATGGATGAGCCGGCCCCGGACATCTTTATGTTATGTTATATACGTTATTTTTTGATGTTTTATATCTTTTTTCTATACATTAACAATAGTTTTAAGTATTCTTTAACTTTCTTATTTTTTTTTATTACTTTTTTTATTAAAGTAAATAACTTTCGAAAAATCAGCCAAACGCATCAGTATACATTTGGGCGGATACATAAGTTATCTTAGTATATAAGAACATTGAAGTGCTAGAGTAGTTATTCCGCACTGTAGAACTATTGACGCGCTGCGGACGAACCAGGTAATTCTTTCAGGATATATTTAACCTTACAGAAAAACGTATTACCTACCTATTGTGATTTGTTGTTACTACGTTATGCTTATCAATATTGAGCAATTTAAATGCTTATACAATTATCACCGCAGTATATATTTACTACAATAATACCTTAATCAGGGTGGAATTTTGTTTTGAGACGGGCTGCAAGAGAATGTACCTTAACTGTTACAGTTACACGAGAACGTTCCTCCTGTGAGACCATTAATATTATTTTTTTTTAGTAACAGTAACTTTTTCCAAAGTCCGTGAATGCAGTTCAGAATATCGTAAAAATAATGGATGGTCTGTTACTAACGTTTTCCTCTAACTATAACGGTTAAGATCGACGTCTCTACCATGGCACTTCGTCGCCTGTGGCGATCCTCCGTCACGTCCGCCTCTTTGCTCCAGAAAACGCCTTTAAGAATGATAATTAATATAAAATACCAATTATATTTTCGCCGATAAATATACCAATACGTATAAAAAAATAATATTGCTCTGTCAATTTCTTGCATGCTGCAGTATCACCCAAGTGGCTAGTGGAACCTAAAGACGAGGCTGTATTAGCAGGAGAAGCCTTAGCGCTGCACTGCCAGACCACAGGGTCTCCTACTCCACAAACCACTTGGTTGAAACAACGAGGTTGGTCAAAGTTGAATTTAATTATTTGAATAAAAAGCTACAATAAATAACTTAAACTTAACTTAACTATCTTCACGCTGTATCCCCTGACGGGGTAGTCAGAGAGGACAGATCGCCAGGCTTCGCGATCCATGCATACTTCTTTCGCTTCTTCGAGATTCATCAATCGTTTCATACAAGCACGTCTGGGTATCCGAGTACTTTTGACCTTTCCGTTTATGAGCAATCTGCTCACGTGGTCTTCATATGTAAGTCTCGGCCTACTCTGACCTCTTCTACCCTCTGCTTTCGCACAATATATATTCTTCGTAAATCGTTCCTCACTCATTCGTTGGAAGTGTCCAAACCAACGGAGCACGCCTTTTTCCAGCTTAACGCTGACACTTTCATTCAAACCTGCCATATTGCGTATCACTTCGTTACGTATTCGGTCGGCCAAGGTAACGCCGCACAATTTTCGAAGTGATCGCATCTCTACAGCATTCAATTTACTTTCATGCATCTGCTGACATACCCAGGTTTCGCTACCGTAAAGCAAAGTTGGCACTAGCACTGCGTTATGATTCGCCAGTCGTGCTTCTTTTACGATGCTTTGTCGCTTTACTAATTGGGACAAAGCACCGTTAACTCTGTTTCCGGCAGCTACTCGCCGTTCTACATCCGAATCACATCTTCCATCCGCGCTAAACATACTCCCTAAGTACACAATTTCATTCACTTGCTCTAGACGTTCCTGGTTTACCCTAATCTCGCATTTAGTTCTTACGTCATCTCTTTCAAATACTAGAACCTTAGTCTTACTTGCATTCAAGCGAAGACCCTTACTTTCACACTCCTCTTTCATATTAGTGACTAATGCCTGAAGGTCGGCTTCTGATGAGGCCATGAGCACCGCATCATCAGCGTACAGCAGACAGTTTACTGAAAAGTCACCCAAACTCACACCCATATCACAATATTTCAACTTCTGCAGGCAACTGCAAAGATACACTATGAACAGCCAGGCGGACATGACACAACCCTGTTTGACGCCTGTACAGACATCAAAAAGAGGTGTCACATCCCCCCCTACTCGCACGCAAGCCTTACAGTTCTTATAAAGCGACTGTATTGCCCGCAGCAGCGAGCCGTCCACACCATATCCGGGCAGCAAATCCCACAGAGTTTCCCTCACAACGTTATCAAATGCTTTCTCCAGATCCACAAAAGCGCAGAAAGCCCTCTGGCTCATAGCCAGAAACTTCTCCGCGATCATGCGGAGAGAAAACACTTGATCCATGCAACCTCTTCCACGTCGGAATCCGCATTGAGCCTCCCATAAATACCTTTCAGACTTTTCTTGCATTCTTGCCGTTATAATCTTTGCATACACCTTACTGGCTAAGCTGACCAAGCTGATCGCCCTGTAGCTGGAGCAGTTTAGGCGCGAGCCTTTCCCTTTGTAGATAGGTACTACAACTGCTATTCGCCAGTAATCTGGGACCTCACTCGTCCGCCAGCACAAGTTGCATAACAGACATAGAGTGTCCCAGACGCAAGACCCACCGTACTTGATCATCTCAGAAGTAACTCTGTCTTTTCCGTCAGCCTTACCACATTTCATACTTCTTATCGCTTGTTCAATTTCTTTCATACTAATGACTTCAATGACATCGGGATCCGGAGCATCGAAGTGAGCTCCACTTCCCGATGTGGCATCTCTGTCTTTTCTTACATACATCTTTCCATAATATTCACTCCATCTCTGCAGGACGTCAGTTTGGTCTGTTAGGACGTCATTGTTAACACTAAGCACTTTATTCATACTGCAGATTGCCGAACAACTCCGGGTCTTGCCTACCTCTTTCCAGAAGAGCCTGGCTTTATCCCGGAAATTGGACGACAACCTTTCTTCCGCTTTCATTCTGCACCTTTCACGAGCTTCTTCTATCAGTGACTTCGTGTTAACTTTTTGCAGCTTGTATCTCTCTTTCATATTAAAATCATTCCGCGAGGCTAAGTAGTCTAACCATGCTTTCTTCTTCATTCGAACTGCTTCTTTCACTTCCTCATTCCACCATGCGTCACGCTTATTATTACCGCCTCTTCTCGTTTCTCCACACACTTCTACAGCGGCATTTACCATACTATCCCTAAGGTTCTGCCATACACTTTCCACATTCTTACTACTAACATTGACGTTGCCAAGCTTTTCGACTAAATCTTAATAATACATTTTACTGTCCAGGTTCTTCAGTGGACTACGTTCCCCTAATTAACCTCGGTGGTAGGTTTCAATTCCTGTCCAATGGAAGCCTATGGATTGAGTCGGCACTCCCCTACGACGAAGGGAACTACATGTGCAAATCCGAGAACGGAGTGGGCGCACCGCTCACTAAAACTATTTTCGTTTCTGTTAATGGTAAGTTATTTAATGTTAACAATTAAGCCTAAGCTGTCTGTTTTTCTGTTGAGTGGACTAGTAGAGGCTTTTGACTTTTATTATTGTATCATTGAACAAAACAAAACTGGAATGTGCGGTGAAAATTCGGGAGTTGTAATAGTTTATAGATAAAAGTTCGTCACTAAAATCGTTTATCAACATGTTTCCAATTTAATCTCTTGCTAACAGAATAATAAACAAAGTAAAGTCTTAAGTTAAGACTTGAGCAATTTAACACACTAGTACAGGGTGCCGAGTCTACTATTTTTCAATAGAGATCCGTTCTAGTCCTATTATATAGCGGTTCTGTTGCAATTGGTCCAAAACTAGGTAGTCTACTAAAACTATTATATATTTCACAATCACACTTCTCAAGCTGATGAATAGAGACAAGATACCTTTTTTTTTAAAACTTAACTATCTTCACGCTGTATCCCTGACGGGGTAGTCACAGACGACAGATCGCCAGGCTTCGCTTAGCTATTTTTAGATTTCAAATATTAATATAGACTACCTAAAATGCAAATTAAGAGCTAAGGCGCTACACGTGTTAATAACATTCTGTCTGCGGGCCGATAGAATTCTATTGGAGCGCAATTGTAATAGTAGACTACGAAAACAGAATTTTTTTTCTGTCGGCTCTCTATTGAGCGACGATTTCTGTTCTCTTCTGACGCGATTCAATTAGTAGACTTGGCCTCCAGGCATGAACCGTATTGTAATGCAAAGGTTGAGTAAGACGCGGGTGGTGGTCGGTGGTGTGTTGTCAGAGCCGGCCCGGTTCGAGCTGACGGCGCACAACGTGTCGGCGCGGCGCGACGCGCCCGCCACGCTGGTGTGCGACGTGCGCGGGGACAGCCCGCTGCGCGTCTCGTGGGCGCACGACGCGCACCACCTCGACCTCAACACTTATAGGTACTACACCACTATCCGTATAACGGTATAACCTAGTGCACACACAACTGACATATTTATAACTATCTGGTAGACTTCGATTTCTCACATGTACGAGTATTGATACTAATATCATAAAGAGGAAAGGTTTGTATGTTTGTAATCGATAAGGTCTAGATATACTGAACCGATGTGAAAATTTCTGTCACCATAATAAAGCTAAGTGATTCAGCGATACATATAAAGCCCACGCAATAAAACATCACTGCCTAATTGAATACGGATCTATGGAAGGATTGAGAACATTTAGATTTATATAAAAGTAATTAAAATAGCAGTTAATGACTGATATATCTGTGTCAGGTTAAGTATCTCAGAAGCCAAGACTGATAGTGGATTAAGATCGCAGCTGTACATCAGCCGCGCAGACCGCGAGGACTCCGGCGTGTACAAGTGCCAGGCAGTCAACGCGTACGGCCACAGCGACCATTACATTTATCTCTCCGTCCAAGGTGAGCATCTCGTGTCGACGTAAACCGTAACTATCTAACATCTACGAACATTATATCTGTACATTATTCTCAATGCCGAAATAGACTTGGAACGTAAAAGGTGGCGTATAAAGAGGTATCAAAACAGTGCTGTCGAAATAGATGTCCTTAGTCTTTAGTCATCAACTTCTGGGGCTGTTTTGTGCCCATTTGTTTAATTTATTGTTTGTTGACAATAAGCTCATATTCTGTTTTATGAACCAAAATAAAGTCTCGCAAATATGTACATACAATGCGTCTCCGTTTAACCCCCCGGGGGAATAAAGTATGAGAATTTTGGAGGAACTTTGTGAAACTTTATTATTATGGGCTACGGTGTCAGTCTTTTGCTTAATGTATTCCTTGTAATTGTAGTGTGATCCAAATAACACCTCTTACTGCCTGACGCGCTGCGCTGCCAGTTATTAGTTTTGAGACGCTTTTAGCCATATACTCGTACCACCACTTATTATAATTATACACAATTTAGGTACTATAACAATTGACGCAGTTGAGTGTTCTCATAGTTGTAGTAACAGTATTTTCAACAATTACGGGTCGTACCGTGGTGCTTCCCTATTTCTATAGGTTTTACACCTAGTTGCTTTCCAGGTCTCCCGCTTTGCAAAGGAGGAAAGAGGCATTACGTTCTTTTCTTACTTCCTCACATTGTCTTCTGATTAATTTCGTTGCGGGTTCCAAGACATGCTAACTTCTCCTGGGACATCACAGAGATCGACCTCGGTGTAACTTTTCTGGTGTTTTGGTCATTGCTGTAGATCCTGGTTTACAGGAGTCACAGTAATGGGAATGTGGGTGGGATTAGTCAAAGAAAACAATTTTTGATGTATAAATGGCTGCGTTTGAAATAAAATAGCGCTTATTTTGAAATAACATATTTTATTCAAATTACTGACACTTACCTCCCAACCGAGTCGAACTGAGAGTGGTCTCCTTCCAGCAGTGAACTGCGATAAGTTGACTAAATTGATTGATCGAACCAAGCTGTTGAACTTGGAAATGTTTGCATATTTCACAGGCTTCATAGCTTCAATTACATTTGGAAAACTCAAGAGTGTAATGTATTTTTTTTTCGTGTGGAAATCCTCATGGATGCTATGCCGGACTCTTACCGACTAAAACCACACGGTGCACTTCCATTTGTCTATGGCCATGAGTCCCGATAAGCCCTTCGGGAGGAGAGACCCAGGGCAAGAGTGTAATGATAACTTAGAAGTCATAGTCAAAGGCAATATATTATTTAATATAAGTCCTAAAATTGGTATAGAATACTTTATATCTATTAAAGATCGGTGACGGCCATTATTAATCGTATTCTTTACTCGGTACAAGGCAGACTGAGTAAGGTAGTTTGCATTTAGCACAGCCGTAACCTTTTAAAATTATTGTTCAATGCCCATCCACTCCGAAATATCATATTTGATTAACTTTGTTATTGCCGGCATAGAGTAGTGATATATGATAGCCACAACCTGCGTTTGTCTATTTCAACACAGCAATGGGCTCACCACCTATTACGAGGAACAGGAATACACATGGTGAAAAGTGGGTATATAATATTCCTCTGCCACCCCTAATGTAAGGTGTGATAGATAAATAACATGTCACACGAACAACACTGAAGATGATGTATCACCAATCGACAGAGAAGCCCGAGGCGCCGCACTCGCTGGCGGTGACGCAGATCGGCGCGCGCGGCGTGCGGCTGTCGTGGAGCCAGGGCTTCGACGGCAACAGCCCGCTGGTGGGCTACGCGCTGCAGCACGCGCCGCTCGCCGCCGCGCCCGCCGCGCCCGCCGCGCCCTGGCCCGCCGCCGACTCGCTCAACGTCTCCCTCCACGGGCCGCCTCACGCGCACCTCACGTACGCACTACCACTTTTCTCTTTTTGACATTGGCACATGTAGTTGTTATGCCTGCACTACACAGTTCATTTATTGACTAGTGTACAATTCATGAACTTATCTTATCTTTTATTATTATTTTGTTTCTTTATATACCACTAAAATGACTGACAAGCGTCAAAGATCACCGGTTCGAAAGTGGTCACGTCGTTTGCTGCACCAGGGATGTTATTTTTTTTATTTTTAATCTTTGTTGTTAAAAAAGAGGGGTTTATCAGGATGACAATGTTGCCCTCATAGGTATCGAATATTGTGACAAAAATGAGCACTTATGTTCTAGAAACAATTTTGAAAAGCAATTAGTATGCTAACTTTTTCTAAATTTTAAATTTAAAAAATTGTTCAGTCACGAGCTGGACTCGAACCAGCGTCTTCTGGTTCAACGCACCAGACGCGTTACCAACTACACCACAGTGACCAGCTCGCAACTGACGAATTAATCCACCTCTTTACGTCTTAAGGCGACATAAGGTGCCATCTACCGGCACTTAGCAAAGTTGCACGGTACGAATGTATAGAATTGCATCTATAATCATTCGATTTGTGATGACACCTGCCTAAACATTAGAAACAATTTTGAAAAGCTATTAGTTTGCTAACTTTTTGTGTAGTTGGTAACGCGTCTGGTGCGTTGAACCAGAAGACGCTGGTTCGAGTCCAGCTCGTGACTGAAAAATTTTTCCACTTTAAATTTAAAACTTATGTTCTATTTTTTAAGAGCTAGTATAAACAAATTATAAATATCCTTTGCCCCTTCAGATAAAGGCTGTGCTAATATGCACATGTAGTCGCGTACATTATGGTTACACAGATTGAGTTTTAGCCTGTCGTCTTCGCTTATGAAACACTCCATTAGGATATGATGAATATCCTCAAGAGTGCCACATATAATGCAATTTGGTGACTCAACTTTGCGCATCATATAGGCAAACTGATTTAAAGGGAAGTGGCCAGCGCGCAGTCTTAATGCTGCCACTATTTTATGTCGACTCAGGTCCGAGCCTGCAAACCAAAGCGAGCGAGGGAGACTAGGCTGTATAATTTTATACCTAAAACTTTTAGTCAAAGAGCGTTCATCAAAATATTCTGACCACATATGCGACAATTGTTCCGAATCACACTTAAAGTGTCTGTAAAATAAGGAACATAGTCTATAGGGATGCCTGAATAGACTGCCTCTTTCGCCAAATGGTCAACCTGATCATTTCCAGGCACTCCAATATGAGAAGGTATCCATTGGAGAACGATATTAACATTTCGGTTTATTAGGGACCAAATAGTTTTTAAAATGATATATGCTACAGGAAAGCCCTTAAAATTAGAAAATCCACATCGTGTTAGGTGTTGGAGCGCACTCCGGGAATCAGTGAAGATAACAAATTTGCGTAATCCATCCTACTTCGCACCACAGCGATGTACAGTTGTCTTAAATAACCCGGGTGCACACCCCAGCCGGGTCCAGTCAAGACCTTTAAGATATTAATATATTTAAATAATTTATCCTGAACTTCCGCTACGTGTTTTGTAAATAACAACTTTCTGTCTAACCAAAAGCCCAAATACTTAACGTTGTCCACTACATGAAGATTCAAACCGTTAATATTAATGTACAACAATTCACGGTGTCGCTTATTGTTGAAAACACAAAGTTGACTTTTGCTAGCCGAGAGCTCTAAACCTAGATTTGATAGTAGTTATTTTATACTATTCAATGATTGCTGTAATTTTTCGGAACCAATAAGGGTACTAGTATAAGTATGATATATGACAAAGTCATCCGCATATTGGGATATATACACGTCACGTTTTATGTTTTTGCAGATATGTAGGGTTACTACGTTGAACAAAAGGGGTGAGAGAGGGTCCCCCTGTGCTAGCCCCTTCCCAGTTGACCGAGTGATATAATAATCTCCCACTCTTATTCTCAGATGTCTTTCCTTAAGAAAATTCCAAAGGTATATACATATTTTGGACCCAATGTTTAAACTGTCTAGGGTTAATAAGAGTAGCCGATTATACAGAGTTAACAACAAAGGCTTACCATTCTCAGGGAGGTATTGAATCATCTTGTTAGTTATATCGTCACATCCAGGAGATGTATCCTTGTGCTTAATACATCGATTTAACTCCTGCATGGAGTCAATTTCTAGTTTGGGAAAACAAGATGAAAACTGAGGTTGATCTGGAACAGTATAATCCGGTGATAGTGAGTGGAGAAGGCTTTTAATTTGATTGGTATCAAAGACTGAATTTGAAAATCTGTAACCTTTCGTCCATCTCATTTTGTGCCACACCTCTGAGGAAGTGCAGGACTCGTTGAGAGAAGAACAGAAATTTTGCCAGCTAACGTTCCGTGCTCGACGAATCTCTCACTGTGCCAGTGTTATATTTTGTTTGAGGGTTATATAATTTTGAGGAATAGGGTTCCGCCTAAATCTGGACAGTGCAAGCCTTCGCTCTGCTACTAATTTAGATAAATCCGCGTTCCACCACGGTTTAGGAGTAAATTTTGAAGCGGGATTGTTACTAATTTTAATTGAAGGGATATTTAAATAAGCAGATGTATTTATGCACTCAGCAAATAGGTCGTAATCTTTTTGAAGATTTTCAGATGTTTGATAATTATCAAATAAGTCTTTTAAGCAAGATTTGTATGAAATCCAGTCGGCACGTTTATAATTTCTTTTGTTAAAAATCGTGGCGTTACTAGGGTAATATAATGAAATTTTAATACACAAATGGTCGCTTCCTAAGGATTCGATGAAATTTTAATACACAAATGGTCGCTTCCTAAGGATTCGTTTAAAATTTTCTAATGAAGTCCTAATGCTATGTCCGAGGTAGATAAAGTAATGTCGGGAGATGATTTTTGTAAAATACCGTTAACTAACCGTATGCGCGTTACATCCCCGTTATTCAATAAAACATAATTGTTATATAGAAGGGTGTCAAATAATTGATTGCCTCTTGGATTAGTTTTATAAGACCAAGATGTTTGGTGAACATTAAAATCTCCCAAGATAATAGTCCTATCAGTCAACTTGGACACTAATTTGTGCCAATCATTTTGCGTGGTACGTATGGTAGACGGGCAGTAAATGGAAACTATGTACTTAATTTGCGGGCAGTCTAATACTCGTACGCAAACCACTTGTATTTCGGTGTTGTGAAGTTGTAGGCTAACACGTTGAGTGCGCAGGGAGTTATGTGTAGCTATAGCTACGCCGCCGAATGGATCATTTCTATCGCACCGATATGTATTGTAGCTGTTTATTATAAACGAGTTATCGGGTTCTAACCACGTCTCGCTGAGGGTGGCTAAGTGGATCTTCTCTTGGACTAATAGCTGTTTAAATGTTAAGGACTTAGGTCTAATACTTTGAGCATTCCATTGGAGTAAATTTAATCTATTACAATGATTGTTAGCCATTGCTACAAAAATAATCAACAATAATCTTAAGTAGCGGCCAGTCCGAAACATAATCTACAACGACTAAAACTAACCATTCGAAACAACATTTAATGACGCTGTTCATCTTTGCTTCTACGCCAGCATCCTTCATAAATATGATTTCCCGAAGCCTAATTATAAGTTCATCAAAATGTACTGATTTCCGAGGTTGTTCTGGATACGATTCGTGGTTATTACTCGTAGACGGTGTTGCATACGTGGGGAATTCTAACTCCTGTATTATGCCCGTAACCTTATTTTGACACGAATCCTTTTTTATCGACTCTAAAGACTTCTTGTTTAATTGTTTACGAGTCTTTATTGTTGATTTAAGTACTTCAGAAAAAAACAGGCGAAACTTGTGCTAATAGTAGGTGAGATTGAGACTGCGCTGGGGCTGGCGTCATATGGCTGGGTTGGGATTGAAAAATACTCGATTCCTCGATTGGCGATGCACATGGTACGTAAATGGTAAGTGCCCTTCTATAAGTACAGTTATACTCAGCCATGATCTCTCTTAGCCTCTTTTCTTTGTGAAATACGGGGCACTGGGTTTTAAGTATTGCCATGTGACCACTGCTGCAGTTAATACATTTGTAGGATTGGGTCTCGCAGTTTTGGTGGTTTCCACCACATTTAGGACATACTACCTTTTTAGACGGGCATTGCAGCATTTGGAGCATTGTGACACCGGGAATATATATGGTGTAACTTTTATACGCAGATCGTGGACGTATACTTGTGGGGGAATATAGCAACCCCTTGAAAGTTATTCGTACAGCCTCGCTCAGTATCCAGCCTTCCTGTTCTCGATCTCGGCGCTTAAGACGATTTATACTAACAATTTCCGCGTCACTATTACACTTGATATTGCTTTAAATCTTTTCCTCTGATAGGTCCAGGTCAACATCCTTAATGACTCCATATGACATACTCTTTTCAATAGCCCTTTGTATCCTCCAACCTTTTTCTATTAACTCTTTGCACTTTTCTATTTATAACGCACTTTCCTCCTTCTTCACGTCTATCCGAATTTTATTTGGGTTAATGTATTTAATATATTCTATATCATATGAACCCCAGCTTTTAAATAATCTTGCTAACGCAAATTGTTTGGGGATTTGCTCGCTGCTGGATATATATATTTGCATGCATTCGGGTTTTAATTTTTTCTCCTTTCTCGCGACCACATTCCATTCACCTTCATCAGACATGTCCTCGTCCCTCACTCTTTTCCAACCCTTTTCTCTCTTCTGCGTTTCTCCCTTTGAACGAACTAAATTTGCACCCTGCTTTTCCACTAAATCTCCTTTCAAATCATCTGGTTCCGGGGAGCCCATCACTGTAAGCCTACAACCATCGTCTAAGTCTATATTTATCACACTCATTTATTGATAAAGTCACTTAAAAGACCGGCCGCAAGGAACCGCATTACGGTTCGTCGCGAGCGACAACAAAGAATTACGAGCGTGCACTTCGTAGGTAAGCAAAAGTCAGTCGCAGTGTAATGCACCCGACTGCCGCGATCGGATACCGCCAAGACACTCCACCAGGGATGTTATATTCACCCACAATGCCTCGTGAATAACTCGTGAAATTCGATTGAGGGAATTCAGGGTCAGATAATACTAAATGTGTGTCTTGTCACTACAATTTCACGCGAAGTATTCCAGACACTGCGTACTTAAATGTAATTGCGTAGGTATTGCGTAAAATGCGTATTGTAAGCCTCTAATTAAGTACACTACTTCAGTAAGTGACCTTAGAAACGCTAATACGTCTTCTTTGTTTCTGTAAAATCTGGTTTAATCTGTCAATCATTTTAACATTATTTTCCAGTTTGACGAAAAAGGGTGATATTCATTACGAAGCTTTACTCAGTAACCTGAAGCCCCATACAGCGTACATGATTCGAATAGCTGCCATCAACGAAATAGACATCAGCGCCTACACCGAGCCAGTAGTCGTTAAAACTACGGAAGAAGGTAACATACCTACTAACATGAATGAATTTTAAATAACTAATTGAATCAGGCGTTACATGGTGGAAATCCATTTTAAAATACTATAATTATTTTGTTCTTAAATGTTATTTTTGCAATATTCCGCTTTTTTTGAATGTCGTACGATGTCGACGCGTGTTTCGCCTACACACGAGGCATTATCAAGACTGTTTGGCTGCCAAACAGTCTATTTTTTTAGTTTTATGAATGAATTTTATATCAAACTGCGCCGGGTAATGCATCTCCCGTGACATAGTACGAGCTCTCGTTGCACCCCACGTGTCTAACCCATGTCCGTTAAATAATTTTCTAAAGTTTGCTTGTTGTCATTTATGATTATTACTCTGCTTCATTGAACAGCAGCGTGATGATCTAATACAAAAATATGTACTAACTTTTTTAGAATGTTATAAACAATGCTTAACCACGTTTCATGACTGTACCCCTAAGCTTTCCAAAATCCGTAAAACCTTTAGTAGCAAAAATTTTAGCAACAACGTTCATAACACGCTACTTGACCCTAGCCCTAACCATTTTTGAATTCTTTAAAGTTAGGTTCAGTTCATAAAGACCCAAACATAATACCTTCAACAGCGCCATCAGAAGCACCTACAAATGTGCATGTAACGCCGGGGGGTCCGGGAGAGCTGCACGTGTCGTGGCGGCCACCGCCGAGAGACGCCTGGCACGGAGAGCTACTGGGATACTTGGTCACGTGCACTGAAATTAGTTCATCTTCACAAGTGATGCGTAATGCTAGCAGGTACAGATACTATTCCATCAATTAATCAACTCAGCCCTTCTATGCTAAATGTAGGCCTCTCCCAATTTGTGCCATAATGCACGGCATTGCGCCTTTCGCAACAATTCTTTCACCACCACCACTTTTAGTACGTCTGTCTATCTGACTGAAAGGGAGGTACCATACTTTTTACTATTTACCTATTGGGATTGTAATAATTATTTTATTGACTTGCAAAGGCCTTACCAAAATCTCCGAGACCTAAGTGAACTTCCTGCTAGCGGTGCAATTGCTAATTGAGGGACGCGGCAACTACTAGGTTGGGATGCCATCTGCCCAACTATCCTGTTATATAATATATGTTATCATGTTTACATAACGGACCTTTCTTCTCCTGTTCGTTTTGCACGCCTCACAACGCGTTAGCGTGTGGGAGTGCTTTACTCTCGATAGGCCGCTATGTGACGATTTTACAATATAAAATCACTCTTATCTCCAAAGTTAGACATTAAATTAGACATATTTATATATAAAACAAGACATATTTAATTATAAAGTCAGCGTATAAATTTTTTTTTTTTATGTATATCAAAAAAATGTAGTTAAAAATTATTAGTACTATTGGTTTGCTTTTCTGCATTGTTTGTCTGCACGTTTTAAAAAATATACGCAATTAATTGTAATAAATCCTTTTGAATAAATTTCCACTTATACTGAGAATTAACCCTATATCTTATCATGATTGAACTGATAACCGCTTTAAAGATATTAATGAAATTCAATGGAATTTATTTACTGGGATTCTTTTTTTTTTTCACGTAAAATCTCTCTTATGACATGAATAATATACGTCTTTCCTTTTCGTATGTATTTTTTTTTCCAAACTTTTTCTTAATAGTATTCTAAATTCGAATGTCAAAAGATGTTAGAACGTTTTATTCAATGAGTTTCTCTTCTACGAGTAGTAAATTAATTTCAATTTGTAATACAAAAAAAGTAAAAAAAAAAAGTAAGTGTTGAAGTTGAAGTTGAAAAAAGTAAGTGGGTAGTCGAAACCTCTAGACAAAGTTTTAAAAGCTCTGTATAAATATTGAAATTAAAAATAATTGTATATAGTATTTAATGAAATTAATGATAATAATTACATAACAACATAGTCTACTTGCCAGTATAGTGTGAATCTCCTGCTAGCAAACAGTAAGAATAATATAATAACATTGTTCACTTAAACATGGATTCTATACAAAATACTATGGCATCAATGATGGACTCTTTCCACAAACGGATGGCTGATTTTGAAGCTCAGATGGAGGAACTGAAGAAGCCAAATGCGCCACCATCCATTGGGTCACTGGCAGCAGATTTTTCCACTTTTAAATTTTTCATGGTACAGGCTCTGGGCATGCTGCAGAAGCAGATTACATTAATGGCTTCAAACATTGATCACATGGAAATGAGAAGCAGGCGTAAGATGCTTATGTTCCATGGTGTGACAGAGGCCAGTGATGAGAATGTGTCACAAGTGTTGGTCAGAGTGGTGCAGGAGCGATTGGGATTGAATGACTTCAACATGGCTCATCTCAAGCAGTGTCACCGGATGGGCAGGCCTCGTACAGCTAAGAGCCCTCGTCCAATCCTAGTTAAATTGGTGGATGTTGCGGTGCGTGATAAGGTGTGGTTCACGAAGACGAAACTTAAGAGTTCTGGAGTCACTATATCCGAGTTTTTGACAAAGTCTCGACACGATATCTTCATGGCTGCTCGAGTGAAGTTTGGAATTTCTAAGTGTTGGACGAGAGAGGGATCCATATTTGTCCTCGGGACCAATAGCATCAAACATAAAATCAGTTCTATTATTGATGTTAATAATTTAAATTTTGACGAGATTCCAAGGCCAGCTCCAGCTATGGATAAGAGCAGTAAGTCCAGGCGCCTTGCATCAGCAAAAAAGTAACAACACATCCGTTATTCATGCAATTTACTGCCGTTCGGGTGAGAAATTTACACAAGTGCTATGAGTATATTATTAACTGCATTAAGTATGAGAAACTTATAATGTTTACACTTTTATTACCCACAATTTGATTTTTTTACTTTATATTGAATCGATCATGTTTATCTGTATTCCTAGGTTATATCTCTGTCAAAGTCATCTGTCACACGGTCATATGGCTGCAGCCAATCACAAGAACAGCCGTAAGGCTGCTTTCACGCTAAAATTGAAACAGACATCTTGATGTAGTCTGCGGCTGTGTGATTGTTTATTTTTGATTGATAGTTTAGTGTTGTAGCACTTTTTATTCATTTATTTTTATTATGTTCCGTTTTTAGTTTTATAAAATAAATAGTATAATTATTGCGGAGAGCGGTTATCTATGTCAGTTTTCGTAAATAAGAAAGCACTCAACTGGCGAGTGGACAATGTGCTTTGACTGGGTTGGTACATTAAATATTTTATAAGCATATATTTGTGTATATATATATATATATATATATATATATATATATATATATATACAATTGTTATTTATTTATTTATATATAATTATATTTTTAATATATATTGATTTAATACACACATAAAATAAAACATCAAAGCTATGTGTGATATGGATATACTAAATATTGACTTAGATCCCAGTGACTCCGAAAGTTTCGTCTCTGCTTCCAGTAATGATGACAGCTTTATCAGTATGCCATCACTTGCTGATTCTCTACAGGCGCAGTTTTCTGGTGATGTAGGGAGCTTTAATGTTGTTCACATCAACGCACAGAGCATTCCGGCTCATATTTCTGATATGCTGGCGACGTTTGACTGTGGGAATATACATGCTATTCTAGTTTCTGAATCCTGGCTGAAACCTTCTATTTCTTCTAAATCTGTAGCACTACCAGGATTTCGACTGATACGAAATGATTGTATTGGGCAGAGAGGTCGTGGTGTGGCTATTTACCTCAGAGATCACATTCCTTTTAATGTTGTTGATGTATCGCCACAGCCACCACCACTTAATGCTGGTGAACAGATTTTTATTGAAGTATTACTTAATCATGTAAAAATCCTGGTAGGTGTATTTTACTCTCATCTCTCAAGTGTCAATTACTTTTCTTCTCTTGAAATCTTTCTGGAAAATCATGTGACTTCCTACGGTCATACTATAATCATGGGAGACTTTAATACTTGCCTTCTCAAAAATAATTCACGCTCATCTTCCCTTCAAAATTTATTAGGCTCTTGCAATCTATCCATTCTTCCTCTGTCAACCACCCATCACTTTCCTAACTGTACTCCTTCACTTCTTGATCTCATAATTGTTTCCTCGACAAATCATGTCATTAATCATGGCCAATATCCAGCTGACATGTTTTCCTATCATGATCTCCTTTTTGTGTCCTACAAAATACGTCCTCCTAAAGCAAAGCCTAAAATACTTCGCGAGCGCAATTTCGGTGGCATGGACCGTGAAAAGCTAATTGAAGATGTCAAGTGTATAGACTGGACACCGCTACTAGTTGCTGAAACTATTGACACAAAGATCGGCTTTTTCACAGATGAAATAATTAAATTGTACGATAAGCATGCTCCTATCCGGGAAATTAAGTTGAAATATTTACCATCGCCTTGGCTTACTAATGATATAAAAGCTTTAATTGCTAAAAAGGCAGCAGCAAAAACGAAATATAAACGTCGGGCTACACAAGAAAACCTGGATAAATATATATCTATTCGTAATCACTGCAATAAGGTGTGTAGGAAAGCACAGCGCCAACACATTCATAAGTCCGTTCAAAATGGTGATTCATCGAAGGTCTGGAACTTTCTAAAGTCATTAGGGGTTGGAAAAGCACAACCAGAAACAATTTCCAAAAACATTAATCTTGATTTGTTAAATCACCATTTCACAGCCTCGTCCAACTTGAATAGGACAATTAAAGCAAATACTTTAGACCATCTGTCATCGCTTCCAACTCCTGACCATCTTCCATTTATCTTTAATGAAGTCACTGCTTGTGATATTAAGAAGAGCATATTATCAATAACATCCAACGCTGTTGGAACTGACTGCGTGAGCCGCAACATGATAATTCCCGTGCTAGATGAGATACTTCCAATCTTGTGCCATCTTTTAAATTTTTCTCTATCCAGTGGTGTCTTTCCCGCATCCTGGAAAGACGCCCAAATTATTCCCCTACCTAAAAAACCTAATCCCTCATCCTACTCAGAATATCGTCCAATTGCTATACTCCCATTCCTATCCAAAGTTATGGAACGTCAAGTTCATAACCAAATCAACTCCTTCCTTAATAAAAACAATCTCCTAAACAGCTACCAATCAGGCTTTCGTCCTGGGCATAGCACGACGACAGCCCTTGTCAATGTCACAGATGACATAAGAATAGGTATGGAGAATGGGAAACTCACGGTGCTGTCTCTGCTGGATTTCAGCAATGCTTTTAATACCGTGGATTTCGATATATTGCTGGCCATTCTTCGCTCTCTTAATATATCTCCAACAGTGATTAATTGGTTTCAAAGTTACCTGTCTGGCCGCCGACAGCGTATTCAAATAGATGACATTATTTCATCTTGGAGTAATGTATCAGCTGGTGTACCGCAGGGTGGCGTTTTATCTCCTTTACTTTTCGCAGTATTTATCAACCTTATCTCGTCTAAACTTCTTTCATCCTACCACCTTTATGCTGATGATTTGCAGATTTATACACATGCTCCTCTTGCTCAGCTTTCTGACGCTGTTAACTTGATAAATCGAGACCTGACACATATAGCTGCCTGGAGCATGAACTATGGACTCACAGTAAATCCATCGAAGAGCCAGGTTATAATTATTGGTAGCCCCGGGCTTATTCCAAAACTTGACTGTATACAACTTCCTGATATTGTTATCAATGATACTGTTATTGAGTTCAGTGACAAAGTGAGGAACTTAGGGGTGTACTTCGATAAAACGATGTCTTGGGATCCGCAGATTCGGGAGGTAAGTCGTAAGATTTTCGCCTCTGGCAGTGCCCTTAGGAGATTGCGTAACTTTTTGCCCATTGCCACTAAAACTGCGCTGGCTCAATCTCTTCTTCTGCCAATCCTCGACTATGCTGATGCCAGCTATCTAGATCTCACCGAGGAACAACTTAATAAACTTGAGCGACTTCAGAATTTTTGCATTAGATTCATATTTTGTTTGCGCAAATATGATCACATTTCTGAATTTCGCACGAAGCTCAAGTGGCTTCCCATTAGACTTCGCCGGAATGCCCATATTCTATTTCTTCTATACAATATCTTGTTTAACCCCTGTACTCCCACTTATCTTAAAGAACGTTTTGATTTCTTGGGTGATGCGCATTCGAGATTCCTGAGGTCATCGGAAAATTTGCGACTTAAAATGCCAATGCATTCCACAAGATTTTTTGATAAATCTTTTACAGTTCAGGCAACTCGTTTGTGGAATGCATTGCCTGTGTCTGTGCGTCGTGCGCAAACTCTAAATAGCTTTAAAAAATTACTTACTAATTACTACCTAACACTATAACTACTAACACTTACTTCCCTTTGGATTATTTGTAGTTTATCTGAGCTATCTATGTTATATAAATTATATGTGAAAGTATGTTTGTATATTTCGTTATGTATGTATGTATATTTATTTATTTATTTATTTATTTATTTACTTATGTACACACTAAGATTTACGTAAAAAGTAAAAAAAAGAAACGTATTATATGTATGTATCTGTGTATGTATAAAATTATATAAATATTTGTACCTATATGTAGGTATTACGTAGTGTATATTTATGTATTTATGTGTACCAACTGTGAGTATCGTTATGCATAATTATGTACAAAAATAATAATATTAATATCTTCCAAATTCAGTGCACCAATGAACTGCCTATAGAAGCAAATCCATGGCACCATGTCCATTTTAGGTTGTCTGGAAGAAATCGCACCTTGCGATAAGACCGCCGATTGTACCCTATAGTTTAAGTTATAAATATTGTAAATTCCTATTGTAAGTTTATGGTGTACAATAAAGAGTATTGTATTGTATTGTATTGTAATACAATACGAGTGTGAGGCTTTTGGATTTTCCAAATTTTTTCTAATGCTTTTCTTTCACAATTTCATGCATTGTCATCTACTTTTGAGCTAGGTATACATTTTAAGTATTTAGTTCATCGGAATTTGGTTCAAATCAATTACAAAATTCATAAAAAAAATGTGAGTTAATAATAAAAATAAATAAAATAAATCTCAGTGTACGGTAATAATAAAAGTAGCCTAATAAAAATATCTACCCCAGGACAACTGGTAATACATTGGGGTGAACAAGAGGATTTTATGACATGGGTAGCGGAAATTCATTATATGTAAATAATTACGGAAGACAGAAGAGAAACTATTTTTTTTTAACTGGTTATATATATGGCACAAGATTTACCTGTGGGCGTTTTACTTTCAGAACTTTGACGGTGAACGGTTGGTCGGCGACAGAGCTGAGTCTGTCCGCCCTTCGCAAGTTCACGCGGTACGAGGTGCGAGTCAGGGCGTTCAACGGTGTAGCTGCAGGTCCGGCGTCTGCGCCAGTGTCTGCCACCACGCTAGAGGGAGGTAGGTAGATGAAGCAGAGCTTGCTACTCCTGGTCAGCAACGTACAAAAGGCAACTAGGTACCTGATGTTAAGTGTGTTAGTGTATATTTATGTGTCCATTTTGGTTTGATTGTGTGCGGTGTGCGCAGTGCCCGAGGCTGCCCCTCGGCACGTGTCGTGCGCGCCACTGTCGTCATCCAGCGCCAAGGTGGCGTGGAGCGCGCCGCCCGCAGACCTGCACGGAGGGCTCATTCAGGGATACAAAGTGATTTACTCGCCGCTCACCGCTGATCACGGTGAGCACTCAATCTTAGCACAATCGTTCACTTCAAAACCATATTTTTCAGATTACCCCAATATATTGTAACCCACTGTTGACCATGGATTACAATGTTTTGGGGCAATATGGTTATATCCATGAACGGCTTTGGTTCTATATCATTTATTTTTGCTGCCTAGTAATTAACTTTTTATCAGATCATATATTTAATAGTTTATTACGGTTTTGTATTTCAGTAGATGTAGGCGAAATCAAACGTGTGACTACAACAGACACCTATTTGCACACGCTGAGAAAGTACACCAACCACTCAGTACAAGTGCTGGCGTTCACCAACGCTGGTGACGGGAAAAGAAGCTCTCCTGTATATTGCATGACTGAAGAAGATGGTAAACATTATTGTTCACCTACTTACCTGTTTTTGTTCACGTATACTTTAGTATGGGCCTATACTATAGTATTATCTCTGTCCATATTTTCTATAACAAAAAAACAGTACATATATTTCCACCTTCCAACTTAGTACAGAGGTGGATCAATTCGTCAGTTTCGAATAGGTCTCGATGGTGTAGTTAGTAACGCGTCTAGTGCGTTAAACCAGAAGACGCTGGTTCGTGTCCCGTTTCGTGTCGTGATGATGAGCATACAAATTGCTATTCAAAATTGTTTCTAAGTCAGTACAGTATAAGAATTTATTTCCAGTGCCGTCAGCGCCAGAAGATATAAAGGCTTTACCATTCTCTAGCAACTCGGTACTCGTCAGCTGGCTACCTCCTGTGCATCCTAACGGAGTCATATCTCATTACACAGTGTACTACAGAGAGGCTGGGCGGTAAGATTCTCTTGCAAGTGATTTTGTTTTATAATTCGGCTTTATGTAAGGGATCCCATCAGGTTTCCGGGGTCCTTTTAATTTTACATGCTTACTTGTAGAGCGAGAGGCACCTGCTGAATTTCATAATGTTTAAGAACTCATTGCATGTTTAAAATGAAAACAATAACATAAACTATGTTATTGTTTTCAAGAAGTTATTCTTTAATCAACTTACACTTTACTTATACATTTCGACATGCCATTCCATTTATAGATTGGGCAAGCACTCCAGTTTTCCAGTTTCAGCCGATAAGAATGCGGACACTGAACTGATGTTCCAAGTCGGGAATCTTAAGGAGACCCAACTCTACGAGTTTTGGGTGTCAGCCACCACGGGGTCGGGAGAAGGAGAGTCAACTCTTGTCGTTGGACAAGGTCCTAGTTCTCGAAGTAAGTAAAACTGTATTTACGAGTGGTGAATATTCTATATATTCAAGAATGAAGTTGAGTTATGTCGTATTGTATCTATTATCATCAAAGCTGGTAATTGAAGCGGTCGTGGCCCCGCGGACTCAGTGTTCTGTAAACGATTGATTTTTACTTTTTTAAGTATTATAGGTATATTTTTGGTGAAGCTTTAGTACTTTCCAAAATAGCTCGATTTGTGTCAATTAGGTCAACGGTTAATTAGGAAAATCATGTTACTTTTAAACTGAGACGTTAGTGAATGCAAATACAGAAGTCACAGCAGTTTAGGTATATTCGGGCAGCACACCGCTCGGAGCGGCTAATGACAGTGGGCTGCCGCTGCCGGCTCGCACGACAGTCGCGCTCTAAATAAATCACCTAGGTTCAAAAACTTTTCAAGTGACAATCCCGCGCATATTTTGCAGCTCGGTCATAAACCTCTGGCGCGCAGAGAAAACTCAACGTTCGCGCGCATTTATAAGTTTCAATTCAGCTTGCAGGCGGTGAGTGTTGGTATGTTTTCATACCGACAACTGACTTTTGTTAGGGAGTGAAACTTCTGTACGTAGTGCTATTACAGTTCCAGCGCGCATCGCGTCGTTCGGGCGGCGCGTGGCGGCGGGCGCGGGCGGCGCGGCGCTGCTGCGCTGCGTGGCGGTGGGCGCGCCGGCGCCGCGCTCGCGCTGGGCGCACGCGCGCGCGCCCGTCACGCACCACCGCTACTACCAGGTCACGCACGCCGGACACCTGCACATCCGCGGTACGTACGCTCGCACTCAAACATACATGGACCGAATATTCCGGAGATACCTGCGCCTGCTCTTTTGGGCGTGAATCTTCTTGACTTCCACAGTTTCCTGTCCCGAGTGCTCTCCCCTTTCTGCTTCACAAAAGGTCCATACTTCCCAGCACTTTGGATAGTGATGAAAGGATGGAAATAGGACGAAAATAGGATTCCATAGAAGGATCAGGTATTTTATATGGGTAATTAAAAAGTCCATAATTAGTCAAAATTTGGAAAGTTTCATAGTTCAGTCGCCTTAAGTCGAGCCACCATGTCTGGAAAGAAACATAGTAGTTTCCTACCTCTATGACCCCCGACCTTCCCATTTCTGTTGCCAACAGTCTCCTTCGAAATTTTCTTACTTTTGGCCCTGAAATCTCTCCTGTCGAGGTGCCTTTTGTCGTCGGATTTGCCAGCACGAATCATCTCAGGTCCGAAGGCAATGAAATGTTGGAAGTTCTGGTGTCAATTAAAACGGTACAACACTTACGTACGAAAGTGGTTTATTTAACGTCAGTACAAGTAATAATGCACATTAACAGGGTAAATGATACAGTCAGCAAAAAGTATACCGTAATGGAGCTTACATAACATGTGATTACACTTTAGGGAGCCAAGTGTGTATATACACTTCAGCCAGTACTCGCGTTATCGTAAGGACATAAGACACTGACTAGCACCTTTATGGCGGCCTGTGCGTCCACGGCATAGT
Organism: Thumatha senex; assembly: GCA_948477245.1. NCBI lineage: Eukaryota > Metazoa > Arthropoda > Insecta > Lepidoptera > Erebidae > Thumatha > Thumatha senex. The sequence continues at coordinate 32,227,515 of OX419728.1, read as the reverse complement.
CCTCTGCGAACGTTATACCCGAAACTTGAAAATTAGTCATACCCGAAAATTGATTGAAGCTCTCGACGCGTTGCAACGACATGCCATCCGCATAATAAATTGTCCAGAGGTCACTGGCAGTCAAAAACCGTTTGAGAGGTGCAGAACGGTCGCCAGTTTAGCGGCATTTTACCACATCTACCACGGCGAGTGTTCTGAAGAACTCTTCCAATTGGTCCTTCCCTCCCCCTTCCATTCCTGAACAACATGGGCGGGGCAGAGATGTCATCCTTACACTGTGGACACCATCTTGCCCAGAACGGAGAGATTACGTAGGTCTTTCTTTCTTCTCTGCCGGCGCACGTGTTTTACTCCTCTTACAATCCTGAGTCCTTAAAGAGAAGTGTGAAAAGGCTTATTTCAGGACCATCAAAATGACGGTTGCTATCGGAGCCCTGCGGGTTGAAAAAGCGGCCCTCATTCACGGGTCTTTGCTTACCATCAGGCAGGCTTAGCCATTTTGATGTGCCAAACATAAAAATAAAATTGGCGTAGGCCTCGGGCCCGATAACCCCAGGGGTCCTGGTTGCCTGAGTTTGCCAGTTCTCGGAAAAAGTCGGGCTACGCCTTTCACATCAAAGCCCTATATCTACTGCACTCGTGATAATATCCTCTAGCTTCCACTTCCCACACCCCCATACCCCTCCTCCTGGTCGTCTGCTACACTTTCCTATATTTATTCGTCCTTTTGCGCATAGTATTCAAAGTCGGGTTTGATATCCTGATGCACGTTTCTTATTATCGAATTATTAGAGGTGAACGAGCACTCATCTGGCAACTTCACGTGCATGGCGAGCAACACTATAGGAGAGGACTCCATAGTCTACACGGTGACAGCCATCATGCCTCCCGCGGCGCCGACGCTTTCGCTCCAGTACACCACCGCATCCAGTATCAAGCTGCACTGGCAGCTGCCCGGGGGTAACGCGGAACCGATACTCGGTGCGTGGTATAACAAACTAACGAAGTTATGGTA